>BEXV01000098.1:311148-337010 GCA_003118195.1 Hemicentrotus pulcherrimus
TATGCATAAAATGTTCCTTTCATATACTACAAACATGTTCGAGTACATACATGTACCTCACCATACTGTCTGGATACTGTGTCAATTCACTATAGGGATGACTCACCCTCAATATATATCTTAACCCTGGAAGAAAGTCCTAGAGATTTACAGCCTGAGAGAGAAGCGTGGGTTCTCCATTTCATGGAGATAGCAAGAGGATGAGAGATAAATACTGCGTGCAGGCCAGGGTAGACTTCACATATTTGCTTTGCAGGATTCCTTTACAGAATTTCTAAGTTGTGTCCTTAGTTTGTATTGACATTTGACAATGGAATGTTCCAGTAGAAACTACCAAGTACCTGTACATTGGTCATTAAAACAAACATGTTTGTATTTTTCATGCCCATCTCCAATCTTCTTTCGTTATGATAATGAGAGGTACAGAGAATGGGATTATAATTCATGCATTAAGAAATGGAACAGTAGAGCCTAAACTAACTGTATTTTGAAGATGGAGCATTAGATTTAACTGTATCAAGAAAGGTGGAAAAATGATTATTGGTTAACCATGAGTTATTTTGTGCAGTGTGAATAAAGTAAAGATGCAAATGTTTCATGAAATTGTAGTTCTCTCAGCTGTACAGTACATGTACAAATGTATGTTATACATAAAATAATGTATGTAACATTGTAAGATTAAAATAAGACATACCGGTACTCTTCTTTCATTTGAAATTGCATTCAGGCCTAAATGTCAAATTTCCCATCTTGAGATACTGTACATGTAGAATAAAGACCTCTGTGCGCCTCTGTGCATTGACAGAGATCATTTGCTTCACTTGCTTCATTCAAAATATGCTACTCAAAGATCCACCATTTACAGGTACATGAAGCAAGTGTTTTTTCCACATATCTAATTAGGCATAGCATCCTCTCATATCCTGTGTTGAAAAGACAAGCTACAGGGGACAAGAACGTCCTAAAACAATGTGACAACGATGTATTTCCTCAAAACCTGTACGTGTCTGCATAAGTACGTACATGTACAAACACACCTGTACATGTACATGTATGTGCCTTCTAGAATGATACTAAAAACAAGAATATCCTGGGTCTAATTAAGTTTTTTTTTTTTTAACAACTCACCCCAGTCCACTCATTGAGGCACCAATACAAATTAAAAGTCATTATTAATGAACATTAATCAAATTACATTTTTTTCGTCAGGGAGTCAGGGACTACAATATATTGGCCTGTCCTCATCAGCTCGAGATTGCCAAATAGCCTGCTATTTCTGATTTGGGAAATAATCCGGGAGTTACAAATGGCTTTTTTATCAGCTCGAGACTTGACCTCGAAACTTGAAGCTCAAGCTCAAGAAATTATCTAAAGATATTTTGCTCAGAGTTCGCGCATACTGTACATGTAGTGCGAGTCTTCGGGCTGGTGAAAACACCGGACAAATAGCGGGATGTTTTGCAAACTATCCCAAGATATCTTGGGATGATTATCTAGACCAAATATCCAGCTAATTGCAACTTCGGGCTGATAAAGTTGTGAATTAACTGGATAATTTGCGATCGGGATACTACTACTAAGTACCGATAGTTCAAATAGTGGGATATTTGGCAATCTGGAGATGATGAAGACAGGCCTTATGTTTTACACTGGGGCAGTCCTCCCGGCCCTGATAAGTACTGTACATGTAGCTGGTATGGAAATTGTTATTATCATTGTTATTTGACATGTATATACGTTGAATTGTGCTAGGTTGTCTGTATCTTGAAGTCTAGTGCATTCACTTTTAATAAAGAACTGCTCAGGTAAAATCTCTCATGCTACATCGTCAAAATTGATTGGGCCATCTGTCTTTGCGAGACACTCGTAGCATCTACATGTACAGTACATTATTTGAACTTGAAGACTCAAACCAAATGTCCAGTGTATTAAAATTTACATCACACATTCATACATTACTTTTGCCCAGTGCCCTTATTTAGATTGGACATTGCAGTTTTATTGCAAATAGACGTAACATGTACATTTTTTGGTTGATGACATTCAATGTCTGGTTTTGTTAGGGCCTTCAATACATTTGCACAATTTAGTGAATTGGTTTTCTAGAGCTGGGGATGATTATACATTCCATTTGCTGATTGGAAGGAGATTAAATCTCCATCTCATGATATTATGAAGTGATGTGCATACCGTCCAGCTTGTTAGTCCAACTGTCAAACCATTATGAGATGTGAAGCCTTCATAATATATCTTGAATTTGGTGTCATCAGATCGATGAATGCCATGTCAGTTTTTGTTTGTCCCAGGATGTGGTTGATGTAGATAATGCATTGTGAAAGAGCAATTTGGATTCAGACGGCATGCTCTACTTGTAAATGTATGTGTGGACAATTCAAGGCAATTTATCTGGAAGATATATATACATGAACATGGACATTTGACTTTTAATTCCAAGCTCGTTGAGACAGAAAGATTTCTTGTAATGTCTAATCTTGTTGTATAATATGCTGCAAAAGAAAAATACTAAATGGATACTTTAATTGAAAAGATGATGTAGGCTAATAGCTATCATGTTAATCACGTACAGCACTTGATTTGAACATTTTTTCCTTCTCTTTTAGGGTAAAAAAACAATGAGCTGCAACATAAAGCTTTTGTTTTTTGTTACATGAACCATTATGTTGGAGGCCTACAGTGTACATAATGTTAGCATGATTTCAAACAATAAATTATTTAAATTCATTTAGCTTCTAAAAGTTATATCTGTAGGCTATACAGTACTGCACACAATGTACACAATGTACACAATATCATACAATTCATTTTACACTACTTTATGAATGCCACCCCCAGATTGTTTTTTTAATGTAACAGAAGAAACTGTCAATAAAAAGTATGACTGTAAACTAATGATATGACATGTTCTGACATCTACTGTACATATTGTAGGCCTACATGTACTGTACATACATGTATGAGTGTGAGAGCTTGTACAGTACATTGTATATTGTACATGAAGCCGATAACACGGGTACTTGACGATATTACAGCAGCAAGCAGGTGAATATTAGTATACAGGGTTCATGGTGCATTAGGTTGATTGAATTCAGACTGGCACATGGCCCGGCCGGCACATCAACTGATCAAATGATTCNAGCTTTTGTTTTTTGTTACATGAACCATTATGTTGGAGGCCTACAGTGTTCATAATGATAGCATGATTTCAAACAATAAATAATTTAAATTCATTTAGCTTCTAAAAGTTATATCTGTAGGCTATACTGCACATAATGTACACAATATCATACAATTTAATTTTACACTACTTTATGAATGCCACCCCCAGATTGTTTTTTTAATGTAACAGAAGAAACTGTCAATAAAAAGTATGACTGTAAACTAATGATATGACATGTTCTGACATCTACTGTACAGATTGTAGGCCTACATGTACATGTACATGTACTGTACATATGAGTGTGAGAGCTTGTACAGTATGTACATGTACATGAAGCCAATAACACGGGTACTTGACGATAATACAGCAGCAAGCAGGTGAATATTAGTATACAGGGTTCATGGTGCATTAGGTTGATTGAATTCAGACTGGCACATGGCCCGGCCGGCACATCAACTGATCAAATGATTCGGGCCGATATTGATCGTGATACGAGGTGATCGTGACCAAGGGGGATCCTTCCTTCGCCCTCAGGTAGTGCGCATCATTGTACTCAGACACGACCGACCGTCCGTCTCGATGTCTAGAGCATGACTCATCTAGGTTGCACTGGTTCGAGTTGATCAGAACCTGAGGATGAAAATATGCAATGTACATGTGTACTTGACTTTGGTATTTACATTTAATACATGAACACTGTGTAGGAAAATTCTAAGATCTACATACAGATGTATTAGAAGTTAATGAAAACACGAGACTGGTGGTAGTTGTCTCATGAATGCAAATCAAATCAAATATCAAACTACATGTACATGTATATCAAAAATTTGAGTTTCTTGTTTGACATAAACAGCTGTGCATTTCTTTTCTTTTCTTTATTTTTGTATGTGACCAGTATAATTGAATGTATGAAGTACATAACTGGTGATGGTATTGAGTTGCTTATAATACATGTTCATGTACATAAATGTCAAGAATGTGATTTGTTATCGATTTTTGTGTATTTTTCAGTATACATCATCATTGGAGAAATCAGTATGCAATATTACAGAAATGAGAGAAAGATCTAAATGACTGTTGATTTTCAAGTATTTATAATGTTTTTTTTATATACCGGTAGTGATTGATAGATTAACATGGTATCATCGTAAGTGTGTAGTCCATGTTTATTTTCCTGTATTGATCTGACCTTATACACTTGTAGTTTCACACTCGTACCAAAACAAGGAAAAGTGAGTCATGGTTTGTTCTGACTAAAAAATAACAAGGAAATAAGTATTGGTGTTTGATTTTTGTTAGAGATGAACATCCTATTCTTATTGCTTCTTTTTTTAATAGGGGGGGGGGGGGGAAAAATCTGATTGTTCATATGGACAGGTGCAATAATGTTAATTTTTTCCCCCTTTTTTCAAGATCATTTGTACATTCTCATCTTTTTATTTCAACCTTGTTACATTAACAGGACCATATGTTATGTATACAATATGTTGTAGATTTGAGAAGGAAATAAATAGTACCTAGTGGTAACAAGAAGCTAAGGATTTGTTTTAAATTAATGTGCAAAATATACTTTGATGTTTATTCCAAATCTTAAAATATGTCACTTGATACAGTTAACTTTATCTACTTATTTTTAGTTTTATGTATCCAATTTTCTATCAGTTCATAAAAATTCTAGATCTATGAGGTAATCCTTTGTAACTACACCCTTATGTTACTTGAATGTAATTTCACAAAATGTACATATTTTATTTGATGTTATAAAGGTATACACCTGTAGACCAGTTTTGGAAATGCCCCCCTCTCAAAAAATGAAATGGAAGCTCTTATTTGTGAAAGTATACGTTTTGACAAATACGTGATGATACAAATTTTGTTTGGAAACCGCCTACTAATTGATATATTTGGTAAATTATCATATCTATCCAGCCTGGATAGATATCACGTAGTCCCATATACATCTTTCTGTGTACATTGCTTGTTACTTTACCAAGACTGGGCCAAATTTCTTATCATTTTGATGATTCCAGAACCTTGCAGTGCACACTAATAAATATGCTAGATGATCAACCTTTTCTGATCGATTTCACAATGCTTCTTTCTCAATGTAATCGCATGACGAGAACTTGTCTATACCTATAAGAATGTACCAAGGTTCCTGATTAATTGAATTCAGTCTGTTGTTTTGATCTTATTAGCAACCAGAGGTGAGGAACTCCTCTGCAGCTGCTTACGAGGATTTCCGTCAGGACCGTGAGAGGGCGCAACGCGAGCTCCAGGAGAGGGAGCAACGCAGGAAACAACTGGAGGAGGAGCTGATAGGAGGAGGTAGTACAGTCCCAGCAGCCACGGCTCCTCCAGCCATAGCTCCAGCTCCAGCTGTACAAGGAGCTACCCAAGGCAATGGAGTCACAAGTCCCCCTCTGACAGGGACAACCACAAGACAGGTAGGCTTGCAAGGAGGCCGGGGCAGATCAGCAATATTGAACAAGGAGTGCATTTCACAAAGATCCTAAGTTGAACTCAACGATTATGGAAAGCCATTAGCACCCAAGAAAATATTTTGCAAAAGTTATTTTAAAAGGCATCAAATGTTGATTCAAATCATTCATATTTTCTATTATCAAGGAAATTTCATGTTCTTGATGTGGAATTTATAAAAAATCTAAAATAATGAAATTTTCGCTTTCGAATATATTATATTTTAAGGCTACAAATGGCTCTCCATAATTAAGTTCAACTTAGGATCTTTGTGAGACACCCCCCAGGTTGTATAGGATCCTCCTGAGAATCAGAAGGGCATTAATTAGCTCTGTATAGATTGATGGGAGTTAACCCCCTTCTGGTTCTCATTGTTTGGTATACACCTGTACATGTTCCAATGCCCAGGTACTTGTGGGTCTAGAAAGAAGGAGGGATGACAGGTGTTCGTCTTTGTGATGTTACAAGATGATACCAAGCTCTGAATGTCCTGCATGTCACACATTTTGTTAACACTCTCTATGAAACAAGCCGAGTCAAGGAAGACTTGATACATCTAAAGACCCTGAGAAGACAGGGATAGTAGGATCTACTCAAACTTGGCACTACATGGTTTAATAGAGAGCAGGACAGAGCTTCAGGCCTTGTTACATTTTTTAGGGCACCTGGCATACATGTACTAGGCTCATATCCATAAAATTTAAGCATAGTTGTCAACTAACTACAGGTTTATATTATAGCCTCTCTGTGTTTGTAATTAGTAATAATAATAATAATAATAATGAGTGTTGTTTACCCAGGGTAGCCTCATCAGTATTAATACTGTTCTCCCTGAGGGACCTGCAATCATATAATTACATATTATTATATTAGTGGACAACTAGCTTTTACTGTTTTATGAATATGGGCCCTGATGCTTAGCTGCATGTAAAAGCATATTCATGGACGTACAGGTGTATAGACAAGCATGGGTTCACCGAGATAACCAATTACTAAACCATCCATTCCATTTTCAACAGCAAGTATCAGGTATGGTATAAAGAAATACAATATATGAGATCTAATTCATCTATTACACATTGCACATTTTAATTAACATACTAGTACCAGTACTTTTAGTTGTTGCACATTAAACCAAGCAGATTTCAACTCTAGACTGGTCACTCAAAGGGATTTCTCAGATTCAGTGTGTTGCACGTTGAGGCTTTGATTCTCCGCTAATCTTTATTTATCAGAGATTGTCTTTTGACGTCTTGTGCATGTTTTTGAATATTAGCTTCCTTCAATATTGAGTCCATACCGTATGCAGTAGAAGTTTGTTTGTGTAATACCCTTATAGTGCACCCCATGTTTTCCTCTGTTTGATGATATTGCACAGTTGTTGAAACAGAAGCTCTGTAATTAGAACATACTTTTGTACATACCAGTTCACTGTACATACATGTATACAAAAATGTATGTAACATCAGTTCATGTCAATGAGACCATAATCAGTAGTGTCTTACCTGTTTTGCTCCCAAGTTAAACAAGAAATCAATAATGATGACACTATGAACATGACTGACAAAGAAAGCGGACAAAATATACAGTTCCTCAGGTAGACAAAGGAACATCCCTTCACTGCTATTATGTAAAAAGGTGAATATGCATGTGACACCTGTTTTACACATTTTTCATAATAGCAGTGAAGGGATGTTCCTTTGTCTACCTGAGGAACTGTATATTTTGTCCGCTTTCTTTGTCCGTCATATTCATAGTGTGACCTATCCAGAAAACAAACAGAAGCCAAAGTATATTTATAAGGTTTATCAAGTGTTAGATTATATTGGTACTGGGTACTGCTAAAATTATTGTAATGATTGAAAAAAGAAATATATTATAATATGATAGCATAATACCTAAAAATGAAAACACTATTAGAATTTTAAACAAAATGGTGATGTCATACTCTGTAGGTCACTGACGATGCATACAGATATTTTCAGCACTTTTTTGACACCCAAAGCCAAGGATAACTTCCAACACACAGTGAAAATAAATCAACATAATCCACCCCTTAGCAGGAGTAGTAATGATAGTAATAGATATATGCAGATTGCCATATCCTTGAACAGTATCAAAACATATGTTGTGAGAAGGATAGAGTAATTACATCATCATCCAAGTTTAAAGACATTGATCAAATTTACTTAAAGCTTTTTCCTTGACCGAAATGCTTTAAAGAAATTGCACAGAATGAGGAAGAGCCAAAAAGGTCATTTGAGTTTGATAATGTCAAATTTTGGATTGAAGTATGGATTTCATATTTTTATGCAATGTGCTTGTGTACAAATATTATCTCACATTTTCTCGGGGTCAAACAAAAGAAAACCTTCTTAGATAAATATCATCATAAGATTAGATATAACTAGGTCTGAGGGCACTTTGCCTCATAATTAGTCACTGTTTAATACATGTAGTCAATGAGAAGGAAATGAAGAAAAAGCCACCTGTGGATTCAAATTCTGTCAGTGGGATGTAATGCAAGAAATATGGCTTGTATTATTTGACTTGGATGAAGCCTTCTTGAAGAGTATTCAGTTATTTACAAAGACCTTAAGATTTATGACAAGAGAAACTGACCAACAATTTTGTGATGATGACTAGGAATGATCCTATTAATATTGCATGCTAGCCTTGTAATCTGTTACTATAGAGATTGAGACAATGAGAAGATACCATGATTTGTGCATGATAATATATTGCTTGCTAATTAGTCATACTAAATCCAATTTGTTTCAAAACCCATAAATATAGTTATGGATTGCATGGCACGTTCTTGTGGTAGTGTTAAATGTTTACTGTTTGTCTTTTCTCTCCTTGTTCTTTTGTGTCCAACCTCTTCCCTTCAAAATGTTTATTATGGGCTCAATAAAACACTACTAGCTAGTCACACCTCCCAATTTCACCCTACGTCCCGCGACCACTGTGAAGTCAAGCACCCCTAAGCTAGCGTACGGCATGGTCAACCACGCCCCAGAGCCCGAGGCATCCCCAATCCTGAGCCGACCCATCTCGTTTCACCAACCCCAACCCCAGCATCCAATCCTCCAACAGCGGAACTCTGCACGGAACAGCCAGCGCAATGCGAGTACCAGTAGCGGAACGCCCAGCCCTCAGACACCCAATCGCCAGTTGGAGACGTCCTTTGGAGAAATGTCAGGCCCTGGTCGGAGAGTTTCTAATGTCACTTATTCAAATCCGGATCCGGTTTTTGAACCGCCGCGAGCTAACCACTCGTCGTTTCCGCAACAAGCGCAACAAAGGCCACAGCAATATGATACGGCTAGGTCGGACCAGTACCGCTCCCAACCACAGCGAATACCCCAACAGCAGCAGCAGCAAAAGCAACATGATCAACAGCAATTTGCGGTTGGGTCACCGCTGGGTGATGCCTCAAATACAGTGCAAAGAATCAGGAACAGTTCTCCTGCTGCTGTTGCTCAACGCCAATCACCCAAGCAGCCTCTCTTTGATAACAATGTGATCAATTCTGGATCTAAGGTATTCGTAATGCCCTAATCTCCCCTGAATCCATATTTATCTGTTCGATCGATTATCTTTGCATAGTAAATCAGTTTTATATATGCATCCTCCAGAAAAAACAAAAGGGGACAAGTTTCTTTCGTTCTATGTGATGCATGCTTTGCATTCTATATTCTCTAGTAGGAGTTTCAAGCGTAGACAGTGTGCATGTTTCCCTCATGTTATTTCTTGTGGTGGTGATTTTTACTATCATATAGTGTATGGTTATGGTTGCAGTGACATAAAATATCCACTAATAGTTTGTTTTTCCATTCACCTGGTGTGAGAACTGTTAACCTTATACATATTTATTTATTCTTAATACTCACCCGTTTTTATTTAATACTCAGAATGGTTAATGGGATGTATCAGTAACCCATGTCAATTAACAACAACAAAATATAGGTATGAGTGTTTGTAACTTATATATACCGGGGTACATATAATTTCTTTCAGGAGGGCATAAAGATCTGGAACCCTACATGCCATGCCATCAGTAGTCTAGAAGATGTCCAAGCGATCCGAGCTGTCACCTTTGATCCGACAGGCTCTTTCTACGCAGTGGGTTCCAATTCCAAGACACTCCGGATTTGTGTGTATCCAGAAATGCAGGAATCAAGGTATGAAAGAAAGAATATTCATAATTGAATTTTAAAGGTGTAAGTCACAGTGTCTGGACAACCAATCCTTGTACATCTGTCCCAGGGGACAATTGCCCCCTTCCCTCACCCTCTCTCCCTTCTAAAAACTTACTAGACACCTATATCCTTAGAATTGTAGACCCCCCACCGGCCAATAGCTTTAACAAGGTCAGGTAATGTCTTCATATGAAAGTAAAAAGTAACATGTAACAATAGCATGTGCAGCATTCATTGTAGGAAAGGACAGGAAACGACATGCATCATAGAATTTGGCTCATTTTGCTCTTCCATTAATTTTTATTTATTATTTTGAATCTGTATTAAACACATGAGCTAGTGCAGCTTTTAGAAGATTATTCATTATAATGATAATGTGTCATATTTACCCAAGTTATCCTCACATAATGCTGTTCTTCCAATTAAAAGTCCCTACAATTTAACTGCATTGTCTTTGGAATAGAGGCATTTTTTAAAACCAAAGCATCCAGACAGATCTTTAAAAAAAAATCTGTTCAGTTTTCCCAAAGTCAAATGTTATAAACTGTTTTTGTTCATGCCTCAGTCATATTGTTTTGTTTTGACAGTGGAGGGGGTAGCATACAGCAGCCAAAGGTGTTGTTCAAGAGGATGCGTCATCACAAGGGTTCTATCTACTGCGTTGCATGGAGTCATACGGGTAACCTGGTCGCAACTGGATCTAACGATAAACTGATCAAGCTGGTCCGCTTTGATCCTGACAAGTGCAATGCTAGTGGTAAGTATCTGGGGACATACTAAATTGTGTTATCCAAAACAACATAGCCTCATGCGAAAGTGTTGCAATTACATGCAACAAAGCTTTTAATCAATCAGAATCATATCTTGCACATGATTTCAAATTCAATTTCAATTTATTGTCCAATATTGGAAATTTGTTTTGCTCACATTTTACAAACGTACAAAGAATCAAAAGAAGTTTACATACATAATACGTCATATACTTTGACATAGAAATTCTTCAGAATATTGCTTTGTCTGTCTGTCTTTCTCTCTGTCTCTCTCCCTCTATCTCTCTCTATCTACATACCTCTTCATATGGCTCTGTATCTTCTTTATTTTTCTCACTCTCTTTATTATCCTGTGTTTTTTTTAATCTCCCTGCTGCATTAATTAGGCCTTCTTCATTATACCGCTCTTTACTCCCTTTTTTAAAATCATTAGGACCCGATGTTGATCTGTCATTCCACGACGGAACAGTCCGGGACCTGGTCTTCCAGAAGGACAGTCCTAGCGGGACCACCCTGATCAGTGCAGGGGCTGGTGACTGCAGTATCTATTTGACAGATTGTCAGCAAGGGCAGCCTGTGCATGCCATGGCTGGACACACGGGTTAGTGTTTGGTGGTTATGTGAAGTGCAATATTGGTACTCTGACGTAATACTCATGAATGCAGTTATTCATCACTTTGAAAGGCATAGTCCTGAGACTGTGGTACAATATTGTTATATTGGCCTACTAATGTAGACTAGGGCAAGGGTGAATGTTCCCCAACATGGATAATGTCAACCTGCATACCTGCTTTATCATTCTTAATAACATGCTTGATGCTGCAAGGACAGGTGGGGAAAAAAGACCTGGAGCACTGATTTTGTGTAGATATAGTTGTAGATGTAGTTCACACCTCTTAAAATACATACATATGTGCATCCCTCAAACAAGGCTATGTTTGTAAAAATTTGGAATATCCACCATTAATCTGGTTTAATGAAGAATGAGCAATTCTTAATTGAATAATAATTGTACATTGCTTGTAGCTCATAGGGTAACCAAGCTTCTTTTCTCCTTTTTCAGGTCATGTGCTATCCCTGTATACCTGGTCTGGTCACATGCTGGCATCAGGTTCTCAAGATAACACAGTGCGCCTATGGGACGTGAGGACACCACGATGCATCCAGATCATAGGCTCTCCAGGGTCAGACAGCGGTGAAGGTAGGTGATATATCATGTGTATGAATACCTTGAGAGATACATGTAGATCTATAAATCAGGGAGAAAGTGTGACAGGGAATGAAGAAAAAGAATGTGCACTTGATCGATTGATGAACAGAGATGGAATGAAGCTACAAGCTGTTATCACTCTCTGTCACCTCCCTAATTTTAATTGGTAATAGCTTGGAGTAATTGGAGCTGGAGTAATTGACAGAAAAGGGTTGGGGGCTAAAGTATAGAGCCTACATTTGTTTATTTGTTTTCCTCCTCAGTGGGGCAGGGTTGGTAGCAGCTGCCCTGCATCCCTCCCTCCCCCCTTCAAATCTGCTTATGTGTATTGCCCCTTCCTACAATAAATCTTAGCTTTCAATATTTTCATAGCAATTTTTGAATAGCAACATGGAGGACAATTGCATTCCAGTATTAAAGATAAACTTAAGTTCTGGTAAAAAATGAAAATGAATTCTTACAGAATCAAACAAAACTTCCACTGAATGTTCAAGATTACAAAATGTCATTTGCCAAATGATTCTGGTAGAAAATGTATACTGGCTGAGTAATGAAGTCAAGGTAAGTAGGCCTGACACCATTTGTGTTGTTCCATATACATCTTTCTGTGTATAGTGCTTGTAACTTTACCAAGACTGGGCCAAATTTCTTATCATTTTGATGATTCCAGAACCTTGCAGTACACATACATGTGAATACTTATATGCTAGATGATCAACCTTTTCTGATCGATTCCACAACATTTCTTTCACAATGCAATCGCATGACCAGAACTGGTCTATACCTTTAATATGCCTTCTTGCTCTGTCTTTCCACGTAGGGAGTGGAGCTGCGGCAGTAGCCGTCGATCCCTCCGGCCGTCTCCTGGCATCGGGACATGAAGACTCTTCCATCATGCTCTACGACATACACGGAGGGCGCCCTCTACAGACCTTCAAGTCTCACAGCTCCGACATCAGATCTCTCCGGTTCTCCCCACGTAATTTCTACCTGATGAGAGGGTCGTACGACTGTACCATCAAACTAGCCAATCTGCAAGGTGAGACTTCTTTCCTATCTTTCCCACTTACAAGCTTTGCTTCTCAGGGATCCATAGCCTGTCATCATGTTATAATTGTACCAGTAACAATGTAATTGTAAATTGTTTTTATTGATTCGCTGAATAAATTGAATTGAATTGAAATTGAAATTGAAATTGAATTGAATATCTTGCTTATTGGACAATATGTCTTGATGCCCTTTAGATATTTTCATTCTTGTTTTGTCAGTGTCCCTCATAAACTAGGTTTAGTCAGAGAATGTTCAGATTTGCAATTTGATTCCCATGCAGATTGTCTCTATATTGTAAGCTGAGAGCCAGAATGGCATTAGCTATACAGCTTTCTACATAGAGATAAGGCCCTTCTGGCTTTCAAAAGAAGGTAATTACTTCAAATTTGCACAAATGGAATTAAATATCAGAATCTAACTGTTATAGTATCTACCGGTAATTTTATTTTTGTATCAATACAAACGAAATAACTGTTTTAACAAGAGTGCCTGCAACTATGCTTTTCCATCTAAGCTTGACACTTCTTTATTTTTACATCTTAATTTTAATTTTTTTTTGCTGCAGCGGATATCACACAAGCCGTTCCCTCAGCAACCATTGCAGAGCATCGGGATAAAGTCATACAGTGTCGCTGGCATCCTAGTGAGCTTAGCTTCTTAACATCCAGTGCTGACAGGACAGTCACGCTGTGGGCCATGGACAATCCCTAGATCATCCAACGGTAACAGAACATCAGGGGGGTGTTTCACAAAACTTGTCCTCAGTGACAAATGACAGGTTTTGTTATAACCTACTGAAATCCTTGCTTCTGATTGGTTATCAGCAGATTTGTCACTGACTTTTGTAATTTGTCATTGAAAAAAGGTTTTGTGAAACGTGTCCCAGGTCATCCGGTGCTGCTGAATTCCTTGTAGACTCAACTCTGGTCCTAAGGAAAGTTCTGTGATTACTGGACAGCCCCTATTTGCTTGAATCCTGCATCAACCTTGAGCATGGTGCTTGGTGTCCAGAGTCAATGACATTGATGTGAGCTTAGCCTTGCCCTCATAACCTTCAGTGCTGACTTGAAAATCAGGCTCTGAACTGTGGACATTCTTAAACCTCTTTTGTTTCCTAGTTCAGCCATTGAAGCGCATTAAGTCACCAGTCTTGCTACTGGAACTCTTGTGGACATAACTTCTTCAGGTCATGCACAGGTGACTGGACACTCCATAAACATCTTTTGATTAACCGTTGCAGAGCTTCAAATCATCCAGTATATGGTTGAAACTGTTGTTCTGCTTCTCTAATCCTACCCTGGCTTATTGGTAATCCAAAGATCTCTCTTATGATCTGATCAACCATCGCAGAGCAACCTACTTTCACAGATGTCCCAGAGAACTTGGCTTCCTTTGTTATGCTACGGATGGACAATCCATAGATCCATTTGATGTCTAAGCTACTGTGTCGGTGAAAGTATAGTCAATATTCACTTTCATCAATAAACAAAATGGTTTAAAAGAAAATGGACACCTAGAGACAGGAGGAGATGTAGATGGACATTACCGAGTGCTCCTTTATGGTACATGTACTTTGATGAGTGCGATCTGTTCACTTTCTTGTTTGTTAGTACAAGTGATGATGTACATGTAGACTGTATGTACATGTATGCTGTATCTACAAGTTTACATAAACAGGCGCAGGCATTGATGTACCTGTACATATCCATGGTAAGAGCTGTTTTTATATAGTGGACCTTATACCGTAAAGGTGATCACTGTATTAACAGGTTGGGCTAAATTCTCAATTCGGGATTGATTTGATTTCTTTGTGGCACATGTGTAATATATACATCGTCAGGGTTAATCATTAAAGAGTATACTTCACTGCCTGTTCTAATTATCAGCATTCCCTGTATGACGATCGTAATTTCATAGACTTAATGTAGACAGAATTTGTTGCACCACAGTAAAGTAAAATGCACCGATGAATGTGATATTTGCCCACCAATTTTTATGTAAGCATTCTTTTTCATGAAACCTAACATTTTGATATGTAATAACTAATCACATCCTGTTTGAGTTTGTCATGACATAACTGATCCAAAAAAAAGATATACCCTTTGAAAAAATAATTATCATTTACTAGAGATCGTACTTCAATTTCTTTATTCTATGTGTTCGTGTATATATATTAATAGCATTTTAAGACAGCAACAACAACCAAATAAGACTAAAGTGTAATCACCAAAACTAACCATTTGTAACATATTCATATATACCTCGCTTTGATTTGAAAATTGTATCCACACATACCTAAGGCATTTCTAGTATTAAAGAAACAGCATATTGTTATTTAGGAGCATGTTGTAGGAAACTACTGGGTAACCACCAAATTTAGCAGCATATAATTAAAACTATGCTTATTTTGTATTTGTAAATATATTTCTTTCTGACAAAAGTTAAATATAACCTTGAATCTGTTTGAAGCCAATCTTGCCACACTTGTTTAATAAAGGAAGCTGCCCCATAGATGGTAGTGGGTCAGGTATTTGTAAGCTGTTCAAAATGGTTACCTGACATTTGTTTCAGGATTTTAGCACCAGGATTTCGGCAGAGGTGTAGGGTAAGGGTTAGGGCTACAGTGAAGACTAAACTTACTGTAGATTTAGGGTTAGGGTTAGGTTTAGTTTTAGATTTAGAATTAGAGTTAGGTCAAGTTTTAGATTTAGGTTTAGGTTTA
Organism: Hemicentrotus pulcherrimus; assembly: GCA_003118195.1. Taxonomy (NCBI): domain Eukaryota; kingdom Metazoa; phylum Echinodermata; class Echinoidea; order Camarodonta; family Strongylocentrotidae; genus Hemicentrotus; species Hemicentrotus pulcherrimus. Next base: position 326,762 of record BEXV01000098.1, read on the forward strand.
ATTGGGTTAGGGTTAAGGATAGTGTTTGGTTTAGGTTTAGAGTTGAAGTCAGGAATTGGGTTCGTGTAGGAAATTGACTGCACTTCAATTGTCACCAGAGATAGTGTTGTAGAACTGTTCATCATACCATTGAGAATTTTTTTTGAAAATGGATGATGTATTTGTCACCCTAGAACTTTATTCCCCATCATTCCTTCGATTCTCTTTACTGTTCCTCTTTAAATTCTCCAATTTCTGTGAATTCTAGTCTAGTTTTCAAGTTCTTTTTGAAACCCTGGTTCATGTATGGTGATCCCAATACCCCTCATCCATTCCTCTCTCTCTCTCTTTCTCTCTCTCTCTCTCCCTCTCCCTCCATCTCTCGCTCTCTCTTCAATGTAGCAACGTTGTCAACCTTCCACTGAAAACATACATGTATTTCACTATAACAACTAGCCACAGAAAGGCGAGTTTGTCATGATAGCTTGTGAAAATTCCTGAATGTATCTCAAATTGATGTATTTGTGTAGATTTCCAGAATAAACTGCAGAAAGTAAGAGGATATATACAATGTGTACTCTTTGAAGTTGTGAAAGACTCACTCTTGTTGTTTTAAGAGTAGGTTTCCATACAGGTAAATGCAGATATGTTTGTGTGTGTTCATGGAACTTGTTGCTTTCAGCATAAAACAGAGTCAAAATTTTGTTTTGCAAGTGGTGTGAGATTTAAGTCCTTTTGCAGAATCTTTTAAACAGAAATTGTACAGACAAACAGAAATGTAGAGAATTGGGTACATTAACGTGTACATGTATGCAATGTACATGTGTGCTATGTTATTTCATTTTTTCTTTCTTCCAAAAATAATCAAAAGTGATATGCATGCAATATATTTATGGATTACTCTACTAAAACAATTGGTTATTACACTTGTAGAAAATCGCTTTTTCAAATGAATTGCTTATTTTTTGGTGAATGTATGAACATGAATACTGTATAATTATCAGTAGTACATACATATTTATGGACATTGTGCATTCATGTATGGGGTCAGTTATTAGTGAAAATGTTTCTTATCACATGGGCATTTCTATGTGTGACAAATTAAATGTGAATGTTTTTTGTAAGAAAATAACAATTAATACATAAAGACGTGATTAATAAATTTGCATTTCATTTTATCAGAACTGTAGGCACCAGGAAAACATATTGACATTGAATAGTTTTGTCACAAGATATTCATATGTAGGATTCCCAAATAGCAGTTCACTGCCCTTCGTGAACTACCGTTTGACATTTAAATAATGTGTCATTACATGAAAGATACAACACTTTTTCTTCTTCTCTTTGAACAACCTCCTGCACTTAGAACTAAAGAAATTGTACTCCATGGTATGTAGTACAATGTACTGCATCAGTTTATGTATGCAATATATTACTTGTGCCCCTAACTTACATCAGTCATAAACTATTGTGCTGCAAGCATTTAAAACCGAAGATAGTAGAGTGTACATTTTGATTGTTGTCATTTTAATTGAATACAAAACATCATCACACATTGATATTGCAGAAATGTTGTAATGAAATATTAGCAGACAGTTTTTAGGGCATACATGTAAATGTTTTTGTTATAATTGAAATTCCTTTTGGTCTCTAAGATGTGTTTTATGAAGACCATGACCCAGTTGCACAAAACTTACCATTGATAGTAACTTTGCCATCAATGGTAACTACCATGGAAACCTTGATTTTGATTGGCTGTTGAGCCCTGTTACCATGGTAGCTGCCATCGATGGCAAAGTTACCATCAATGGTAAGTTTTATGCAACAGGGCCCATAAGTCCTGAGCTACAATTGACATCTTTTTGGGTTACTGAACAATTATTATGATGAGCACAGATGCATTGAGCCTTGAGCATGTATGAAAGTATATGTACGTATTATATAACTCTGTGTATGATACAAGGAGGAACTACTTTACCTGGCAGATTGCCTGTATACATGTAGGTTATTGAACAGAAATAGATTATATCTTGCTATTACCTGTAATATATTGATGTGTCTGTATAATAGATTAAACACTATATTAGCTTTTGTAAATAGGAGAGAGAGACGTATGTGTATTTGTAATGTTTAAGTCGGTGGCAAACAATGCATTGTTATGCATATGACAGAATAAAATGCACTTTACAAGGGTATGGTTGGCAATTTGGCTAGATAGTTAGACGAAAATTTAGATCACAACAAATTTATGCTCTATGTTTTGTGAAAGGTCCAAGATGTCTACAATATAATTATAAACATGTATATTTTGTGGACAGTTTTATTTTCAGGGGCCAAAACGATGCTTTCTATAAATTTATTTATCATTTTGCTTCACTTTGTCATGCTGTACATCTGTTTTTTTTTCTTTGGAGCCGACATATTTTGGTCTTTGTGACACTGCCTTTTCATTTAAATGCTTTTTCAGGTTTGTAGAAATTTTTGTTGTGAATCTTTTATTTATTTATACAAATATTGATTTGAATGAAAATAAAAGCATTAAATGCTTGCAAAATGCTGAAACACATCAAGTTTTGTATCATTCTTTGTGTTAGTGTTAATTTATTGCATTAATCTACCAATGATGTTGATAAGGGATGGTGAATTCGTACACATTTCTTCTGTTAACAGCCATAATGAATGTCACTCCTCCCAGGCTAACAGCATCCTGCCTCTTGAAGGTAATACAAAGTTTTGGTATGGGGTCATGAATTTGGAAGCATGTGCGATTTTACAATATTCAATTATCGCGGTTGAAATCGAGTCTATAGTAATGAAATTGTAAAGAATGAAATCTCCATGTTGTGTATAGCGTCCTCTCAAGACTGATATTACTTTAGCTTTAAAACAATATTTCTCTACTACAATCGACAGATTTGCTATTCCTGTGTGAGAATTATATGACAGAACTGCATATTTTGAGATTTTCATGGTCGCAGCTACGATGGAATGGTCGTACTAGGCGCCATTTAAATTTTTGAAATTTACTGGGAACACTGGTAAATTTTTTATCATTCAATTTCTCGAAAGCAGAAGTGTTTTAGGGGCTAAATTTCTCAAGTGCTTAAAATACATTCACAAGGGCATCCAAATATGTCAAACTTTTTAAAGAATTACTGTGATCCACTTTTAGAAATTTCCCAAAACTTTGCATTACCGTACCTTTAATAATGTTTTAATGTGCATTTATTTGCTATTTGATATTGACTTGCTTTATGAAAAATGCACAACGACTTTGAACCAGTGAATGTAGCATATTAAAGCTAAACTGTAGTACTGGTAATGCGATTGCATTGTGAAAGAAAAGGTGTGGAAAGGATCAGAAACAGTTGATCATGTAGCATGTAAGTATTGGTATGCACCTGCAAGGGTCTGGAGTCATCAAAATCACAATAAATTTGACCGAGTCTTGGTAAAGTAACAAGCACTTTACACAGAAAGCTATATATGGGACAACACACATGGTGTCGGGCTAGTACTACCTTGATTTCCTTGTCTTTCTATGCTCATTACTCAGCCAGTATACATTTTCTTCCAAAATTGTTTGGCACATGCTATTTATTTGTAATCTTGAACATTCAGTGTAAGTTTTGTTTGATTCTGTGAAAATTAATTTTCTTTTTTTACCAGTACTGGAGTTTCTCTTTAATATGACTTGATTCATCTTGAATTTTAAATGTTTGTTTACTCACTACTTTTTTATGCAAGAGGGTCCTGCACTCAACATAGAGTCCATTGAATACAGGAAAATAAATCACAAAGGATCAACTTGTTTCTTGTTATATCAAAATATTTTATTATACAATGACATTTTATCCAACATACAAACACATTCAAATGTGGCTCATACAGACAGGGAAAAAAAAATGAGAAAAAAAGGGAGAAAATAAATGACATCTAATTTTATCAGTCAAATCAATGACTACCTAGTGGCTGGACTTGCAAATAAACACTGTTCTCATTGCCAAAGTATTTTGCTTTGGAATGGAATGAATGAGGCACTAAGAGCAATGGATTATTTTGATTACGAGAGCATGTATATTAGACATGACTCGCTAAGCAGTGTGAACACTTTTTATTGAAGCTACTGGTTCTAATTTGTGATGTATATCAATGTTTATTGGCTTTGGAAATGCACACACATTTCATATTTGATGATTTTTATTAGTACAAATAGGTGTTACCGGTATGCAGTTTAGAAATCAGTGCATTGTTACACAAAACAATTGTAAGTACAAGTTCATAGACATCACATGCGTTTCATTGTGATGTCGGTGAACTGGTTTTCTGAAACGCTACCCTGGCTTTTGCTCATTTCAGCTAATGTTGTTCATCTATTGATAAATAGGTTTGCAAATTCAATTTTACAAAACGTCCAGAGCTTTTGTTTCGCTTCATAGAATGGTTCAGAAAGCATATACCTGGGATTCCCTTCAATTAGCAAATTTCTCATTTCACCACAATAACCTGTATGTATGGTATATCTTGCATGAGCTAAAGTACACCATTGTGCTTTATGCATTGCTGAATAAATAGCTATCATGACAATAATCAGAAGCAAATAAAAAGGCTTGCTTAAACTGGCCATGTTTACAGCCTGCTTGTGTATATTGTTACGAAACCCTGAATCTCTGAATAAATAGAAGCTCAAATAGAATGACATCCTACATGAATCCCGCCTCCAGAGCCTCTCACGTTTCATCTACCATCTCCCTCCCCTAAAAAAGAGCATTTATTCTACCAATAAACCTATGATATTGAACTTTTTTGATGAGTAGAGAGGGAACTATTACATGTACAACCTGAAGAAATGCATAGTTGGGGGACATGTACACCTTCAGATATAAATTCATCAATGGTGAATTTTACACACATGAGATAGAAAAACAAACAAAAACATCTCTGACTGGTAATCTTAAAATGCAACAACACATGATTCACTGGATAATTTGAGTACCGGTAAGGTGTTTGTTTCTGACCTTGGTGTTAAAACAAAAACTTAAGTGTCTACAGAGAGTAGAGACATGACCATTGTTATGTGAATTCAGCACTTTACACCAACAGTATTTGGTGTTGAATATGACTACATGAGAATTCAACTCCATTAAATTTGACGCTAGGACCACTCTTGAAAACATAATCGTAACAACACACTTCAGCAACACCAACAGGGTGTTTTGTGTAAACTATGCTTATCTACTATTCAGGGTTTACTCATTTAAGTATTCTAACAACAAATCTATTAAAGAATGAGCTTTCTGACTGTGTGCTACATGACAAAAAAAAAGTGTATCGATTCCGATTTCCAGAGTCATATCATAATATGACACAAGAATCTCTTACACTTAACACCAAAGAGATATGGTGTCAGTTTCATCATTCAGAGTACCAATCCACTAAATACACAGAATTGGAAACCACTCCATTTAGGGAAGACATGGGACTAAACAGCAATACAATTTTACTATTTCAAGAAAACAGTTTTCTAACTCCTAAAAAGTTTTTCTTGTTGGTCGGTTTTTCTCCCAATAAAAAAATTGCATCACATAAGTGAGATATGAGAGCCAGAGAAATGTACAAAATATTTACAAATTCAAGTGTTCCAAAACGTAGTTAGAAATAACTACATTTAAATAAACATTGTTATAATGCATTTAAACCTACATGTACAAAGACTATATTCAAAATAGCCAATTTTCAGACAAAGCAATAAATTTGAATACAATATCTTAATAAATAGCTGATCCACGCAAAATAGTGAATATGATATAAAATGCCTTTATAGAGTCCTGTACTGGAATTTTAAAAAAAATGAGAAAAAAAACTTTGATAGAAATGAAGTGTACTGTACAAAAAAGGATACCATAAGTCATACAAATATCAATTTAACCTATCAAACAATAGTGATTTTAAACTCCTACTCTCTAAAATAGAAAATGTTTCATTTTCAAGTGTCATCGACTAATTTCCATTGATGCAAAGTGTAAATGGCATCAGGAAAGTTAGAAACTAATCAACACTTTCATAACAAAAATGAACACAAAGTGCTCAACGAATACAAACCAGGCATGAGTATGTTCGGTAAAAGTAATACACAGAGTTTTAATAGTCGAGGTCATGAATTTGGTAAAACATGTTTTCTTGGTGAATCTATATAATCAATGAACACATACCGGTAAATGTAATTTTCCTTCTTTTCGCTTCAAAAGCTATTCATGTATATAAAGGGAAACCATGTATTCAACATTAAGCAAAAAAATGAAAATTAATCTTTTTACCTTTTTGACTTCTAGCAACAATGTGTATTACCTTTAAGACACAGAGATAGTGCCTTTGAATAAAAATCATTTTTAGAACAACTCATTTTGAAATTAAAGGCACAGGTTATGAGCATTATTCCCAACACACACTAAGAGAACACACCAAGATACTATCAGATGCATACATACTTGTTTATCCAAATAATATGCACCACTTTTGTGCCTGTCTCCTTAAATTGGCAACAAGATCACCACAAATGTGTGAGAGTATATCTCATAATCAAAATCCTACAAAATACAAATTTGGCCAAAGTTATGAGATTTTCCCAGAGATTTCTCAGGGAGAGGGACCAAAGATCCAACTGAAATAAGAAAAACAAGAAGCGGAAATGAATACAATTTTTTTGCAATTCTTGGTATAATGACAAGACCTACCAATCCTTACGATACCAAGTGATAAAGTACTGTCAAAATGTGGATGGAAACATTAATAAGTCCTTCTTATTCATAACATTAAATACACCAATCCAATATCTCGTTCAAAACAAACAAAACTTGATTCATACCATTTTTTACCCCAAAAATGGTAGCCTTTGATAAGAAAACCGCTGCCTTACAACATTGAATATCCTAACCAATATCTAAAAGTACCGGGCACATACATTTTTTCTGTTTTTACATCTTTTATCAAGTTGAAACTTACATTTACCATAGGAAGAACATTTTGGAGCTGTTCCAATGAACAGACTGTTTAGGGGCTTCAGAACACACCCTCAATTGAAAACTGCGTTTTTTCATCAGGCCTCAAAAGTAATCATTTTTTATAAATGATCCATATTAAAACTGCTTTTTAAAGACTTTAATGAATGACGGGAATAAAATGTTCCTCACACAGGTGTTGTGTTCTCTAGCATGCCACAAAACATAAATGAAATCATGTTTGTATGGTCCTGCATTATCTTATATATATATATATATATATTATCCAACTGAGGTTACATCTCAAAAGCACTTGTTATCCAACAGTTTGTGATGCACATCAATCAACGTGTCACTTATTGTTGATGCGGTATACTTAATAAGGTGATATTGGAAAAAAGATAAAATAGCTCATGAACGTTGGGGCATGTTCCCATTGATTTTGCATGTCACAGCAGTAGCTTGAACTACCCCCACTTATTCACCAAACTCCTAACATGATGACTATGCGATATGAAAAACTATGTGCGACAATCAGCAGTGGGAATTAGCATAATACCCCAGGGACACCGCTGACACCAACACTAGACAGACAACAGCCCAAATAAAATTAAATCACTGCTAATGGCCAAGATCCCTCAATCATTGAAGAGGTTCATCTGATTGGAGATGTAATCAGGAAGTTAGTTCTTTCTTCACCATCAGTACGAAAAATATTTTTTTCTGTAAGCTTTTGCTTGCCGTGCTACAATTTCTCAGAGCTACGAATCTTACAGAATGGCAAGCAATAGCCTTTTGAAACAAGTAATTTTCTACTGTTTGTAAAAAAAAAGAATTTTCAAGACCACGATCCTCTCGATTATTGGTCAGTCTGGCGCCGTGACTGGGGTATAACATTAGCTATGCATGGCAAGGTGTAGCGATGCGATGGGTTTGCTTATCGATACATGGAAGCTTATGCGATGATCTACGAACCAAATCTGACATCTTATCAACAATTGTATCACCTCAAAATATATATATATCCTTCCTTAAACACATTCCAATATATATATATATATATATATTTTATATCAAATTCATATATCTTGATCCAAGCACCGTATTGACACATCGTAGCCGTAGCACCACAGGTTACAACCGTCGAGGATAGTCAGTCATCGGACGAAAGGTGATTCGTTGAATTGTACATGGGTGATGACTCCTCACTACAAAGTCACTCGTGTCTATTTGTAGAAAAGTATGACAGAGCTTTGAGAGTAAGAACTAAAGACATTGACCCCATATCTACGATTCTCTATGTGACGAGTTACAAGTGATCATGGCTCATAAGCTTGGAACAGGATTAAAAAAAATTCTGTATTTTAAAACTTAAAATCATGGTTGAAAGCTTTGCTGTGCCAAACTTAGGCTTAAGTTACACCCTGCTGTTGCTTTGACATTGATCTTTTCTGATTCATTCCTTGGGAGTCCTCTGATAAGGGCTATCAGGTCGCACACATACATGTAGGTCCATGTTGTCATTTTGGTATCACTGCTTTACATAGTATGCTTAGGCAAAAGGTGACTGAGGTCCTCTTGATATTCCGCAGGCTCTCTGCCTATGCCAACCCACAAATCCAGATGTTGCTGCTGTGTGAGCAACATACATGTACATGTCAACGTAGGCATCATTAAGAGATGTGAATCCTTGGTCCTCAGGTATCTTCTGAAGCAACTTTCAAAACTTAACCAATTTCTCTCACTCGCCACTTCTAAATCATTCCTGAGGTCTGACTGAAGGTCCCTTTCTACTAGAAACACCAGACCATCTCAGCAGTTCCATATATTCACTTTGGTGTCATCACATACAATGGAGGAGTGATTCTAATTGGGTATCCAAATACCAGAAGCAGCATTCTCTCTCTTCGTAGTCCCATTCAATTACTTTCACGTGACTTCAAATGAGTCATCCTTATGAGGTATCCACAAAGCACAAGCGACATTCGCTGTCTATATATACGTCCCACACAGTGACTTTGGTGTCACTACAGAAGCGTAACCCTACTAGCTAGCACCAGTCTGCAATGTAATTGAAATCCTTGAAATGCTCCTGCTCCTCATCGGTTAACTCTCGTGGATCCTTGGCCGGAGTTAGGACTGGATGCTCTGCCGTGAATTCTTCATCAAAGTTGCTTACATCTTCTGGATTTGCCTACGAGGAGATAAAAAGATGGGTAAGTGAACTGGGGCTCTCTTCTGTTGGAAAAGAGTGGCACATACCGGTAATCGTATTCATGAGTGACAGGTATAGTACAAGGGTGAAGTGCAGCATAATTCAAGTATGTTCTAGTTAAGCGTAACAATAGGTATGAGATAATTTCAATATTTGATGCAATATGCTAAATCGTATAAATCATCTCCACATGGTGCATAGAGGCAATAGATTTCGTATCCATTCTTCAAATCGGATTTCCTCTAAAAGCCTTCATATACAATTTTCAATTAATCAAATATCAGTTTTGTATTCCATCATTCAACAGTCATTAATTAAAGAATATATTTCATTTTGTGTGATCAAATTTCACTTGGCAGATTATACATGCAGATTCACACCGCACGAATGTGCACCTCTACAATTTATCCATTACACCACATCAAATATTGTGAAGGAAACTACGCAATTACATTGGGAGTCTATTTTCATTCATACTTAAATTTGAGCAAAGTTCACATAAATGCTTAATTTAGCAGCTTCTTACAAGCTGTATACATTAATCAAAAGATATACATCTACTGTACATCAGGTACTTACTATTTTAGGTACGAATGTAGGAGTCACTCTTCTCATCAGAAGGTCATCCCAATTGATATTCTGTGGTAGAGAGAGAAAAGGCTTATCAGCATTATAACATTCAATGTGCAATTCAATCTATGCATTCAAATCTATTTGAGAAAATCACACTATATTTAAATAAATTCAATATGCTCTATTGAAGACCAAAACAAGTGATCCAAAATATCTTTAAAGTGCTGTCTACAAGAAAAAGCATATACATGTACTCTACTGCATTCAACTTTAAAGTGATTGGCTAGCTTTGCGAATAGCCGATCTAAAAAATTCTCAAACTAAATGAAACATGTGTGTGGATACATGTATTAGTACTCAAAAACCCTGAAAACTACCATTGTTTAGACTGAAAAGCTATAAGTTCAACGCAAACCACGATTTTGTATAATATCGCGTCTCTGAGACCTTTTAAATAGAGACCGTTACTCGAGTTTTCAAATAC
>BEXV01000098.1:337438-353283 GCA_003118195.1 Hemicentrotus pulcherrimus
CCCCCCCCCCCCCCCCTCCCTTTTTAGAGGGGGGGGGGGGGTGATTTTATATATATTAGTTGTAAAAAAATGGTCCTCTTTTTCTTATGTTAATTGAGAGCTGAGTTGATGAGATAGCCACCTGTCAGTTACCACCCTGGGTGGTTTAATCACTCCTGGCCAAACTAGGACAGACAGCCTTAATGAAGTACAAGTTACTTACCCTGAAGAAACCTTGCATCTTGATATCTTCGGCATCTCTTTGACTTGAGCCCAGTCTCCTCAATGGGTTTCTCCTCAGTAACTACACAAACAAACAAAATAATATGATAATCGTATGACATTTTTTCGTAAGTCCATTTTGGCCATTTTGAGAAAAAGTGGTTTATGTGTCACTGAGCACTTGGGCCTTAAGGAGTTAAGTCTATGTTTAACTAGGCAATGACTTCAATGGGGTGTTGGGTGGAGTTAAGTCTTTGTGTATCCTGGAAAGCCCAATTTTTTCTAAACATTTTGATATCAAACAATCATTTTGGCAAAATATGGAGTTACATCTTTGTGTCACTGAACCCCAGATATACATACTGATTTGTTTGTATATCTTTTAAGAAGTGTGTAATAAAATTGAAAAAAAGTTGATATAGATCCTTGCAAATGGATACTGAAAAATTTTAAAAGAATGCTGGAAACAGAATTAGTTAGAAATTTGGGAGATTCCGTCTTTCTTCTGAATTTTACTCTTCAAAGCAAACATAATCCTTGAAAGATAGTGTACTGCTATTTATGATAAAGAAGGAATGATTCTTTTAAGTGAAACCATCTTTATAGAAAATTTGTGCCAGAATTTGCTATGTGGAATTGGCCACATGACTAAAAAAAGGGCACGGATTCATGCCATTCATACCCTTGTGTAGAGAGAAAGGATTACATAACTTACCCTTCTCATGATGGCTACGGCTTCTGTAGAGAGGAACCTTGGATAGCGCACCTCATCATTGACGATGCTGTCAAACACCTCTTCTTCATCATCACCAGGAAACGGAGACTAGAGAAAAGAGCGGAAAGAAATCATGCAATAAGAATCACCACATGATAATTATAATAATAATAATAATAATAATAATAATAATATGTCTTGTTAATCCAGGTTAGCCTCATCAGTATTCATACTGTTCTCCCTGAGGGCCCTGCAATCATATTATTACCCTGGTCACCGGATTCAGGTTTACCCGCACACAATGTATACACATTCTCCACTCCCTGGGGAGCATTCCAGCCAGGCGTCATTTTAACAAGCGCACACTTGCTAATCTAAGCACATTAGCTTTCGCATCCTATGGGTGACCCAATAAACACCTGGGTGGAGAGTGTAGAAATGTAGAAAAAATGTCTTGCCAAAGGACATTAGTGCCGCAACGGGACTTGAACCGCGGACCTTGTGATCCACAGTTAGATTCACAACACATCCATTCTTACAAAGCATGTTTATCTCACTCTGCTTCTTTTGTCTCTTCTATTCATTCAAGTATCATATTTCGCAAAGGAGTTAATTTTGTTCCACTAAAAAGGAAAATGTTAAAACTGTCAAGTCCACAAAAGAGGTCAAACATGTGGATACTTCTAAACGTGCCTAGTGATACAACCAGTGACGGGACTATTAACTTTTCGTTCAAATTTATGGATCTACATTATCAGAGATATACTTTTGCTAGCTCAGGCAGATCTTGAACAAGCTTAGGGCTTTCAAGATAAACCATGGTGGCAGAGGTTTGAAATTTAAATGAATAAAATGAATAGAACACAAGAGGTATAAAATCATCTATGGCTTGTGTTTATAGTGTTTCATCGCAATCATATTTGCAGGGACCAGTTTCTCAAAGCCTTTTTTCAATGACAAATGACAAAAATCAGTGACAAATCTGCTGATAACCAATCAGAAGCAAGGATTTCAGTAGCTTATAACAAAGACTGTCATTTGTCACTGATGACAAGTTTTGTGAAATGGGGCCCAGGTCCTTCCCTAACTCACCTCTCCAACCAGCATCTCAAAGATGAGTACACCAAGCCCCCACCAGTCCACCGCCCTGGTGTAGTAGGGTTCAGTCAGCACCTCTGGGGCCAGGAACTCCGGTGTTCCACAGAAGGTACTGGTCCTGTCCCCGTACCCCATCCCTTCCTTGCAGAGACCAAAGTCAGCGATCTTCAGGAAGCCTTCTTGGTCCAGGAGTAGGTTGTCCAGCTTCAGATCCCTGTTGAAAATAAGAATCAGTGTATTCATCTAGGATTCCAGTTGGCGTTACTCAGAAAGGTCTTGAACATGATGGAGCTCTTAACAATTTCTTTTACAATCACCTCATCCTCATATAATTAGCTGAAGTCTTTCAACTTTCTTAGTGTATACTTGTAGACCAATTAATGTTTAATCATAACAAACAAATCTGTTCATGTTAATAGAGGGTAAACGAGAAAGGGGTAGACAGCGATGTCAAGAAGTAGACTGGTCTTAACTACAGAGAGGTTAGACAGAATAGAGGTGCATAGCCGCCAACCCCTTCCGAAGGGAGGGCACTCGATGATGACAAATACTACTGCCAAGAAATGATGAATGGTACTCTACAGGTTAATCAAATCCATTCTCACCTGTAAACAATCTTGTTTTCATGGAGATACTGAAGACCAAATACCACACACGCTGAGTAGAATCTGTAGAAGAAAAAATGAAAATAAAGACGTGAAAGCGCATAGTGAAGATACTTATTCTCATTCCCCCCTTTCCCTATCTCTCATAAGAGTCTTTGACAGACAAACATGTACTTACACAGAGCAAGGATCTTGGAAGAAGACATCAAAATGTATGTGCATCATGATATCACTTCCAAATGAATGTTTCATTACAGAGCACACTAAATGTGGGTCTTTCTTGTAACCTTTACTTTCCTCTCCCTATCTCTATCTCTCATCATATCTATAAATCCTTTGATAAACTAACTTACACAGTACGAGGCTCAGTAAAATGATCATTGTGTATGTGCATCATAAGATCACCTCCCATCGCGTACTCCATCACAAAGCACACGGTCTGTCTTGCAACCTCTACCCTCCCCCTCTCTCCTTCTCCCTCCTTCTCTCCCTCTCCTTCTCTCTCTCTCTTCTTCTCTCTCTCTCTTCTTATCTCTCTTACCTTCTCTCTCTCTTTCTCCCTCTACCTCTCTCATAATCTCTCTCTCTCTCTCTCTCTCTCTCTGACCATATCTCTAAATACCATGACAAAAAGACTTACACAGTACGAGGCTCAGTGAAGACATCATTGTGTATGTGCATCATAAGATCACCTCCCATCGCGTACTCCATCACGAAGCACACGTGATGTTCCGTCTGGAAACAGGCAAACAGGTTCACCAGGAAGGGATGTCGGATGGAGTTAGCAGCTTCAAAGATCCTCTTCTCACACATGAGACTACAAATCCAAGAAATGAATGTTTAGTGATAATAAATAATAATAATAATTACATTTTTAGGGCGCTTTATACAGGCATTTCTATTTAAAGCGCACAGGTGGTACTGTCTAACTTATTCAACATGTTCAATAGCTTAAAAGTAACAAAATAAAATAAAATGTTACTATTACAATACAATTCAGTTGAATGGAATTTACTACTTGTGTGCGCCTCCAGTGTGCTATAACTGATTAAAAAGGTGGGTTTAGGATTATCAACTCCAAGAAAAACATCAAGCAATACGATTATTTTCATATCTGTAGTTGTATCAGTTACAGGGAAATCCTGTCAACATGAAATCACTTTTAACAAAATATCATATGACAAACAAAGACAGTGTTCTACCCTGACTTATCATATTGCATTGTTGTTCAAACCACATGTATTTAGAGCTATTAGCATTGCCTGGGACTTTTGGATGAACAAAATTGTGCTTTTAAGATAGATAAAAAAAAGGAGAAGAAACAAAAAAAAGACAATTGAAAATAGTGGCATGAACTATAAACTATCAGTGAAGGAATGATAGAAACATCACTTGTTTTGTGAACCAAAGTACACATGTAGGCTTACATCTAAATACTTGAGATACATGGATTTGCCAAACCTGTGACAAACTATACAAGCTTAGACAAAAAGTGTCCTACCTTTCTACTTCTTCTCTTGCTACCACATCCCGCTTCTTCAAGGCCTTGATAGCAAAGAATTCCCCCGTCGTCTTGTACTCCGTCAGCAGCACTTTACCAAAGTGACCACGCCCTAACACGCTTATTAACCGGAAGTTTTCCAACGTCATCAGGGTTCTGAAAATAAAGTATGACGGGTAGATGAAATGATAGTGACATTTGCTATTGTAGAAAATTGAGTATGGTACATTGATAAGATTTAAGAAACAATTCCTTTTACTGAGAATCCAGATAGAGATAGGAGTGGATAAAAACAACAAGATAGTCACGAAAACAGACAGAAATTTAGACACAGAGAGGTGAGAGAGCACATAGAAGATACAGAGCGTGTAGAAGTGAGAGTACGAAAAAGAGAGTTAAAGAGAGAGAGAGAGAGAGAGAGAGAGAGAAAGAGAGAAAGAGAGAAAGAATGAAAGACAGATGATATACAGTGAAACCTGTATAGAAAGACCGCTCAAGGGAAACATGAAAAGTGGTCTTCATGTACAGGTTCCATTAAGACAGGTTTCAATGAGAAACCATATTCAAGGGAAATTTACAAAAATATGGTCTTTCTATACAGGTAGTCGCTAAAGCAGGTTTGACTGTACTTATTTCCAATACATTCTCTCTTCTTAGAATTCCAGCCTTTTAATCACATGCATTCACTTTTTATATTCTTCTTTCTTTCTTTTTTGATTTGCTTATTTACACTAACATATTTCAAAGATTTTTTTTTTTAAATTCTACACTAACATGGTCCAAAACAAGGTGGAAGAGACAAGTCTTTCTTACCCATCATCCATGGCTGAGATTTCTTGTTGTGCGCCATGTCCCTGGCTCTGGCTCTGGCTCAGGGGTGACTGAGGGGGTGAGGACCATGCTGCTGGTGGGGTCAGGGGTGAACCGACCTTGGGTGAGCTTGACGAACTATTGTTGAGGAAGTCAAATGATGAAAGGGCATCCTATATATATATAGAGAGGAGGGGGAGGGGAAGAGCAAGGAAAAATCTATAAATATTTTGCAAAGCTTATAATATGACATACTTCAGGTTAATTTTCAAAGCTATACTATATCATGTGTCTTTCTCTCCCTCACACAATACCCCTCCTTCCTTCTTGTTCCACTATCTCTCCCTCACACCCTTTCCCTCCCTGTTTTCTCTCTTTCACTCTGTCTAACATTCACTGTGACACCTTCCCTTTCTCTCCCTCTTTTTCTCTCTGTTTCCCAATCTGTCACCTTTGCTCATGATCTCTTTATTTCTTCAAGGTACTTTAATACTTGTATGTAATGATCATCTTTTCTTAACTCTTCAGTTCTTGTCTTCTCCCTCTACTTCTTTTATCCTCTTCCCAGTCTCAAAATGTCTATATAATCTTTTCTTTCTCATTTCTCTATCAATATTCCTCTCTCTCTCTCTTCCTTTCTAAAACTTAGCAAATCTCTGCAGTTCAACTCCTAGTTGAATTCTTTACCTAGAAAAAAGAGCCCCTGAAATGGAAAAAAGAGCCCCCGAAAGTTGAAAAAGTAGCCCCAAATAATTTGAAATGGAGTCCCAAAAATGAAAATTTAAATTTTTCCTCTGCCCTGATTGTTTACCTGTACTTCTACTCCACCCATCTTGTCCTGTGACGGTGACCCTGCCCCGCCCTCTTGTGAGTTACTTCCTGCCGATCCAGACGAGTCTGCTTCCCCGAAGCTCAACCTTTGGATAGGGGGACGGGGCCTGATGGCTGTTGGGGGCGACGTCCCAGATGGAGTGAGGGAGGATGGGATTGACCTTTTCATCAAGCGACCCCAGGTGGCTACGTTGATGTTCATCTGACCAGCCCTTAGGAAGTTCTTTCCTGAGATTTCAAAGAAGAAGATCAGGGGTTGTTTCACAAAGATTCTAATTGGAAGTTAACTTTAAGTTGCACTTGAATATTAAGGAGAGCCATTTGTAGCCTTCTAATGAAATATATTCAAAAGCAAAAATTCAAGTATTTTAGACTTTTCATAAATTCCACATCAAGAACATGAAATCTCCCATGATAATAGAAATATGAATGATTTGAATCCACATTTTGTGCCTTCTAAAATAACTTCTACAAAATATTTTCAAGGATGTTAATGGCTTTCCATAATTGTTAAGTCCAACTAAGAGAAAAGTTCAACTTAGGATCTTTGTGAAACACCCCCCCTGAACAGATAACGGATGCTGCTTTTGAATGAATAATCAAAAGCTCTTCTCTTGAAGTTTCTTCTTTATTTTTTTCCCCCTTGAAGAATCATCCAAATAATCACATCAAATTTTATTGCAAAAAATAGTAAATGACACCCCTTTTCAAAAACATGAATGCCATCATTTTATAAATTCCAAAACTCAATCCAAATAACGACATGCCTTTCTTCATTATGTAAGAAGGATTTTGTACTGAGATCAAGTGTTTCCTTTTTTTGAAGGGGCTGGAGCATGAATTCCTCACTTTATCATAAAATATCTAGCTGCATATAAATGTTGGCATCCCATTTATATTTTGTGCGCAATGTATGCACATTTTAGCTTATAATACAATGTTGAGTGTTATTGAAGAAAGTAACTTCCTGATATACACTGTATACGTCAGCACTTTAAAATAAAATCCCTATTTTACCTTTATGTTTGGGGAAGATCTTCCTTTGCCTCCTCAGTTTAGTTCTTCTCTCTATCACAGGAGTAGTGAATGTGATCTAAACAAAGACAAAGAATATTACACAGTCACTAGATAAAAGACCTAGAATATGAAAGGCCATTAATATGAAGTGAAATGGGGACCTGGTAGAAGGACGAAAGCATTTGTGTTAAAAAATAGTCATTGCCATTTGCCCTCACAGTAACCATATGGTAGGAATACTCCCCAGTGAGTGGAGATGGTGCACATTGTGCGTGAATGAATCAGATGACTGGGGTGATGGTATATGGAAAGGGCTAAGAGACTGCATTTCGTATTAAGTGCTATATAAATCCAGATTACTATTATTATTATTATTATCATCATTATTATCACAAATCTGTAATTTTGTGTATTTAATATACATGTACATATATCCTCATATGTTACGGACACAAATCCTGAATTAAGCATAAGACAGAGCAGGACAAGTAAAAAGTATCAGTACAGTGAGCCCTCTGACTTCACCTACGAACCAACTATGATGGACCCCGGTTCAAATCATAGCTGCGTGTATCAGTCCCAGGACATAAACAACAATACATGTATCACTGGACTCTAATACACAAAGATTATGTAATCTTTGATTTCTTCATTCACTTTCCTCATTTTTGCCTTCACTGTAATTAAACTTGGCCCAGCATAAAAAGGAATTTTACGAAATTTACATAAAAAGGAAAGTCACCAATGCCACATTCATTATACAAGGTTAAAAAAACCTGTCAATTAAATGTTTCTACAGGATTTACATGTACATGTACATGTACATGTAATATGTTACAATAACAAACTAATAAGCTGTATTATTCAGGACTAATGATTTTTTAAATCAGTCCTAGGTACATGTACATCTCATTAAACAGCAAGACAGTTCCACCCAACAATCTTGACAAGAAATTATCTGACGAGAGCCATGAAAGGCATTAACTCTGTGAGTTATCGCCCATAAGGCTTTTACTTGTACTACCGGTAAATGATATCTTTTATGGGTTGGACTTACTTCGGTGAATAATAATCCTTCAGGTTCTAGGCTAAGGCACATGCCATGCCTTTGGTTGTCAAGGAAGTCTTCCAACCTGAGGAACTTGACAGCACACAGTGATCTCTGGTCTTTCCACCTTACGTTGATCTCTAATTCACGGNTACATGTACATGTAATATGTTACAATAACAAACTAATAAGCTGTATTATTCAGGACTAATGATTTTTTAAATCAGTCCTAGGTACATGTACATCTCATTAAACAGCAAGACAGTTCCACCCAACAATCTTGACAAGAAATTATCTGACGAGAGCCATGAAAGGCATTAACTCTGTGAGTTATCGCCCATAAGGCTTTTACTTGTACTACCGGTAAATGATATCTTTTATGGGTTGGACTTACTTCGGTGAATAATAATCCTTCAGGTTCTAGGCTAAGGCACATGCCATGCCTTTGGTTGTCAAGGAAGTCTTCCAACCTGAGGAACTTGACAGCACACAGTGATCTCTGGTCTTTCCACCTTACGTTGATCTCTAATTCACGAGCCTGCAAGCAAGCGAGAGACAAAAAGAATATAGAAAAGAGAACATTTAGTTTTACTGAATTAATTCATTGAAAAATAATATGGATATGTTGAGAAAAGAAAGAAGAGGAAAACAAAAAGAAAATTAAATAGAGAGAAGAGAGATATTAAAAGGGAAGTAGATAGCATAGAGTGATTTATGTTTTTTTCACCTTATATTGATCTTTAATTCACAAGCCTAAAAGGAAGGAATTGAAATCATAAGAATGTTAGAGAGAAGGAGGTGAAACCTAGATAAAACTGAATTTAAACATTGACAAACTAATATGGATATGTCAAGAAAACAAGGCAGGAAGAATTAAACAAGACTGTGAATAAGGTAGAGAGAAACATATATTCAGAGGAAACTTGATAGCATACAATGTAGTAAATGTAATGCTTCCTGGGAGAAATTTCAATTATTAACACATATTTGTGGCATACACCCAGTAAATAATACAGATCGATCAATCAATCTTATTTACTGGGTGTAAGCCACAAATATGTTTAAATAATTGATAGCATAGGTTTAGCACGAGTCTTTCCATTTTACAGTGCTTTTTTTTATTTGTAGGGCTACAGTGTGGGTATAATATACCATAGTGATGTTAGACAAGAGAAGAGCAATGAACATACTGAATGAAAGGATGAAACATTAAAACTGATATGGAAAAAAGTGAAAGGAACTCAAAAAGAAAAGATACAGACAAGAGATGCATGTAATACAAGGAAAATTAATAGCACAGGGTACCATGAAATATTTCTATCTTTATTACCTCAACATTTTATCAGATAGTTTAAATAAAAAGATATTTTAATAAGCAGAGAATCAATTTTGCAAAGTGTTAAATATGAAAATAGGATATGTATATTTAGCAAACTCTTGCCGATCCTCTGCATATTAGATTTCAAGTGAATCTCCTTTGTGATTTTTTAATTTTGTTTAAAAACATGATGGAACTTAAATTTGTGGGCTATGATTGTCTGTCATTATTTAACTTTAAAGATTTGAGCATGACAATAATGATTGCACACAGCTTGATGCATAACTGAACACAAACATGTATCTTCCATGCAGCTTCTCGTAATAGAAAACCATAACCATAAGAAAACATGATGACGTAAAACACCACTGTAATCTTCTTTTTTATATTCCTGTATTTCTGTCTTCATGAAAAATGTCAAGGTCTAGACGTCTTAAGCACGAAAGGGTGCATCCATAAACATCTCACTAAATGTATGTATATGGACTATTCACATTTGCAAATCTCAAATTTTCTCAAATTATTATTTTGCTCATCAACAACTCAATTTTCCAAACATTATAATTAAACATGATGAAAATATATTGTAATATGTAAATGATCCAAAGTAAAAATGATCAAAAATTTAACTTCTGCACTACATCAAAATAGATTATTTTGTACCAGGTATCATCTCTTGTACTACAAAGCTTTTAGTAAAAGCTGGAAGATAATTCTTTTGAACTAGAAGTTATGAGCTACAAAGAATCTTCAAGTAAATTAAAAGCCAGAAGATAATTGTCCAAAACATGATGTTATGTGAATTTAAAAAATCTCCCAGAGAAATAAAATGCTGGATGAAAATTTTCTTAACAGGCATTAGGCTACTAACTCTTCCAGAAATTTAAAAGCTGAACATTGTGGTAAAGTGAAAACAACTCTTCATGGAACATAGAATACAAGGCTTCATACGTCAATTCAAGATATCAGATTTCTAATTCACTAATCCACTATAAAAGGGGAAGGATGGCAAGTTCCTTTCATGTTTATATGGAGCTATATTTAAAGACAAAACTCGCATAGTTTTCCTTCAGTGACGGCGGCGAGGTGGAAAATGAGCAGAGGCTTTTATAGGAGCTAGAGGCCTAAATGAAAAGACTGAAAAGCGTGGTCATTGAAGAGGGTGGTTATTTATCCATCTGCGACCTTCAGAGGAGATGAGAGGGAAAGAAATTTGCTGAATGTCATCCCTATATTTACGTCTACCAGTATATACATGTAAGTAGGTCATATCACTTGAACTCTTTGTAGGATGAGGGACAGTGTAAATCCATCCAATAAAAATTGGAAGCATAAGTGTGCTCAAAAGATTGATATCATAATTTCTTCAAGTTATTCAGTTTTATTTCAACAATGTCATTATCTTCTTAATTAAAGTATCGCTCTCAGTCTATTTCTGTCTGCTTCCTCTTCTCCAGGCTCTTCTCAATTCCTGTATATCTTGTCTTTTTCATTTTTTATTTAATCATTTTCTTTTCTTTTGTGTGTGTGTGTGTGTGTGTGTGTGTAAGAGGGAAGTGTTTGGTCTCACTGTCATCTCAATTTCAGTATTTTTCTATTTCTTCCTTCCTCACGTTATTTCTAACTCTTGTTGTCGTATCACTCATTTCTCTTTCTTCACCCACCACCCCATGTCTCTCTCTCTCTCTCTCTCTCTCTCTCTCTCTCTCTCTATCTATGTCTCTCTCTCTCTCCCTGTCTCCCTCCATTTACAAACTCTTTACTTGTCTCTCTCTTCATAATGTATCTTTGCCTTGAAGCTCTCTCTCTCTATATGATCCTGTCTCTGTATGTGAATTGAAACTTTCAATAAGATACTTTCGTAGCTAAACAGGAAATGAACTTGTATCTACATTCAAAATAAAAAAAAATTCCCACATTATCATGATCACTAATATCCACAATATCATATCAATGATCTCATGCACCTCAGATGACTTACTTTATCTAGATTGAAGAGAAACTTCTGATCCCAGCATTGGTTGCTAATAGGCTTGAATGGTGTTTGGCCAACTAGTACACTATCTAACTTCATGATGGCACTGATTTCATCTGCAAAGTACAAGAATAATAAAAAGATGGGCTCTTGGGAATGAAAATAATCATATCTGGATTCATTTCCCCCTTTTTGCCTGTGATGTACAGTCATACCTACTGTTACTAGAGACCACCTGCCTATATAGACCACTTTTCTTGCCTTCTTTGAGCAGTCTTTATATACAGGTTTTACTGTACATGTACATTTATTATATTCTTTAAACCCATTTGTTGCCAAAAGAAAGTCCATTTCATAGTCTGAGCAAAGAAAACATCTGTATAAAAATGTTACAGCACTGGAGTATTAAACAGAAACACATCCTGTCCTAACACTGTTCAGAAAAATAAAGACATTTTCTTAATTTCAAGAAAGCTATTATTAAAAGTATGAGAGGACAGCAAGAGGCTAGACATGAAACTTTAATATCTCTATATTTCTACCATATAAATACATGTATGCATATCATATGAAATGGTACAACAGGAAAAAAAGAGGAATGTTTAGAATAACACTTTATATTCACCAACATTCTAGGCAAAATTAAAATATAGAAACAGATACATGTACATGCCTACTAAGGAACAAGAGCAAGGTTTGAACTTATTGTGTAATCTCTACCTCCTGATAATGCGTGTTAAATCAACATTCATCACTAAACAATGGTCACTTTGTTCTGTAAACAAGACAAGAAGCCCTAGTGAAGTAGCCAGGATACACACCTTCGATTAAAATTTAATATCAAACAAAGTCTGTACAAGCCTTGCATAGAACAGCAAATACAACATGGCAATTCAAACTGCCTTTGTTTGTCGTACACCCACTAAAGGTACATGGCTAGCTATTATAAGAAAGATCAAGTTTCAGACGGGCTAAGTGCTCTTCAGTTAATGTGAAAGCCACTAGAACATTTGAAATTGCACTAATTAGCAAAGCAAAGGATTCCTTTGCAGATCTTTCCCCAAGGCCCCAATCTATAGCTCAGTTTCAAAGTTCACATTTGGTCATATAAACACAATTACCAAGTACTGATACTACTGGTTTGAACAAAAAGTAGTTAAGGCTTCGACCAACCTTAAGGAGGCAATCTGTTAAGCCTAAAAATACATGTAATGATTACCCTAACCATTGAAAGTTGTCTGCATCATACGGCTTTGAATGCTGACATACAATGTACTTGATATATGTGGATATGAATACCTTTATTTATTAGAGAGATCATTTCCAGGCATTTCACAGCCACTTTTTTTCAGAATAAGTTCTCTCTTCAGTATATCAACCCATTTCCTTCTTTAATCTTACTTATCATCGATACTGTACTACATGTATATACTTTTGTGCTACAAAATTTCCCTATATTTATCATGGTAAAACCATTTGATTCATAACAGAACAAAACACTGATAAATATTTTGGGATTTTTGGCTACCTCACCAAAATCACAAAACAATTAAAACTCAATCACTTGACCGGTCCTCTTTGGAGCTGTTTCTTTGGTCAGTTCACATACGGCTACATAAACACTGTTACCCTTACACTCAAACTTACTTGATATTTCTTCTTTTGTGCTAGAGGATCGTGAACTGCTCCTGCTGTGGAAGGAGGCCTTCCCCCTGAGGAGGCCCCCTTTGCTGCTCTCGCTGGGACTGTTCAACGAGGTGATGCTGTTCCTGGCCCTGTAAGGGATCATCTCCTGCAGGTCCTGGCACCCCATGATCCTCACCTCCAGTACACCGGTCAGGGCAGCAGGTTTAGGGAGGGGGTTGTCAGACTGGAGTAAGAAGAAAGATGAATATGGTTAAAAATCTGTATCTGGACCCTGAAGAAAAATTATCTCGAAGTTCAGTGATTACCCCATACCTACTAACATTTTAAAATAAGGATTAGGAGGTTTGAGCAGGGCATGCCTTCGGAAATGAGAAATCACACTTGCAGCGGCAGCGTTACTTGCAATACGCGATAAATCTGTACCAAAAAGCGAATACAAATTCGCTGCTCGATTATGCAGCCATTCAACGCACACAATACATGAACTTTCAAATCGCGGTACATGATGAAACCAGCTTAATTTGGCTTAAGCACACCAAAAAACATTACAAAATTGAAAAATCAGAATATTCCAGATTTTCAGGTCTAGAAATCCAGAAAATCTGAATATTCCTGATTTTCAGGTCCTAGAAATCCAGAAATCAGAATATTCTGGATTATTCGTAAGGGTTAGCAGGTATGTTACCCCCTTGTTATTACATTTCCCCCATACAAGAATTAACTGTCCTAGGGGATAGTTGCCAGGGGGCAAGGTAGTCCAGAGGTAGTTCTCCTATAATGGTAATGATTACATACCCAAGCACAGAACTGAACTGGATAAAGTCTCATTTTCATATAGGATGAAACATCGCACAATATTAAATTTCTGCTATCCAGCCAATATACATTGTCAGACATTAGGACCGCGCATTCATCAGGGTGAAAATGCGAGGAAAACTGTTCACAGATGTACACGTACATGAACTTTCATTTTGCTTGACTTGGGTTCTTCTGTGATTTGTCGTACTCGGACTGATCTCGAGATAGCTTCTGAATTCATCCAATGTTCAAACCTACCTGGAAACCCATTAGCCAACCAATCATACATGTATCAGTATTATTGTTTGCATTGTATGATTGTTCATATGTACTGTTATTATTGTGATGTGTTGTTGTAAATGAATTCAAATTCAAATTCAAATTTAAATCAACATACAATGAGGTAAGAATTTTGGACCATGTCTGTATCGCACACACACAGTCCCTGTGGCAATATGGTTAGGGGTTGTTCAAACATACCTTTATTTTGCCTGACTTGAGTTCTTCCTTGATTTGATTGACTCTGGTCTGATCTGGAGGTAGCTCCTGTATTCTCTTCTCAAGCCCTTCTCTAAGGATATCTAACTTGTGACTGGCTTCCACCAAACCTCTTTGTGCCTGCAGAAAACAGAGAAAAAAACAGAAGACTTTGTTACATGTATGTTAACCTGTAGACTATTGAAATCTCAGATTCACATAGGCTTATGAAATACACAGACTACCTGGTTCCCGTAGGCAAAGGGTCAAAATATTCAGCTTCACAAATCCAAGATCATCTATGCTTATAAAGGGGGAAAGCCATCTTAATCAATATGAGCCTAATCTCTGCTTCCAATTTAGTAAGAGGCCACTTTTGTAATTTAACTGAATTTCATGCATACAGTGTACATGTACATCTCTGTGGAGTGATACAATACAAATTATTTTATTCATCCATTAAATATAATTGAATTTCAAGAGTCAGGATGCAAACTGAATGAGTTATGTATTGTTGGTAAGGCAAGCCATAATCCTTCCTAGCAACAACTAATGTATGCAATTCACATTCTGGCTATTGAGATTCAATAATTTGTAACAGGTGAATGAATAATTTGTAAGAGACGTACCGGTATACATTAAATTTGGTTACATTACGAAAATAGACTTTTGGGATGTGCAGGTGTACCACTACACGTGACTTCCTCCCTACTCTTTGGCCCGAATTCACAAAGGAGGTTTGTCGACAAACCTTGGTTTTCGTACGTCATATGACGCGTTTTACGCGTTTTGTACAAACCTGGTTTGTAAAGAACAAAAGGAGGTTTGGCGAAACAAAAGGAGGTTTGAGCTCAAACCTTGGTCTGAGCTCAAACCTTGCTTTGTGAATTTGGGCCTTTGGGTTTTTTAGGTAGTGTAGGTTGTCTTCTTTGAAAATTACAAAATCTGGGAAACATAACCTACAGTGTCCACGATGCAAATAATCATTTCAGAAGGGGAGGGGGCACAGCCAAAATTGTTTTCCTCTACAATTGTGGATCCATTTATATGCACTGATACCACAGAACATAAATGTAAATGCCGTATCACAGTCATATGACACTCCATATTGGCAGAATACATGTTACTCCTCAGTGAACATTCCAACTGCTCTGACCTTACATGACCTTTGAACTCTTGATACACCAGGAGTGCACTTTCCCCCCATGCTCATACATCACTCTCCATGGAATGGGAGTTCATGCTGATAATGTTACATGTTATAAATCAACAACATTTGATGTGTTTATCAGACTGAGAAGCTGACTGTGGTGAGAGGTGTTGACAAGAGGAGAGGATATTGGATAAACTGATATGCTTGCATTCATCCTAAGCATTACATTAACAGCATAAGAGTTCTGAAGGGGACTTACCCTTTTTACACGTATAAAACATAGACAAGAAATCATTGATAACTTCCTACTATATGAAACTCAAGTATGTAGGGCTATCCCTAACTACAACTACATGAGTACTAGTAAAAAATGGAAATATAAATTAGCTTTGAAAGAAGGCAAATGCAGTACTTATAATCCAGTTGCATCGGATTGCCAAATTACAATATGAATTTAATACTTTCTAGTTTCTAATTATCATTGCAACTACATTTATCAATCTAATGAGGTATTTCCAAGAGCCATTCAAGAGTACTTACTATCCATCAAAGTTTCTGGAAAAATAGCAGGAAGTTTCATGCAAGAATGATGTAGGGTGTCTAGTTTTAAATTCCTTTAGAGAATATACTTGTATGTACAGACGGTGAAAA
>BEXV01000098.1:357432-371936 GCA_003118195.1 Hemicentrotus pulcherrimus
TTTTTTCGCCACGTGTTTGTGTAGTCCCATATACATCTTTCTGTGTACAGTGTTTGTAACTTTACCAAATTTCTTATCATTTTGATGATTCTAGAACCTTGCAATACACACAAATTCTTACATGCTAGGTGATCAACCTTTTCTGGTCAATTCCACACCGTTTCTTTCACAATGCAATCGCATGACCACTACTCAACTTCATCTTTAAGTATTTCAGTACAGGCCTTTGTGTATATGTCAAACTTCCAAATTTAGTAGGGCATATACCTACTATTAAACTCTAAACTTCTATTATATGAACAAAACCAAATCCTCTTAAACCTTGAGCTCAACCATTCTAAAGCTCTTTCTTTGAATATAACTGGAAGGTTTTATCCTCTTAATCCCTTGAATACTGTACAAAATTTGAGTCATCATTAGACCGCTTTGTATTCTCTATAAAAGAATGTATTGCTGGTGACAAAATACTGACAGTATTAATGGACAATTGCATGGGCGGGCCGAAATTATGATAATCTGACCATGGATCACTCTTTGATCTACTATGATCAACAAAATTTAAAGTTCCTACAGGTCATGCAATTGTTAGGATGAGCAGGAGGGTTTTAAAGATCTGTAAAGGCTTATAGACTTTTAGGCCTCGGGCTACCGGCGGTACTTGTGAGTAAAAAAAAAATGTGTCCTGTGAAATTGTATTGTCATGCCTATTTTTCTGGGGGGGAGGGGGGCACTTCTACCTGTATTTCTATCACTTTTGTAATAAACAAATATGCATTTGTTAATATTATTGTTGTTGCTGCAGTTATATCAGTACTTTTCACCTGACTAAATGTACATTATGTAGGCAGGGCTAAAATAAATATTTACAGGAGTCCCTGCCTGAATATCTACCCTAGACCACCCCCCCCCCCACAAGATATCATATTTTGTAATTTGTATACCGGAATCAGCCCTATCTTATGAACAAAGATCCTAAAATCTTCAATCCCTTCTTTGAAGAAAGACAAAAAGTGTGGAGCCCAGACTTAGGCTTTGTGCAATTCGGCAAACCGAGTCTGCACCTAGAGACTAGGTCATGCAGCTGAACTGATGATAGCCTATAACAATGTGGGTACTGGTATGGGACGGAGGGCTGAATTTAGCTGTACAAGGCCAACACAATATTTTGATAAGGAATATTACATATCCATCCCCTATCAAGCTCAATAATTTGAAGGGAGTGGAGATTGTAGTGTCATAAAGAACTACAGCTACATTGTAGGTGCTCTTTTTCTAGGGGGCTGAGCCTGAATGGAGGATATCTCTTGCAAAACAAGACTGAATATCAACTGTCCAGTTTTTAAATGTTGCCAGTATACCTACGTGAAGTGAATGACGACAGTTTTGTGTAAATAACAAATATAAACAGTGCATCATTTTCATAAAAATTGGAAAATATTTTGTTTTAATAATAGAAACTACACATAGGCTACCCCACTACTCTGAATATTACTCATTTCAGATTTGAGGAGAATTGTGGGCACCAATATGTTTATGGTTTCATCAGAAGCATTACATCTACAATGTACATGTACTGTACACTACAGACAGTCTACAGATTCTTGTACTTTCTAAAGTCAGTTTCCTGGAAGTTTCAAGATAGAAGACACACATACCAATACCAAATCAGAGCAGAGAGCCAGAGAGCCTACAAAGTGCACTATTATGAGAGTGATCTGTTTTCATAATCACTCTTAAATTGGTAATATCGGCAATCCATTATTTCAGCATCTAAACGTACATGTGTGCATAATTGCCCTGCCCATCACACAGAGAATACAGTACATGTACACATCCCTTGCAACCATGAGGGACCTTTACTTCACACATCTTTTCCTCGTAATTCCTACTCCTCTTCTAATTCTTCGACCACTCTATGCCAATTTCCCTGATTACCTATCCACAATCGGCCAAAGTGATTGCAGCACGCTCCCAGCTTGAAATTCATTCTCCAGCCGCGGCCGCGAAATCAATCTCAGGCTCCTTAATTTGTATTAATGTGTAAGGCAAGGGACGTCTTCATTCAGATTTAATTGCCGTGAATGGACGTACAAATGAGGGGAAATTGCTCTTAACCCAACATGGCAGATTCATGCTCTAAGCAGATGGCGGACCCATGTTAAAGTTCAAAAACATCTTGACATCCTCAGCTGGTTAATATATATTACTTAGAAATTTCTGAATAATTCAAACAAACACATGTAAATGTGTGGATGGTTAAAAAATTGCCTGGAATAAAGCATCATGCCTGTACATAGACGTACAGTGTAGCAGAAAATCAAAATAGTTTTCTACCAAGTATATCACATCTTCAGCACATGAGTCAAAGTAAGAAGAAAATGAACCGATTTGGTCTAAAAACATAAAAGAAATCACTTCTGATTCAGCGAATGTTCATCGAACAGTAATCAACATGGACTGCTCTTTTTGTGAACGTGTATTTAATGGGTAATGGAATGTACACTTGAAGTGGCAAACTTTACTTTTAGCATCCATAGACAAAAAAAATTAGAAACAGACAACAGTCCCACAAATAACAAATATGTGTGTGTTCTTTACTTACCAACTACACAGATATACATCTTGACAACCTTCTTCTATGCTACCACGATACCAAGCCTGAACTGGATGATTGAAAGCAAGTACAGATGATAAACTGACGAAGACAACTTTGACACAGTAAGCCAACATACAGCATCAATTACATACACGATGTAGGCTACCAGGCTTTAGAAACTGATGGAGGACTGACTGGGTGAGGTGGTATAACACTGGAGGAACACTGTGAAACTGAGACTGCAAAAGCTTCAATTAATGGAGAGTTTCTAAATACATCCATGAATATTGGCATTCAGAATGAGATCTATGCCGAGTGACACATGCGAACGCAGGGTGTTATGAGAACCCGCCTTTGTTTCGCACCTCATAATAATAAAGGGAGTCCCTGTAGACTTGGCTACCAGTGTTGGTGTGGTGGCACAGATGATGCAGGATGAATCATCCTTTGCTTGGAATACTGATGGTGGGGCGGTGGGGACTGGTCCAGCACTGCAATGGGGTTTACTCTCGTCTCGGTATGGGAATCTTGATGTTGGTGATGCTGGCAGTGTGCAGTGTGGAAGGGAGAATGCACACATGTCTTTTATCAGGGGTTGTGGTGGCCAATGTCAACAGAGTTCAGGCTGGTTTGCTGGATGGCTGACATGAACCATAGAACTGCTGCTCTTTGTTTAGAGAGGTTGATAAACTTTTGGCCTAAGAAAGTAAAGATCAAAGATGTGTCCAATACATATTTCTGCTACTAAAACAACACCAAGGGAAATTCACTGAACTCAAATAAGCAGTTTGCACGACACAACAATTAAATCATGGCATGGTCAAGTGTAGGCTACACCACTACACTATTGATTAAAAGTTTCGACAAGAAGGTGTATTGTTTCAGCTACTGATCTCTCAAACTCTCACTCTCAATAGGAATATCAATGGTACACACTACTTTATGCTACTGTCATTGCAGAAATAAATCTATTGAAACACCAGTAACAGGATCAAGCATTTGATGTGGATCTAAATCAATAATTGTCTCTGTAGAATAAGTGAAAAACTGCAGTTATGGCCTCCAATATACTTATGACTTTTTAATATTTTCTTTCCACATCAGAAGTAAGCCCCCTGCCATTTTCTGGCTAATGTTGTCGCGTTGGTACAGATTCTGAACACCCGCCAAATAGTTAAATGACTTCAGCTGCTACAAAAACTTCAAAGCAACAATTGACAGTTTCACTCATCATTTAGACACAGATTCCTTGTCAGTATTTTGAACCATACAACCACAAACTATCAGAATCTAGTGAATCAACAACAACAAATGTTCAAACAGTGACTCTTCTTTCCAGGAATGTCGGCGGATTTCTTCACATGTCTACCATGATCTTCCTAGCTTCACATTGGCAAGCTCCATGTAGCCAGTTGTCACAGCAACTCAAACCGCATTCCCTCCGACAGAAAGCGACATTGTTCATCTACCTATGTTAGCACATGATTCAGGCACCAACATGTGGTACCATGCATGCCAAGACTTTAACCTCCTTAGCTGTGATATGAGTGCAAACTGAAAGTCAATAATTGCTAGAAATGTGGTCTGCTCACTGAAAAACACACCAGAAATATGATTGCTTGGAGGGGATAAGGTCCAAACTGCCAATCAACAAAGAATGCCTTTATTTGAAATCGAAATTGGACTCATATGAAAATAAGCCAGACGCATAGTCTCCTCAGCAGAACTGTTAAATTCCTTTGAAATCTACACTAACCGGTATATATCATGCAGGGATCGTGTGGATACGAACAAGGGAATATGATTAATAGTAAAAGCATGGCACCAGTACTAAAGGGCCACTGATAAGACAGGTGTTTATTACAGATGAGTACATTTCTGGATGTAAACAACTATACAGTAGTACCGTTTGTGTACTTTGGGTCACTGCCTATAGCATTGTGAAACGACTCTTTGATTAACTATTGTGTGTCTGTTTGAAACTCTTCAATGTCAACCATAAAGTACGTTTATTTTGAGTAATCTTGAACAGAAAATCTACTTTAATAGCATTTTACGCTGTCCAAAACAGGTAGGCCTGTCAAGTGTCAATTATACACTTCCTTTGTTATAGAACTTCCAGGTCAAAGGTGATTGAGAGTATCTAGCTGTCACTGGCTAGTATTGGGTATGGGTTGAAAAGACTATTCAGTCAGACTGATGGATTACTTGACCCTGTATGAGGTCAAAGGTCACTTAATCCCCCATCAGAACAAACCCTTCAGACATACATGTGTAGTTCCCTAGTTTGGTTTCAAGTCTTACTTACTTACTTTAATTTCTACTTTTTATGCATATACATCATTATTCAGGAAAAGACTTTTAAAGGTAATGACCAGTTTTGGAAATGCCCCCCTCTCAAAAAATGAAATGGAAGCTCTTATTAACAATCATTTGAAAGAATATGTTTTGAATAATATGTGATCATACAAATTTTGCCGATAAACCGCCTACTAATTGATATATTTAGTAAATTATTACTAAACCTGATAGATATAACGCATGTGTCGCACACTAGTGCCTTAACTTTACCAAGACTGAGCCAAATTTCTTATCATTTTGATTGATGATTTCAGAACCTTATAATAATAATAATAATCCGTTTTTTTTCTATAGCGCTCAATACACCGATCCAACGATGTGCCTAAGCGCTTTACAGATATATTATTACCCTAGTCATCGGATTCAGGCTTACCCGCACACAATGTGTGCACATTATCCACTCCCTGGGGAGCATTCCAGCCAGTCGCCATTTTACAGGCGCACACTTGCTCATCCAA
This sequence comes from Hemicentrotus pulcherrimus, assembly GCA_003118195.1. Taxonomy (NCBI): domain Eukaryota; kingdom Metazoa; phylum Echinodermata; class Echinoidea; order Camarodonta; family Strongylocentrotidae; genus Hemicentrotus; species Hemicentrotus pulcherrimus. The sequence continues at coordinate 362,848 of BEXV01000098.1, forward strand.
CCACATGAACGTTCGCATCCTACCGGGTACCGTTTTAACACCTGGGTGGAGAGTAGCAAGTGCAGGTAAATATCTTGCCAAAGGATATTAGTGCCTTGCAGTACACACCAACACTCATATGCTAGATGATCAACCTTTTCTGATCGATTCCACAACGTTTCTTTCACAATGCAATCGCATGACCGTAACTGGTCTTTATCTTTAACAACATTTTTGAATGTGCACCATCTCCACTCCCTGGGGAGTATTCCTACCATATGGTCACCGTCAGGGCATAGGCAATTACTAACAGGAATGCTTTCGTCTTCCTACCGGGTCCCAATTTCTCTCTTGGGTATTGAGTGGCAAATGTAGATTAATGCCTTGCCAAAGGACATTAGTGCTGTGTCGGGGATCGAACCACGACCTTTGAATTTCAAGTCCAATGTTTAAACTACTCGACTACGACACTTCAATGATGCGTCAAAACTGAGGCAGTTTTTATCATGATTTTGTGACATGTCATAAGCATCACATTTCTGTATTACAGAGAGCTCAGTGAATACACGCAGGATCTTGAAATTGAAATTTGTAGTTTTTGCTACTTTTGCATACAATTTACTAGACTCCAAACATCAAATACATGTATACATTTACATGGAACTGTTGATACCTAAATGATATTCAGATATCAACAGTTACATTTGATCAAGAATGTGAATAACATCACCTTCAATTCATCAATTTTTCATGAGACACACTAAGCCTACCGGATACATATTTGGAGATGCTCCAAAAATAAAATCTCTATAGGTACTACAATGTAAAATATTTTCACAATGTGCTGTAAATAGTCATACATGTACACTGCACATGTACAACAATACAACATGTATGTAGTCAAAATGTTTTTTTTTAAAGGTTTTGTTGATTTAATATAAAAAAAAAGGAGAAAAACAATGTTTATTTTCAATGACTATATTGATACCATGATTAGCTGAATACATTAAATTCCACATTCATATCATCAAACTTATGGTGTTCATTTCAGAGAAATTTCCTGAGATAATAATTACCGCACATATTATCTTGCTTCCAAAAATGTTAGATTTCAGACCAAATTTATCATCATTAAAAAGTTAAACGGAACCTTTAATCATGCACTCTCAATTAACTGTGATGCTTCCAACAGATGGATAATGTACATTAAATGATAATTATGTCCAAGTTCAGGTTAATTAAATTTATTTTCATAAGCTATACAGTGTACATGTACATTGTACATGAACTTTATACGTACTACGTAATACAAATTTGGGCAGCTTGGGCTTATAATACAAATCTTACAAATATGGGTCGAAAAAGAAACAACAAATGATATTCACAGTTCACTATCCAAAATTATCAATGCAGTTATGCACGGGGAGGGGGTCAAACAAAAATTCCCCCCCCCCAAAAAAAAAGGAAGGAGAAAAGAAATGCTTGTACATGTAAAAAGGATCCCATGTGGGGAGAATTCAAACCTTTATGATGATCTGATTATTGAAAGGACTTTTAAAAATCATATTTCAGAATGAAAATGGCCTTCCAGTCACTTGATTAAAGTGATATCGGGAAAGAAAAAAAAAGTGTTATTGTTCCATAGCCATGATAATTAGTGCTACAGTCATTTATTGCAATCCAGTCTGTGTACATGTATATTGAACAAATGATAAATAATTCACTCATCACAAAATACTGTACTATATTTAAATCAAATGGCACTATGTTCAATAGCCAATGGGAATATTAATACAATTTGTCTTTGCAGATATATAACCCATGTGTAATTGTTCATGCAAATTGAATTTCCTTCCCCCATTGGATGTGAAGTCTACTGCAATGTGTTTGATTTTAACCTAAATCTAAAAATAGGTCCATCAATATTCATTGGAAGTTTACCAGAATTTGCCCCTTTCCACTTGACCTGCAAAAGAGTGCACAATGCAATTAATAATATGGATCTAGGCCACGAATTAAATGAGCATCGCGGCGTCAGTTTATGACGTCATCAGGCCATTTACAACCTCAATTTTTAAAAAGGTACCGTATTAAAGTTATCTGACAACTCATAATATTCTTTCCAATTTCACACATTTGCGAACAAAGGAGGCCCCCTATGAACAGATTAATTATTAATCATAAGCATATCAAACCTGGAATGTTGATTGCAGCCTAGTCAAATAGTAGAGGAGGAAAAGATTACTGACTTTGTGATGGAGGTACATGTACGTGTAGTGTCAATAGACGTCACCTGATAAATAGCAGGCACCTCAGAATCGAATGAAATATTGTTCTAAAATAATATTTACAATGAACCTAAATGAAATACATGTGAGAGGCAATGAAATAGGATGGAATTTTCAGAAACATCATTAAATAATTTGATAATTGATCGAATGCCAGTTCTTTGTTTTTTTAGCAGGATGTCAGTGAGAGTTGGCAGTTATAGCCCGATACCCCATTCAGACTACCAGTGTAAGAAATGTATTCGAACCTTGTATAAAATGCCGGTTGAATATAACTTTTTCATTTTGGGGGCCTGCAAACCTTTACATATCTGTTACACCTGTACATATGCTGCATTTTATAGGCCTACACATACATGTACACGTACATGTACTGTACATGTACATTTAAAATGTACATTTAATGTACGGTAAGCTATATTCCTGTGTAAAACCATACTAAAACTGATTTAGGCTTGACCAAAGACACAGAATGCTGCTAAAACTCTTTCAATAATCTGTTTGTAGACTGCCAGGAGCTAGAGCAGCATGTTTGCTATCTAGGGACAACTTTATGCCAACTGTTCATTTACATGTACATAACTGGCATTGAGTGGAAAATTATTGTATTTTTTTAATACCCTGGTAGCCACGCTACAGAGTGAATCAGGCTGAAACTTACAAGGATTGAATGAACAGAAACCACATAGACAGATTGTCAGGGAAATTCACTATGGACCCAACCACAAACTGTAAGCTCCATAATTATGCCATTCATGTCAGCATTGTAATGTAAAGACGGAAGGCTTTAGGGTCCATGGGTGTGTCCAGTTATTGTCCTGCTTATACACACACACACATTCATGCATCCCACCATGGACCGGTTCATGATTCCGCTAAACAAACAGCCTTTTCACACACAGCTAAAATTCATCGTATCTAGTGATGATTAGAATAATCGTAAAAATTTAGTCATGATTATAGACAAAATTTCCCAGTGTGAACATCGGTTATACGATGTTGGGATAGATACGAAGTCGCGATCTATACGCCCCTAAAAGCAGGCTACAGATACGAAGTTCTTATCTAGAGAGCTTGACATTTTGTGTGTGAAAGGAAATTCGTGTTTAAACATGATTAAACTGGATGGAATGTGCGCTTTGATTGACGTGACATGACCTTCAATGCGCAAAGGCACTACTGCGCATTTTACGAGCAGTAGTTAATCACGAAACGATTAAAGATCGCACCAAAATTTCTGTGTGTGAAAGGCTCGTGATTAGTTTAAACACGTTCGAAACACGTTTATACTAGTCATGTTTATAGAATTTTAGCTGTGTGTGAAAAGACTGAAAGTTTGAAAACCATTTTCATCACACCTCAGAATGTTTCCAATGTTGCAGATGATACCCGAGCGGAGTCACATCGTCAACAGACAAACCAAAAAAATTATATTACCCCGAATGGTAGAAAATCAGCCAGTATGGAGTCTGTTTAACGTTGTGACGGAGATATAAACAATGATACATAAAAGCAACAAGAAATGGGTGGAGAGAATACATATGCATTTATGCAAATCTCATAAAGTCACAATTCGTTTTGCTTATTCTTCATTTCGCATACTTGGCTGGTACAAAAAAAAAACATGTAAAAATACAACGTTTTTGCAGAACTTTGGGGATTAAACTTCTTTAGTCACAATACAGCCAAAAACAGGAGAGAATTTCCAAGGAAAAATCATATTTCATTAAAGAAAATAAAAACAGTGAATGGGACTGGGTATCCTAAGCTCTCAACAAAAAAAAACTCATCACAGATGAAGAACAAAAGAGTAAGACTTTGAACACCACTGTAAAAGGGTGGTAATGTATTACGTTTGAAAATTGTGAAATACATGTATGTACAGTATACATTTTGTATGTAGAGTGTGATGACTGATGTATTTCAATGAACAATTCCCTGCAGTGCCAAATCTAAACACTTTCCTACACTGGATAGTGGTAGAGTATCATATTGTTGGTGTGATGACACATGATCAAAAGACAGAACATGACATAAACGCCTCAGGAATGGGGAGGTCAAGTTGGAGGTCAAAAGGTCAAATTGAGGGGGAATAAAGTGGATGAAGTATAGACACAGTGGAGGCATCAGGCCAGTCAGTAGTAACAATGCCATTTCCAAGTTTTTAAAGGTACTCCTAAAAATCTAGAAACTTTCCAAACATGAAGGCTCCACATATTATCATTTAAAGGTATAGACCAGTTTTGGAAACGCCCCCCTCTCAAAAAATGAAATGGAAGAAGCTCTTATTACCAATCATGTGAAAGAATATGTTTGATTATTATGTGATAATACAAATTTTGCCAGGAAAGGAAACCGCCCACTAATTGATATATTTGGTAAATTATCATATTGATCCGGCCCGTATAGATATTGCGTAGTCCCATATACATCTTTTTGTGTGCAGTGCTTGTAACTTAACCAAGACTGGGCCAAATTTATTATCATTTTGATGATTCAAGAACCTTGCAGTACACACCAATACCAGTACTTAATGTATATGCTAGATGATCAACCTTTTCTGATCGATTCCACGTTTCTTTCACAATGCAATCGCATGACCAGAACTGGACTACCGATATACCTTTAAAGTCACATCTGTGGCAAGAAACATTCTTGAATTACAGAAGCAATATGGGATGAATTTGTGATTGATTCACTCATTTTTTAGCATGAAACCCATGAAACTTCATCATTCACAAAATGTATGAAAGCTTCATGCACCACACAAAGTTCCGAGTTTGTCAGTATGTATGTGTACTCTAGCTTTATTGAAAATGAATATTGAAAATTAGCCCAAAAGGTATAAATGACAGGCAAGATTATATGGCCATTTCTTGTTGCAGCAATGAATCCGCAAATGACAAGGGTGTGGAATTTCTTTGAAATAACACCCTAGTTACATTGTAAATTTTGATCTAAGGATTCAGGGTTTTTTCATACTGCTGTACAGTACATACATGTATGAATTAAGTTCCTATTTTTCATATTGAAAATGAACGATACCTTTTCCCAGTTCTTCCTAAAACTTTCAGGTTCCTTTTCTAATATTTGAACTCAAAATATTGACATTACGATGAACATTTCAACCACAATACTGTCACAGACATCACAGACATGTATGCATGTCAAAATGTTCAATATTTGTATTACATGTAGTACAGTGAAACCTGTCTATAAAGACCACCCAAAGGAGACAAAAAATTGGTCTTTATAGACAGATGGTCTTCATGTACAGGTTCCTTTAGTACATGTTTCAATGAAAAAACATTTTTAAGGGAAACAAAATATGTGGTCTTTGTAGTGTAGATGGGTGGTCCTTCTATACAGGTGGTTGGTTGTTAAAGCAGGTTTGATCATACCTTTAAAACGCAGTACTGTCAAGCACTGTAGAAGTGGTTTAGCAAGCACTGGTTTTATTGCATTTTTGTCTACACTAGTAGACAGGTTGTTTATTTTTGTATTCTGTAAATATACTGGTGGGTATTTTTTCCCCCAAGTTAAATATCCATACATTCCTGAATGTCATTTATAAAATCATTCTGATCTTTAAAAATCCCCTTCCTTGGTATCAATAAAATGCTTTCCTCCATGTTTAATCATAAATACTCCCCTCTCCTTGGTCAATAACAAATCAAATTGATCTGGATACATCTACTACAAAATGTTCTCTTTATTCAGGGGGTTGGAGTCACTAGGGTAGCTATCTGGCAATACTCCTGTTTGTGATGAACACTAAACATAATTTAAACTGAAATTAAAACAAGCAGCCTTCTCATGTAAACTAGAATTTCATCTTGCCAGCACTACTGTACATGTCTCTGTAGCTAATTAACCTACATTGTAAAGGGTGCATGGATCTAGAATTTTGAAAAAGAGGGGGCATAATATTCATACAATGTGATGACAGACAACAACAACAAAAGGACAAAATTGAAATGGGAAGAGGGCACATACTGTACATGTACTAACTTTGCAATAAAGGGATACCACTCATGTTTCAAAAGGGAGGGGCACAGCATGATTGCCCCATTGCCCCCCCCCCTAAAATCTTCCATTGGCTTCACCTTTACATTTGAATTTTGCTATTCGATTCACCTAGCTGCAGGCACAAACGGGAGTCAGCCATTGCATGTATCGGGTCTGAACATTCAAAGCTCTAGGCCCTGTCCCAGCCTTTTGGGGAGCTGCGTTACACAAGAAAAAACCTTTATTTTTGTTGGTATAAAATTATAGTCTATGCTTGCAGACTCAAACTCACCCATATCGGAGACCTCCCCTGCCTCCTTCTCCCCAGTGGGAATCTGCCGCGATTGCTGAGCCTGCTGCGTCTTCAAGATCTGCATGCGGATGAACTCGATCTTAGTCTTACTGTCCTGGAGCATCTGTTGAGCTTCCGCCAGGAGCTTGCGATCCTTGGTGGGGCCGGAGGAGTACATGTGGATCATGTTCTCCGCCCCCTGCTTCACCTTCATCTCAATGTTAAGCTGCTTCTCCAGGGCATCGATGCGGCTGTTAGGGTTGGGCTTGGGTAGGGGCGCGTCATTCTGGTCTGGCGAGAGGGGGTCGCTCTCCCCACCTGTCGAACGAGAGAGAGAGAGAGTGAGAAGGATGAGTTTTTTCATATTTTTCCTGTCACATACATATACATGTAGAACAGTTAAAAATGGTAATATGGCTGGCACTGCTGTATTTCTTTTTAAATTAAGATAGCACAGTATACCTTGAGCAAATTCCTCTTACATGTACATGTTCATCATTTAACATTGTCAAATCTCTCAAATGGACATCTTTTATCTTCTTTTTTTAAGTGTGTGGATGGGTTTAGGCTCTTGATACTTTCATCTTTTGTTTGTCTGTTCTTAATTGCTATACATTTTACAAGTCAAAACAATGGTGCAGCCTTACAGTGTATGACGATACATGATATAAAGATTAACTTTCAATCAGCTTCTCCTTCAGACTTTCAGAGCCAGAAGGCTGTTTAGTAATGGAAGAAAAAAAAACAAAGTTAATGCCCTTCTGGCTCCAAACAGACAAAATCCAATTCACAATCAGACCTCAATGTTGCCTTTAAATTCCATTATTAACTAGGAATAGAGTATTAATTCCTAGAGTGTATATCAATCTCCAGTGTAAAGAAGCCCTATATCAAGCCAATGGACACTGGAGCCGAACACAAAAAAAAGGACATTATCCCTTATATGACCTGGGTAATTCAAAAGGAAAAGTGAAAAAAAAGGGGGATGGACCCATTGTCATTGCCCCTTTGTGGTAGGATTGGGGAAGGGTTACAGAAGAATGGGTTCATTCACACTAGGTGAACCCCTGCACAGGCTATGATGGAATAGTCTGCGGGCACAGACTCTAATTTGACACTTAAACACAAATCCATCAAGTCTTGAGCAAAGCCTATCTCTGTCAGTCTCTGGCTGTGTCAAATTTGTTATAAACAGAGCCTATAGGGTGCAATAGAACATGCAGCTGGCATAGTCTCTTGCTTCATACAGTGTTCAGTAACATTTAGGTAATACGACTGACAAGGGTCTGTGACCTACAGACTAGTGCTGGACAGCTCATACAAGTCAAGAGGTTGTATACGGTGGAACGCGTTCAAAGAGAATTACATAATGAGGGGTATTTATGGCTTTTACTGAACTGCTGCAAGTCTCGATTGAAAGGTGGAAATGAGAAGACAAATGTAAAGTTAATGGAGCAAATGAGAGAGTGTGTATAACTAAAAGTTAATTTCTGTTCCTTCTCTGTGTTTGTTGAGGTAGTGAAGACCCGTAGAAACAGTTGAAGAAGAAAAACTGACTTACAATGTACAAGCAATGTAGAGTAGCTACCAGAAGAGCTGGTTAAAGAGGAAATGGAAACTAAACTTTGACTTGATATGAGAGCAAGGTGCTGTGAAAGATTGAAGCAAAGCGGGCAAATCATAGAAGTACATTACGACTTTACGAGGGTTCAGTGATACAAGAACCTAACTTCATTTTTGTCCAAAATGAGTACTCGATATCAACATGTTCAGACAAATTTGGGCTTTCCGGGAAATACAAGACTTAACTCCACCAATGCCTGATTGAAGTCAATGGCTTGTGAAACATAGACTTAACTCCTTAAGGCCCAAGTGCTCAGTGACACATAAATCACTTTTTCTTGAAATGGCCAAAATGGAGTTAATGTACGTCTTTGTGTCACTGACCCCTCAATCAGATGGGTGAAAGTTTGGATACAATCAGGTATTTAAATATTATATGCTACTTTTTTCTAAAGTTTCATTTCACTACTTGGGAATTTTAAATTGGCGAATTGGTAAAGGTCACTGCCGTATCGGCCTACAAACAGCAGATGGACAATGCAAAAGGATGACAATACAATTTTTACCCCTTTTATTGAAAGACCAATAACAACATTCCATCAACAATAGATATCGAGTTCAGCCTGAGGGTATAATTATTGACGGAAAATGGAAATTCATACTTTATGTCCTCTTATTATACCAGTTGAATGAACATATTGTAAATGGGAGAAAAACATGCATTGCGATCTGAACTCTCAAAACATTTTTTTGTTCTTATAATTTGTCCAACTACTTTCAAACTGTTGTCATTTTCTGTGACTTTTCTGCCTTCATAAATTCAACTTGATAAAAACTGATTTGTAAACCCCTGGTTTAGAGGACGTTCCATATTACAATTCTTCATTCTGATGGGCCTTCTGCCTAGTGAACATTCAGTATTAAAGAGAAGGTTGAGTTCTGGGAAGAGGTGAAAAATA
>BEXV01000098.1:395984-422198 GCA_003118195.1 Hemicentrotus pulcherrimus
TTTCAGCGATTAGGCATCGACTCAGAGGGGGCTGTGAAACACCCTATCGTCATGACAGAAACACCATGTAATCCTAATCTGTGCAGACAAAGTGAGTTTTGAATGTGAAATCGTACAACACAAAGTGAAATATGAACATGAGCAACTTTATGAAGAAAGGAACATTAAAGTGACTTGGTAACATTGTTGAAGGTTGATGAAAAAAATTGCTTAATTTTTGTATAAAATGTTACTTACTATATTCCTTCTACTGTACTAACCCTCTGACATGCAAACAATCCTGAAAAAATTCTCAAACCACAAAGATATCTATGGTTTTCTTTGAAGGCGTCGATGTACAACACACTCTAACAGTGATTAACAGTATATTCTCCCAACCATTTTTGAATTTTCTCAACCTTTTTTTTCCTTTAAATAAAAGACATAAAACAGGCTATAAAAAATCTGTCAACACTTAAATGTTTGGAATGGAATGTAGAGCCATTTTATTGCTTTGTGAGATTTCCATTCACCTAAAATGTAATTAAATTGTAATAATATAGTAGGGAGAATTAAGGAATCGATCAGATCAGTTTTTCCATGAATAATGGTCCGTTTTCACTCAATTTTTCATATTATCTTTAATTGTACATCTAGCATTGAAGTCACTACCTTAGCACCACTATCTCTCATCTAAACAATGTTACCAAGTCCCTTTAAGTAGACAATCCATGTCAGGTCTGCAAAGTTAGTTTTATTATCTTTATCATAGGCTGCATAGCCCATTGGTGATTACCAGAAGAAGAACTGGTGATTGAGTTATGAAAACAAAAATTAGTATTTGTTTGTAATCAGCTGGTAGTCTAGAAAAAAGGAGATATAAGTTCCTGCCAAATCAACAGCTTCATATTAAATTTGTTTCAGTTTAAGGATCTTTATGGTGATTTTCCTAGTAATATTTCATATGGATCCCAAATTTCCATGATGAGTTGTTACTTTTCTGTATTTTTTCATTTTTTTTACAGCGATGTCTGAACTGTTGTTTGAGTGCTATCAAATACCCAATCTTGCCTATGGCATTGACAGTCTGTTCAGTCTCTACTACAATTGTCCTGAGTCTGGTAAGTAGAGTGATAGTTCTAATGGCTCTTTGGAATTTATGACACACATGCCAGAATATTTGAAATTACCAATTGCTTTTTCTAACTGGGTTTCTGCTTTCATCTTTGTATTTAAACTGATGCCAAAGTAAAAGTGAAAGCCTAAGCCTAGAAAAAATGCAATGCTAGGGCTGTATTGATGTTTTTGTTTTTTTAATCCTTCTCTCTCTCTCTTTCAAATTTTATCTCTCTTCATCCTTTCCCTCTCATCTCTTACACTATTTCACTCACTTTCTTTTCTCTTTCTCAATTTACTGACAAAGTGATAATCACCATGATTTTCTTTAAATAGATAGTACGCTTATCCTTCACATTAACTATATCAATTATCAATTTTAATCAATATCATTATAATGTAGTTTTATATTAATATACCATTTCATAGTTTACTATTTTCTGATGTTTTTCTCTACTTTAACTTATTACTGTTTTTTTTTTAGTCCCCTGTTTTTAATGCATTTTTATATGATACAATGTGAACCATGTGTTGTTAGTCTTCAGACTTTTTTTTGGTATATTTTGAATAAAACTGAAAATGAATTGAATTGCAAGTTAAAAACTTTTGATAGAAGGAAAGTCGAGTAAGAGAAGTTTTAAAAAAATGATGTTTTTTTTTCTTTCTTGGAAAGGATTGGGTTTCTCAGCTCGACTTGAATTCAGTCAACAAATTTTATTTCTGTAATTTTGTCTGCAGTGAATGGCTGTAGCCTAGTCTTATCCTCTGGATTCCAGACAAGTTACATTCTACCGGTCATCAATGGTCAGCTGGACTCTGCCCACTGTCGCAGGCTGAATATCGGTGGCACCCATTTGACAGGTTACTTACTGAGACTACTACAACTCAAGTATCCTGCACATCAGTCCAGCATTAACCTGAGCAGAGCTGAGGTAGGATTTTTGGGGTAGGGATGGAAGGATAGAGGGAGTAAGGACGAAAGAAAGAGAGAGAGACAGAGAGAGAGAGAGCCAGAGAGAGAGAGAGAGAGAGAGAAGGGTAGGAAACAGGGAGAGGAGGGGGAGCAGGAAGGAATGAGGGAGTGAAGAGAAGGAAAAGGTGGGAGGAAGTAATATCAATATGAAAAGAGAATAAATATGAGAACGGTATAGGTCTGCGCTTAAAGAAAAGAGAATAAAATGACAACTAGACGAAACTTCATTATTATTTCTGTGCGTCACATCAGTGTAATATGTGTAAGTTTATTTATCAGCATCAACAATTTATCAGCTTTAATTGTATCATAACAGTTTTCCAAATGTAATACTTTGTCTTTTTTTTGTGTTTACAGGAGTTGTTGAAGGATCATGTCTATGCAGCAGAGGACTGCTGGTCAGAGTATGATGATTGGTCATGCCCAGAATATTTCCAGAAACATGTGCACAAGATTCAGCTGCCTTATACTCCAGTATGTATCATTCATTCAGCTATAAATAGGCTTGTCTCATTATACATTGATAGTGTTAAATAATTTTTTTGATTCATGAAATGATTGAATGAATGAATGATATAAAGATTGAAAGTTATATATTCAGAATATAGACTGATCTGGATAGCATGATATATTGTATGAAAATGTTTATGTATGTAAATATATTTGTATATTTATACAGGTTAATCCCTGTTTTAGATATCTATTCATAATACATTCTAATCCGAGCAAACATTGTAAGTAGTCCATTGAAAATGACTGTTGGGAACACATGACGATAATATAAGGTGAAGTTTAGAAGAGTACTGAAAAGGAGGAAAAGAATACAATTACAAACTCAAAAAGTGGAAATTCTTTCAGGCAAAATATGGGTTAAGGGATGGGGGAGGGTAGAGATTAGCAAAAAGAAGTAGAGGGTAACACACATAAGAATGACATAAAGTAGCAGAGAGAGGTGGGGAATGGAGAGATAAGTTTCACAAATAGACTAATCCTTTGCCTTATTATAGCTGCCAGGATGGTCTGTAGGCAGCAAGAAAGAGAGAAGACAACAATGTATCAAACAACTTCAGGATCTTAATCTCAAGTGGAAAGAGGAAAAGGTCTGTATTTTAATAATAGATTTTATCACCAAAGTCTGCATATGTAACAGATAACTTGTAGTGGTGTTGTGGTCCAGTGGATAAGTTTCCAGACTGTAAACCACGAGAAATGTCACATCACCAAGGTCCTTTGGCAAGACATTCACTATGAACATGACGGACAAAGAAAGCGGACAAAATATACAGTTCCTCAGGTAGACAAAGGAACATCCCTTCACTGCTATTATGTAAAAAGGTGAATACCGTAAATCTCTGTGTATAAGACGCACCCGTGTATAAGACGCACCCCGACTTTTGAGATTTAAAAAAACAAAAAAAGAACAAAAAAAAAAAAAAAAAAAAAATCTTTTGGCAGGATCGAACCTGGGCTCTCCAGACATAAACTGCCTTCCATTGCCTGCGCCTTAGACCGCGTGGCCACCGCGCACCGATGCTCTGGCTGGAAGTTTCTAGTAGTGTATACATTGCAATTGATTGAAATGGATTCAAATGGCGACTTGGCGTGCTGGATACGGCCCTTTCTTTTACTTTTGCAATGTATTGGCACAAATTACTGCACTTAGATCTAAATCTGTACCAAATTGCCAAAAAGTAAATGAAGGGACATGAAAGATTGTTTCTTACGAAGCTAGCTGCTGCGCAGGTTGCCCCCGTGTATTGAGCTGCATGATACAGGTGAGTGAGCTGAAGACACGGGAGAGCTTCGGCCGGCAAAGTGCTTTGCGAAGGGCATAATTTATCGAGACTGAAAAAAAAATCAAAATCAAAATCTCTTCCCTTCAAATTAGGAACGTAGTTTTACTTCATATAGTAGATTCTATTCTTTGTTTTCATTATGAAATTCATGTTGAGACACAGAGATTTTTGAAAACCAATAAAAAGTTGCATTTTGAGGACTCAAAATATTCTGTACCTGTGTATACGACGCACCCCGACTTTTGAATTTTCCCGACGGTAAAAAAAGTGCGTCTTATACACGGAGATTTACGGTATGCATGTGACACCTGTTTCTACACATTTTTACATAATAGCAGTGATCGGATGTTCCTTTGTGTACCTGAGGAACTGTATAAATTGTCCGCTTTTTTTGTCAGTCATGTTCATAGTGATTATTCTTCACTTGCCTCACTCTACCCAGGTGAAGTAAATAGGTACCTGGCAGGAATTAATTCCTTGAAATGCTGAAGCGCTGTAATGGCAGCAATGGAGCACCAGGAGTGGCATTGTGCCAGACATGAGCACTACATAAGACTGAACTATTGTTTTTATTATTGTTATAACATATCACATAGTTTTCTTAATAAATCAAATTCAAATCAATCAATAACATGTAGAACAGAAGTCTGTTTTGTTTCAAGATTTGTCATGTAAAGTAATTTCAGTTTCAAATAATTCTAGTCCTATTTTTTTTTCTCCATCTTTTGATATTGCATTTTTTAAAATCAATTTATGGATAAAACAAACGATCTCTGTGAGTATACCATTTCTTTCTTTAAACTAAATATTATTATTACAATTTCCTTTGCCTTTTCCTTTATGTAGTTATCAGGAGCTGAAGACAAGTTAAGAACCCTCATTGCAGTACAAGAGATGCAAGAGGACAGTGATGGATCACAAAAGGTGAATTATGAATATGTACACTCAAGTTAGTACAGTTAACCATAACATTTTTGTAAGCAATTAAATGTTTTGAATCACAGGTTTTCTTTATTTTTTCCCCATCTATTTTTCAAGTAGTAAACATGAATGTAGAATGATTTAATCAAGATATTGTAAACTTGATATCTCTCTAAAGTTAAAGATGTTAATGGTGAATTTACATCAGTTGGGAAGAAAGGAATTCAGAACTCTATTTTTTCTTCTCGGTGTATAACTTTGTTCTTTGTTGGTTCGATCTATTTCCCCTATTGACCTTTTTTCCAAGCAAGACTTTCAGTACAACATTCCTCTTTCTCTCTCTCTCTCTCTCTCTCTCTCTCTCTCTTTCACTCTCACTCTGTCTCCTTCACTCTCTTTCTTCTCAGCATTAAATCTCTGACTCTCTCTTTCCCTGTGGATATATTGGAATAAAGATGATGTACAATTTACACTTTGTAATACTTTCTCACCCTAGAAATCTCTGAAAGCTCTTGGTTTAAACACCCTGGAAGACCTGGCAGGATATATAGGCATGCTGAATGCATCGGTTCAAAGGTCAAAGGTCAGCTTGGGAGGTCGAGACTGCTCTATGGATCAGGTACATTGTGCTTTGTCTAGGGCACTGATTATAAGGTCTTTTGAGACGTGTTCCTACAAACAGTCTTGTACAGTCAATTACAAGCCTTATGCCAAAAGGGCCCTAACATGTTTTTTGCACATAGCATGTACAATTCTGAATATTTTATAACACATTTCATGTAAAACATAATAACTTAACATATTTATCGAAATTAGCTTCAAAAACAAAAAAACGACCACAAACTTTTGATTAATAGAGAGGCCAAAACCTTTAAACGCGATTATCTCGGAATGGCCAAAAGCAGTTAAGGCCCTTTTGGCATAAGGCCGACAATATGTAAGGTACATACATCTACATTTGCTTTTTAAAGGGAGGCGGGAGGTGCCCCTTCTTATTCCACCAGTTGCTACCATTACTGAATGTACCGTAAATCTCTGTGTATAAGACGCACCCCTATTTTGGGGGAAGAAGAAAAAAAAAAGAAAAAAAAAAAAATCATTTTTTTTGTAATGTTGCCGAAAACCCACGTTGGGACGGACCTTCATTTTACATCGAGGTGCAGTTGAAGTTGTAAACTTGTCACAAATAATAGTAATAGGCTTCATGATACCAAGTGTCCCACACCAGCCTCTTCACATCACCTAGCAGAAGCACCCCCAACTTTCAATTTTTTTCGGCGGCAAAAAAGTGCGTCTTATTCATGGAGATTTACGGTACTGTTTTTAACAATCTTCCTTTAGCCCAAGACGGTCCAGGTCTGGCCCCAGCTAGACCTCCTAGGCTCCAACCCAGAGGCCCTGGCACCGGCCGAGTGGAACCAGAGGCAGCGCCAGGAACTGGTGGAGGAGTTCCATCAGAACAGTCTGAGGGCTCGCTGGATCCAGAGGGAGATTGATGGCCTCCTGCAGGAGACAGCTAGGAAACTGGAAGGTGGAGCCAAGGATGATGTCCTCAAGAACTGTATGGAGCAACTCAAGGAGCAGAAAGAGGTAACTGATATCATCTTGAAATAAGGATATCGGGAGGCGTTTAACAAGGCCTTTTGTCAATGACAAATGACAAATATCAGTGACAAATCTGTTGATAACCAATGAGAAGCAAGGATTTCAGTAGCTTATAACAAAAACTGTAATTTGTCACTGATGACAAGTTTTGTGAAACGCCCCCCTGGAGGTAATGCTAACAAGTTTGTTGTGTTGCCTGGCAGAAGGGTGTAAGCGGACATTGAATGTACATCCAAGCAAAATATATCCCACAGTTTTTACCATTCTTTGACTGCATCCACATTGTTAACAGTGATATTATTATTTCAGTGATCATAACTAAACATTTAAGCAATTTGACAGAAAGTCCTAGGACTTGCACCCTTCTGCCAGGCATACAGTAATTTATTGATAAACTCTCCATAATTCTGCCATTTTTTTGTCCTGTTGATATTATGTTACATTAAGTGCTGTAAGATATTTGTTTGTTTTGTGCCTTGTAAAACTATAAGCAAATGAGTGGAAAAAGAAAATTAAAATTCTTTGTTATGAGGAAATTGGCATATGACCTCATATTTTTGTATTCTTGTCGAGGTATCTTAGTCGAGTGGTTTGAGCACGTGACTTGAGATGTGAAGGTGTTGGCTTCAAGCCCTGGCATAGCACTAGTATCCTTAGGCAAGACATTAATCCGTAGTTGCCACTCTCCTCCCAGGGGTTAAATTGGTATCTCGGAGGAAGTCATTCCTTGAATGCTGTGAGAACCAAAATTGGTTTAATGCGCACCTAGAGCTGGGGTAATATCGGAGCACCTTGAGCCCCTTGCTAAGTGAATATGTGCACTGAAAATATCCATTGTTATTATTGTATTCATAACCTTGCGAGTCTTCTCATTCTATAATATATCGTTGGCCACCCAATATTCAAATGTGCATCTTCTTTTTGTATCTTCATAAATCAAATTGAAATCTAACTACCACATACATCTGTGAATCTTGATGTACACCCCCTTTTACCAATATTTTCCCCTCCATATTTGGATTATTTTGTATCCATTGAGGGTAGTCATGCTATCGAGCTTTGCTTACTTTGTCAACCCTCCTGTTTGATGTTTTTGATAAGTTACAGCCAGTCTTACTTTATTCTACATATATTCTTATGTCATGTGTAAAATTTGCAATGTTATGTTTGTTACATATTTGTAAGAATGCAAAAGAAAAAGAAAATCAAACAGAAATAAATAAATCAAATCAAATCAAATCAAATAATTATTTTTCTTTCTCTGTTCCTGGAAATGTTGCAGGAGCTGAATGCCTGCCACACCCAATGGCAGAACATCAAAGAGAAGCTCCTCATCTTGAAAGACATCAAGGATACAGACTCCATGGAAACTGATCAAGAAGGTAATTCAGGCACTAGGGCAGGGTCTCACAAAACCGTCATAAGTACAAGTTCACCGACATCCCATTGACATGTGTGTATTAAGTTTAACACACGTTTCAATGGGATGTTGGTGAACTTGTACTTATGACGATATCATGAAATGCTGCCATGCTCGTTAGAGCTCAATGAAGAGCTCAATACATTTACGCATCTTAGAAAATGTAATTCTGCCTCACAATTGCACATCAGTAACAAAATTGTCAATCTTTATTAGTTGTCTGATTCTCTGGAACAACTAACTAAGAAATTGAAGAATACCGGTAGTGCAGTGTAATAAGTCAGTTTAAAAGTAAGTGTGAATGACATATCCTTGGAGGAGTAAAACTATTGAAATGGATCCTCGTCTCCTCTCCCTTTCTGTCCTTGTTATCTTGCTACATACATGTATTACAAGGATGCCCGTTTTCAGGCAATAGCCTGAATTCAGGCCCTGGCGAGTCATTTTCAGACCATAGTTAAGGCTTTTTTGTGTACAAAAAAGCTCATTGTAGGAGATTTTCAGGCCCTCTGATCAATTCTAACTGGCATCCCTGATATCATATTATGTTGTATGATTTCTCAAAATTATGATTTGGATATATTCAATATAAAAGAGGTTATATTCAACAAGCCTTTCCTGTGCTTTTTATGATCCTTCCCTTTATTATTGATTACAGTGAAATTTTATTGATTTTTGTAATGTGTGGACAACAATTTATTCGGATTCTATTTAAAATATGTAGTTTGTATTTCCCGCAGCTTTTTGGTAAACAAATGCATCTGGCCAATACCAGTTGTCTTTCACCTATATGGGTTCTAGCTCTATGTAGTTCCTTTGTTAAAATGCAGTGAAAAAGACCTACTACAGATTTGCTTTACAGAAGTTCCTTTAATCTGTAGAGGCCTGAGTGGATGAAAAGAAAATTGGAATGGGTAGAGTATGGAATGCTGTATGTGAGGAAAAACGAGTTGATGAAGGAGATATAACAACTACACATTTTACATCTCACTTGTCAGTGTTACAAAGTATTGTAGTCGCGTGGTTTTAGCACTTGACTTGAAATTCAAAGGTTGTAGGTTGATCCCCGACACAGCACTAATGTCCTTTGGCAAGACGTTTATCTACATTTACCACTCTCCACCCACGTGTTAAATGGGTACTCCGTAGGTTGAGAAAGTTAATGTGGTTGGATGGGCAAGTGGCGCTTGTTAAATGGCAACTGGCTGGAATGAAGCATGAATCCGATGACCAGGGTAATGATATGTACTGTGCCTAGAAACAAAGTATTACCGGTAGGCGCATTATAAATGTGAGCTATTATTATTGAGCTATTATGAAGACTGATACATTCATTTTGCACTTGTTAATTATTTTTTGTGTGGTATACAGGTGAGAGTGAAGAACAAGCCACCGACGACCAAGGCTCAGAATGGGCTTACATTCAGGCAATGGTGAGTGATATAATGAAGTTTCGTTCTTATTTTTTAGCGCTCCGTGCTAGTACACTTTTGTCCTAATATCAGCTTCAAGCAATATTTTTGTGAAGAGATATGTATGGCAAGTTTAAACACACTCTGTATAATGAGAAGGTGGAAGTGACTTGGGAGTAGACTACTCACACTGCTGACCACTAGGTGCTGTAGTGTGCGCCTATAATCCAGCTATTAACAATGGAAGTTACAAACTGATTCAGCGGAGGACGCAGGTTCGAAACTGAGTCACTTCTTTCGGATGGTGACATTTAAAGGTCGGTCCCCAGACGTAAATAATCATATCTCCTTGATTCATGTCTGCAAAAACCCATATTACACACACACACAAGTCTGAGATATATTTTCCTGTATACAACCATTTCATTTCCTACATGTGTGTGTGATCTTTTTGTTTTTTGTATAATTGCCAGCTCCTTCAAACAGTTGTGGGTAACATATGATTTCATGAATTGTGAAAATTAGTTTACAATTTCTATTTTTAAATATTTAAAAGCTCTGTTTGTTTTTTGTTTTTTTCTCAGGAGGATGATGCTGAAGGCTTCAGTTTCCAGGCTGAGCAAGAGGTTCTCTCGGAGTTGGACAAAATCATCTCAGTCTTTGACCAAGATTTTAATAAGTGAGTCTTGCATGAAGAGAGTAGATTACTAATTTGTCAGTTTAATTAATTCATGGCCTTAGTCTTTTTATATCAAATTGAGATTTTCCCTATTAATCAGGCTTGCCCAAGAAAGCAACCTGGTATTGAAGACCATTCAAGGCCTTATGCCAATGTTTCACTAATAAACTGCATTTACAGTCAAACCTGCTTTAGTGAACACCTGTCTACAAAGGTCACATTTGTTGGTTCTCTTGAAAATGGTTTCTCATTGAATCGTGTACTAAAGGAACCTGTCTACAAAGACCACCTGTCTACAAAGGCCATGATGTGCCTAAATAAAGTGAAATAGAAATAAAACTGACTACCCCTTTTTTCCCCTCAGTAGAAATTATGTAGGCAATTATTTTATTAATATGATGATTTCTAATTTTAATGCTAGCATTGTTCCTACATGGCATTATAAAAAGTGCTTAAAAAGCATTACATGAAAGGAACATTGAGGAGAAAATATACATTTGTAATAAAGGCTGACCAGTGGACTTATTTTGTCTTATGAGACACAGAAATGTGAGGGACACTTGTGTCATTTTTAGTACACTTCATACGCCTTGAGCATCCTTGGGATGGATATATATATATATGTGCAATGCTTTATAGATGTAGCTATTATTGTTACTATTTTGATATATAATCAGGTTAGGTTTAGGTTTAGGGATAACTATAGTGTTGGGCCCAGGTTGTAATGCCTCTGCTAAAAGTAGCCAGAGGCATTATGTTTTCGGGTTTTCCGTTTGTCTGTCCGTCTGTATGTCCTGTTCTTGTGATCATGTTATCTCAAGAACCCATTGATGGGTTTTCGCCAAACTTGGGTCATGTATGTATATTTTTGGAGTGGACTATTAGGCTATTATTGTTATTATTATTATATCTGGGTGTAACTCTAACCTCGTACCTCACCCTCCACCTATTCCTAAATCTAATCGTAAACCTAAACTACAAACCAAGTGCGATACGAGCCCTGAGCCTGTAGTTTTTATGAGATTAAGCATGGATGATGGAGCAGTTGTCTTTTGTGCATATATTGTTGGATCATCTGCCAATCTTATATATAGAGAAAACAGATCCCCTGTGAGCCAGCGAATGACCTTTGACCTTGCGGAGTACTACCAGCTGGTGCTAGGGGTGGAGAGGATACGTGTTGCGGAGACTTTGTTCCAGCCGAGCATCATGGGTTTGGAGCAGGGCGGAATGGCAGAGACTATGGAGTTTGTGCTGCGGCAGTACGACCCTGAGACGCAAGACAAACTTGTTCAGGTGAGATGATATGTAGTGCTTTATTTGTCTCCCTTCCTTTCTCTTTCTTTCTCTCTTAATCGTTTTTGCCCCTTTTGTCTTCTCCCCCTCCTTTATTAGGCACAGTACTGTCACTATTTGTGGCGGGGTTTGACAGTTTGGGGTCATTGATTGTCAGAAAATACCATATTGCTTGTGGAATCACCAACCGGGTGAACATGATGGTGATTTTTGTGGTTTACCTGAAACATTGCTCTGGAGGGGGAGAAGACAAAAGGAGCAAAAACAATTAAGAGAGAAAGAAAGAAAAAGAAAGAGAGAGGGAAAAGGTACATGTATCTTGAAAAGATGATACAGCCCCTTCCCATGTTTTCACACTCTTCCTCCGCTCTATGATAACCCCCCCCCCTCCTCCCTCGCCGTGCCAATCAAGCCCCCTACCCCTACAGAAAACCACCTTCATTCGATGTCCTGCACATGGGTGTTTGCTACTTGCATATGCTTTCAGAGCTCATGTGTTTAATCTCTGTTTTGTCTGTTACTTTTGAACTCTGGATGGATCCATCTACCGGTACTGCAGTCTATTATAAGGTCTAACCCACTGCTATTTCTTGTGATCTCTCTTTTCACAGAATGTATTTTTGACTGGAGGTAACCTAAGCTACCCAAACATGGTGGAGAGAATAGAACATGAGCTGAGGGCGATGAGACCCTTCCAGTCTTTATTTAATGTCAAACGAGCAGGTGAGAAATACTGGAGGCGTGATGAAACCATTTTCTTGAGATTGGTCCCAAATTATTGTCTTGCTTTAAAGCCCCACTGCACTACATATAGCTACTTGCGCCCTCTATATAGTAAACAAGGTCTAAGCACTGACCATTGGTCCCCCATGATTTCCTTTTTCTTCTGTTAATTGAAAGTTGATTTGATGAGATAACCACCTGTCAGGGACCATGCAGGGAAGTCTAATCCCTCTTGCCAAAACTAGTGTAGAGGGGCTTTAAATTCAGCTTAGTCAATAGTTAGAGTTCTTGGATGTAAGTAAATATGAACTAGAAGTGAAACCTGAACGTCATATCCCAAACATTTGTTTTCTAGATTCAGGTTCTTGATAGATTTTTTGATGGCAGGTTTCAGTCAATTTAGGACATAAATATGAACATCCTGTTTGTTTGGAAAAATACAGCTTTCTGTTGTATTTTAGATGCAACTATATTGAATTAAATGATCATGAAGGTGTCTGAGGAGGAAATGATTTGTACACTTTGTGATAACATACTGATAAATCTTGATGTGTGAAACCAAGTTGGAGTGTTAGTGCTATTTTGTGAAGCATTCATTAATCCTTGTTTAGTAATTCATTTGCATTGTTTTAAAGCTGTAATTTCCCTTGTTTGGCTGACTGTAAATAATATACTTGCTCAATCAGTTGCAATGAACAAATGTTGAATCATATCGTTGCTAGGTAACCCCTCACTGGATGCATGGTGTGGAGCAGCAAAGTGGGCCTTGGATACCACCAACCTTTCATCGTTCATAACGAGGAGCGAATATGAGGAGAAAGGGGGAGACTACTTGAAAGAGCATCGTGCATCAAATAGATTCTTTGCTAGCCCTTTTAATGCTGCGAGAAGATGACGAGGTATACACACAGATACCTCGCAACAAGTCAAAGCCACCAGAAGGAGAGTATAAGGAGAAATGAATTGACTACTTGGTAGAGCATCATGCATCCACTAGGTCCCTCACTAGCCCTCTCTCGGCAGCAAAGAGATGACATGATACTTAAAGCGACCACCAAATTGTCAGAATTTTTTAATACAAGTTATAAGGAGCGAGTATGAGGAAAAAAGGAGAGACTGCTTGAGAGAGTATCATGCATCAAATACCTAATGCCTTATGTAATGCTTTGTATTTCCTCATCGATTCCTACACAAGGTAAAGTCATTATCTCACTTTTCCCTCACCCGAAGACTCTCCGAGAGACGAAAGGATATTTCTTGATGGACGGGTTCACTGTGTGCATACTTGTTAACACATTAATTGTATTTCCACCAAGTCTGGTGTCAGCGAATTATGGCCTTCTGCACATGGAAACTGACGACCCACTCCCTTTGATAGAAACCACCAAACAGAGTGTGTACAGATTGTATTGAAAGGAGTATGAGGAGAAAGGTGGGACTACTTTGAAGGAGCATCATCGTGCATCCGATAGATTCTCTCCAGCCCTCTCGTGATGGCGAAAAGATTAAATGATACATGTACCCAGCAATCAAATTAAATATCAAGGAGCGAGCATTGATAGACGTACATTCAGCATTAATTTCAGGTCATTATCATAGCATATGTTTTCCTGTGTATTTGTTATGGTATGGTTCACCTGCATTTATTCACCTGCATGTAGAAGTGTCATAGTAGAGTGGTTTAAGCACTCGACTTGAAATTCAAAGGCCGTGGTTCGATTCCAGACACGGCACTAATGTCCTTTGACAGGTCATTAATCTACATTTGCCACTCAATACCCAAGAGAGAAATGGGGACCCGGTAGGATGACAAAAACATTTGTGTTAGTAATTGCCTATGCACTAAAGGTGACCATATGGTAGAAATACTCCCCAGGGAGTGGAGATGGTGCACATTTTGAGTGAAAGAATATAATGACCATGGTAATAATATATGTAAAGCGCTTTAATAGAGAAGGTATTCCGTATTAAGCGCTATATAAAGCCAGATTATTATTTTTATTATTCAGGGCTTGTAAAATAATGCTCTGATCAAGATTGGTGGCTACCCAGTTTCAAAATACTAAAAATGTGATATTTTTTGCTTTTTGCACTTTGTTCCATTATCTTGGGTTCAAGCAGCTAAATAGAAATTCACCACATCTTTTTAGTGGGATATTGCATGAAGTGCTGCTGCATGCTCATGCAAGAAAAGAGGTAGGACCAGGACTTCTTCTTCAGATTTAGACCTGCAGTTGGGCCGAAAGTTTACATACATGTGCCTTCACTCATTCATGCAAACTTTTCAGTCCAGGAAGATAGACAAATTTGGTTTCTGTTTAATGTATTTAGTATAAACATCACTAATCAATCGGAGTCTGAGACATTTATATATTTGACTCCTGATATGAATGAGTGCAGTTGTGAAAATGTGAGTTAAGTGTTTTTCTTCTAGATATACACACGGTATATATATGTATCAGCCTAAAGTAAATCTTTTTTCTTCAGGTATTGTTTGTGAGTCCATGTTCCTCATGTTAATGTATGATTGAAGAAATGTTTTATGAGGATTTTTGGAAGAAAATGAGTAATTATGTCTAAAGTTGGGAGTCTTGTATTTTTTCTTTTTAGATTTTTTCTACAGTAGAGAAGTGGTGATTGAGATATTGTGCAAGCATGAGAGATTGAGAGAAGAGAATAAAACGGAAACAAGATTAAAACTGGAGAGAAACAGGTAGAGAAGAGAAAACTTGTGAAGAACAAGGGAGGAATGGAAGAAAGTAGGAAGAGTGTAGAGCAATCGAAGTGTAAAGAGAGCAAGATAATATAGTTTTCAAATATTGTCAAGTGATGGGGAAAGAGTAAAGAGCAAAAGTAAGACAAGGGGAGGGATAGAGAGCGAAAGCTTGTTCAGATATGACATGGTAAGCCACCACTGTATTCTCACATGTACCGTGCGAGTCCAAAAAAAGGTTACACCTAGAAAATTGCTATTTCAAAACTCATCTATGAACCGTAAATTATTATACATCCGATGAAAGAGTGTTTTATTCCAAATAATTTGGTATCATTTGAGTGTGGTATGTGTACACGCTTGGATGAACAGGAGACATTGTCTAAAGGTACTACAGTGTATGTCTCATTTGCAGGCCTACAAAATGAAAAGGTTAAATTCCAATGGCATTTGAAAGATAATACTAATTTAGTACTCCCCTTAAAAAAAAGGGGCTTGAAAATGTCTTTAAGTGGGAAAATAACGAATATTAGTTGTCAAATCGACTTAGGAGCTGTAGAGCCAGTAAGTAATAGTCTTGATTTTCAGACCATTGTACCGCATGGTCGTACGTTTTATGCTGTGCAAAGATTCAATCAGTTTTAATTTTGGCCATTACACGAATTGGGTTATTGATGTAAAAAAATCCTTTACAGCTTATTTTATGTATGTTATTACCAAAGAAGAAAAAAGCCAGTCAGTCACTCAATAGTGTCTGACAGTGAAGTCTAGCAAGTAAATAGGTTTCCTTGCATAATTTGAATATCAGGACGCCGCTAACATTTAAATTTCACAGATAGGACATACATGTCATATTCATAATTCCTGCAAAGTTCTACAGAATTGAGGTTGGCTGCAAAAGGGACATAGTATCTTTGAGAGTACAAATTTACTTGCATCTAAGAGTGTAAACTTTTTTTGACTCGCACAATATAAGGATGGTTACGGGTGCTCTTTGTTTTAAGATACAGAATTGTGAATCTTATTACACTTAACGTCATCGTTAAAAGTCCCACCGAGGTTTACTGCTGCATATCTGAACAAGGTACGCAAATGAATGTGAGTGACAGAGAGAGAGAGAGAGAGAGAGAATGAAAGACAGAAATTGTAGAGTATTGTAAAAAAAAAAAGAGAGGAAGAAAGAGAATGAGAGACGGGCTTAGAATAATTCTGTAAATGAAGAAGATAGGACTTGCAATAAACTTTGATTCTGGCAACCAAATTTCAATTGGGCCTTTCAAAGGCATTTATTACAGTAAACAATTATAAACAGGCTTATAAACATTTTCCTGTTCAAATACATGATTACAAGTCAACCAATTCAGAAAATAATAAATCTTAATCGGAGTGAACATAATGAATGATACAGGCATGGGAAATTCAAACTTAGAAAAGGAAAGCAAAATCAGGAATAGATTCAAAAAAATGAAAATGACAGGAATAAATATTTTAGAGAAATCGAAAAGAATGAAAATAAATAGATGCAATGTGTCTTTTTGTAAAAAAAAATGATAGTATCATTTTCAAACAGGTAGAAATATCTACATTTCAAAAGACTACAAAAAAAGAACGTCTAATATTAAGAATTCTCAAAAAAAATTAAGCAAAAGCTACATTATCTAACTGATCCTGTTAAGAGTTGCAAGCAAGATGCATTAAAAAAAATAAAAAGCCTTACTTTGAACTCTGAACTTAATTGTTTTCTATAATGAATTGATCAAGAATCGTTTATCCTTTTTTTGTGGAAAATAACAGGTTACTCTTCCAATACTCTATAAAAACATGGCTAAGAATTACAAAAAAAGCTTAAAGACAATTAAAAATAAAAGATGGGGAGAGCAAGATTTTAAGACACAAAGATGAATGTCACAAAAACTTAAGGTCCTTAAAAATAATAGAAAATAAAAATGTCTGGAATACACGTATCTGGAAAGCATTGCGGTCAATCGCATAAGGCTTCAAGTGTTACGAAGGACAAAATGAAAAAGAGAAACTTTGGAAGTTGTCGAGTTAGAAAAAAAAGCAATGTTTCACTTTGTATGACTTCACACGAGCACCTTAATACTGTCAAACTGTACAAGATTCAGTCTGTACATGTACATCAAAAAACTTGTCGAAATAATTAAACTTCGCTTCTCAAATAAGAAGCTTTACATGCACTTCACTCATGTTACAATAAGCGAAGCAAATCAACCAGCATTATCAAAACTGACTACATTATCTACGGTATTTGTGTACAATACTATGTACCCTAGATATTATTTACAACACAATTACATCACAACTTATTTTTGTATGTACAAATCCGTTTATCTTCATGTATTCCAGAATGTCAAGTCTGCTCAAGGTGTTTGAGGAGGGTATAAGGAAACCTGTCAGATAAACAAAATATGCTATCCTACTCCTAGATGATCGAGAGGCAACTGGAATCGTCTATTTCTATGGATGCTATAGAATATAGTTTGAATTCATGAAGATGGACTAAGCTTTCTTGTCCATTGATTTAGGGACCACCAAGTGTCAAGTTCAAGGGAGGTATTCTGAAAATAATATAATCTTTTGCATTAGGGAAATTATG
Source organism: Hemicentrotus pulcherrimus (assembly GCA_003118195.1). Taxonomy (NCBI): domain Eukaryota; kingdom Metazoa; phylum Echinodermata; class Echinoidea; order Camarodonta; family Strongylocentrotidae; genus Hemicentrotus; species Hemicentrotus pulcherrimus. The sequence goes on from BEXV01000098.1 coordinate 413,235, forward strand.
TTATTTGTCAAGTAAACTCTGATTGCACGGAACTAGCACTTACATGTACATATACCATTGGTTCCAGCTAGCCCAGATGACTCTTATGTTTAGTGAACACGGCCAACTTTAAAATGTTACCCAATGACTAGTCCTAATTTTGATTTAGTTATGAAAGTTATCATCTTTTCACTAAAAAAAAATGATATATATCATTTTCAGAATACCACCCCTGTATTCTGTTCAAATTACTGGAAGTCTGTAGTGAAATAAAATGCTGTCATGAAACAAATAATTGATTTCATGACATGATCTTTTGATTTGTTTTCTCATACAGAACTATACAAACGTTTACGGAAAGAATATAGTCGACACTTGGGTTTCCATAAATTAGCGGACCTACTTTGTTGGAGTTTACACCTGGACCCAAGTCAGTACGCTTCAAGAACATCTGCTAATGTGTTCTTCATGTGGATCTCTGTTTGTTTTGCCTTGTACTCCTGAATAATTAAAAAACTTCTTCTTTCTTGTATTAAACCGAGTACTAGGATAAACATCACATACATGTACAGTATGTAATACTGAACATAAAATAAGATAACTGATCTTGTAGTCTTGGATCCAGAGCCAAATATTTATGTTTACCCCATACTAGTATTCCAGAGAAAACACACATGTGACTAGAATGGTGTCTATGACAAATGTGTTGAGTATCAGATACACAGCAGAAAGGCCAAGATATATGTGCGAATGAAGGAAGTACATTCTCAAACTCTTTCACAATCTATATCATCGCAACACATGGCAGTCCATGCATTGCAACAGCTCATTACTCAGGCAATTGATACTGAAAGTTTTGCTATTTGACCTAAAAAAGAATGGTGTTAAATGCATCCTCCTGCCTGCCTGGCACATAACAGAGAACCCCGCCGACTCCTGAATTTTCTAGTACTCCTAGACTTAAACAGTAACCGGTTCTTGTAAGCAATAAACTTTATAGAACAACGATATGTCTTCAGATATCTCTCAAATATCGCAGCACACCGCAACTGTTGTCCGACACCTACGGCTATTTCTAATGTATAAATGCTACATATATGTTGCTGATTTCTTGCCTATAAAAATTTGTTCCAGACGCATTTCTGATCCAGTCGATGGAAGTTCTAAAGCCACGCTTCATTGGTAGCTTGATTCTAAGCATTTTTCCTGAGTGTATAATAAGTGCACATCCCTGTTCATGACGTAGTACCACAAGTAATTCAGGGTATATCAAGCATCATATTCACGTTTCAATTTGATTCAATGTAAAATATTACAACTTCGCTCTGAAATTCAGCGCTACAGTGTTAACACATTCGATGTAAAACTTAAGGATTTAACCCCGAAATTCAGAGCTACTGCACATGAACACTTTCAATGTAATTACTTGGACTTCACTCCGAAGTTCAGAGTGATCTTGTGAACACACGCAATTTAATATACCGGGACTACGATTTCACTCTGAATTTCAGATATAAAGTGTGAACACATATGACAAACAATATTACAACTTCATTTCGAAATTCAGAGCTACAGAATAAACATATTCAATGTAAAATATTATGACGTCACCCTGAAATTCAGAGTGCTGGTGTAAACACATTCAATGAAAAATATTATGACATCACCCTGAAATTTAGAGGTACAGTGTGAACACATTCAATGTACCGGTAAATTATCACGGATTAACCCACAAATTCAGGGGAACAATGAAAACGCACATCATAGACATAAGAAATAGGTTAACAGTCAATAAATAAATCAAAACAACTTAGCCTGACCAAACTACACGTAATGTACATCCATTGTGGACATTCTTACTCAATATCACTATAACTAACAGCATTTTTACAGTATATTGAACAAATCGTTACGAAACAATGATGATGCATACAAAATACCTCACTTACAGGTAGATTGAAATGTTCACATACTTCATGCATTTGTAGATCCTGCATACAGAAAAGTGACCTCAAAGTAGAGAAAAGGATCATTGAAAAAGTAAATGTCATTTCAAAACAGGGATGCATACATGAATACAAAATTAATGCCATCATCCTGTAAGCAGGATGTCGATGTACATATACTTGTATATGTGCAAAGACATTAAATAGGGCAGTTATAATGAAAATACCATGCATTTCATGGAAATGTATGTGATGGACATATAAATGTACATTTAATTTAAATGAAGAAGTATGTTGGTACCTGTCCTGAAGTCTGAATTACTGCTTCATATATAAGTAAAGCTACGGTCACAAAAGTTCATACGGGCGATGCGTTTGTACGAATCTCCGTTTTTACATTGTCTGAAAATCGTTCGTAGCAGTGCGTAAAGGCATTTGTGACTTGAGGCTTTAGGAGAGTTAAAAAACAGGAGTTCCGCCAAAAGATTTATCCCTGTTAAATACTTCCTTTTTTTGTCGTGCCGTGAACTACAACAAAATTAAGCAACTATACATGTAGCTTCATTATTAATACTGTGTGATAATACCAGTGAGTTCACGTGTACATATTATCCAATTATCAAATTAAAGGAAACATTGTCAAAATACGATGTCCTGTTGTCATCCTTCAACTATAACGTCGACAGTCAGGAAGTAAACCTTTAAAACAGTGCATTTCTATGTAACATATATCTCATCAGTAATGCTCAAGATGTCAATACAATTATAGAACGTTCAGATGTAATATTCAACTTCATAATTGAATAAGTCTTATTAAAAAAGATAATGCCCTTCAATGAGTGACTCGGTAAGACTCGAGCCCACCGTGATACTCAAGCGTAATGATGTAATGCATTATGGGTATACGTTGTCCACATTCATCGAATGATAAACATTCTATTCTCTCACATAATCATTGAAATGTGACTATGAAACTAATATTTTCTCTTATCCGTGACCATTTCTTGCAATGTACACTGACAATTGACAAGATAATATAGAATGAGATGCTTCTCTTTGTATGCATGCATGTTTGGTTTTCTACTCTGTACTTCACACATGATAGTCTCTCAGAGCGCTATCTAAAAGACAAGGATTTTCATGGAAAAACTTATAGATACTGCATACTTTGCAGGTAAGGTTGAATGTTATAAATTGTATGTCTTCACATTATCCAAGCAACTTGCCTCTACCTCGCTTTAAGGTCAATGGATAATTAGAATATAGCATAGAAGCTGGTAATATAGACTAATATTAAAACAAATTGAAGAACAAAATCTAGAAAGACCAATTGGTTGGGTCATTATTTCAGTTCTTTCTGAGGATCAATTCATTAACACTCTTGTCTTTGCATTCTGCTATCATAATAACAAGAAAACAATATCATACATCTATATTTTTCATGTACCTGTACATGCAAACTTCTGAACAAAGAATAAACTAAGATAAAGAATCAATATTTCTTATTAACTACAAACTCATTAGAAAACTTTAAGATTTTTAATTCTATACGCAATGTCTTTCTACGTTTAAAAAAAATGGAACAAAAAAAAAAAGGAGAAAGAAAAATACTAATAAAAAACGAAATGACGTAAGTAAATGTCCCATTGTTAATAATCACTGAGAAGTGTTGATAACAATACACAATCTACAAGCATTCTCCTATGGATAATGTTAATTCACATATGTCAATGTATTTCATGTGACACATTCACACACCATAACATTTTTGCATGATAACGTGCACACAACGTGCACTACTTTGCATGAGTTGTCAATCTTAGCACATCGTCTGTAATAGCATATGGCATGTGCTTCACAAACCTGTTGGACTCTGTCAGAGTAATTTTTACAGAGTACTTCAAAAACCATGCTAAACATACCAGACTAGCTTGTACCTACATGTACATGTACCCAAATAGGGAAACATGTAATTGTACTTTACTCAATTCCAAAAGAGAAGACCCCCAAAATAAAAAGCTTTTCTTTGAAGAAAACCAAATGCTACTGAATTGCAAATGTGGAAAAGGATTTAGCAATATATCCATACGAAGTTTTTGAAGCCATTATTGAAAAACAGAACATCCATTGCATTGTAACTCTGAAATGCTGGCTGCAATCAAATCTTTGAAAGTACATGTTTGGTTAATAATTAAACAAAGCTTAAAGTTGAGTGTACTATAGCAGCTAACAAAATACAGTATCAACAACAAAGTTTGCTATTCATACAAAAATGAAATAAATTAAGGAAAGAAATAAGGAAATGCAAAATCACACAAGAGAAAACTATGTTGTTTTGAGAGAACAGGGATGTTTCTTCTCCAAAAAAAGGATTCTAATGAAGAGAAAGCTGAAATGAAAATATAAAGCTAAAGTGAATACATTCAATTCAAAATTACTATCAGCACCTTTTGTTCTATCAGAGTTTCCCCCTCTTACTCTCTCTCCCTTCTCTTTCTCTCCCTTCTCTTTCTCTCCCTCTCTTTTTCTTTCTCTCTCTATATGAGTACTTTTCACAGCATTTAAATTTTCAGCCTGTGAATCTTGGTAACTTCAGTATGTCAACAAGTATGCGACCCTGAATTCGTATACCAATGGATCACTTATACACGTACGTGATCCATTACTTGCGGGCAAATGCAGTAGTATGTTATCCAGGATATTAAAGTCAATTCTTACTTCAATATCCCTCACCCACAGAAAAAAAAAAAAAAACAAAGTTTGCTCTTCTTCTGTGACTTTGATATCCCAACATAGCGTCTGCTGAGAGCCAGAGGGGTGTTGAATAGAAGCAATCTACTGTCCTCCTTCCTCTCAGCAAATTCAACTATCAGTCAATTTTTTGCCAATAATATATCACAAAACCAAAGTAATTTATGGACATCAACGACCAACCCAGGAAAAAAGGAAAACATGGGTTGCAATCAATTTTTTTTTACCAGCAAGTTATGACGGAACTGTTTCAAGATATATTTGTTTGAGGATCATCAGCACAAATATTTATAATTTCATGCACACACGTTACCATCCTCAGCTCAATAAGGTCAAACTTGCCACTTCATCATTTCTTTGCAGATCTGCAAAACACACACACACACATGCATTCATTTTAGACACACACTCACACACGATATCCATCTATAAGAAAGTATGGTATCTCTTCTTGTAAAATCATGTCCATGGCATTATGGTATATTATACATTAATACGAGACAGGAAGTGCTCTTTGAAGGTCATGATGAAGTCACCCTATCCCAGTGTTATCAGCCGATTAAAACTCAGCCATCACGTTTCTTTCTACGGATAACAAATGTCCCTGATGAGTGGGTGAGTGATCGTGCACACATATCAATAGAGCATGCACGCTGCTGTTCTTCGGTGGACTAGTGGGGGCGCCCTCCTGATTCTGAGGCTTTCCTTCCCACAGGGCCTGATGGGATGAGCGTAGATGTATGCATGGGGGTTGAAAGGCCGTCGATCAGCTTGGCTTTGCCGTTCTGGTACTCTGTTTTGATGCCCCCGTTGAGAATGTCTCGTATGTGATGGACGATCAAGTTAATGGCAACTGAATGAGAAAGACCGGGGAAAGGAAAAGCGAAAAATAGTTCAATGTGTGATGAAGACAATAAGGATGAAAGACAAGCTATGCAGAAGAGCTACAGAGAATCACTGCAAAAGACAAGTTATGTGTACATTAACACTTTGCAGGATTTGATTGACCAAAGAAGGAACACCACATTTGTATAAGATGCCAAATACATTAACCCTTATGTCCTTCTAAAAATAACCTTTCGTTTTATTGATTCAGGTGTCTAAGAGTAATATTTCCCCAACTCATGGAATTTATTTTGAAATTTCACATTTCAGGACAATAATTGGTCACCCAGTCTATCTATATTGAACTTGAAGCACGCACAAACTGTATGGAAATCATTAACACATTGATATGCACAATTATTGGACTGGACAAAAGCAAAGATCTTCTTAAATCTAACCATTAACCATCTATCACTCCATGAAGTACTCTTTCTGCTCAGTTTTAAAAAGCTCGGTTGTTTATCTTCAGGTTTTGATTTCAGGTGAAGAAATTCTCACATCATTGCAGAAGAAAGTAATTCACATTAAAATGCTATCACATATATAACCCCTCCGGCAGAGCAGAATAAAGAGAGGAAGTCTTACCTGAATTTTCTGCACCTCTGGGAATGATAACATCTGCATATTTCTTGGTCGGGAGACAGAACTCTTCGAAAGCGGGCTTCACAAATTTGACGTATTGCACCAGCACCTTGTCTAGGTCCCTGCCCCTCTCTTGCACATCTCTCATCACTGAAGTAACAGGAAAAGACGGGGAAAAAGAAATGGGGATATACTAAATCGTGCCAAACAAAAATTTAAAAAAACTCTTTAATTTTGATTGCTGAAGAAATAAAAGCAATGTTCACAATTTGACTGATGTATAAACTGTGAAGTCTGACAGAAATGTAGTCAAAAACAGGTAAAAACTTTGGAAAATATTTCATCATCGGTCATCAGACTATCACTGATAATTCCCAGCTGCACCCAACAAATCCTGAAAAAATGGCTGTCATTTACTCTTCGACAAAATGTCAGTTTCTAGATAAAGAGATTTACTTACAGAAAAGATTTACTTCGGAGAAAGATTCACAAATACTGTTGGTAAAATAATATTACACTGTACTGATAAATCAAGTCCCATGTACAGTTAAACCTGCTTTAGTAACCACCTGTCTACAAAGACCACATTTTTCTGTTTCCCTTGAAAATGGTTTCTCATTGAAACATGTACTTAAGGAACCTGTCTACAAAGACCACTTTTAGTGTTTCCCTTGGGCGGTTGCTATAGACAGGTTTCACTGTAGTAGTACTAGTTGAAGATAATTTTTAGAATTCAACTCACCTCTTCTTGATAACCTTGTATCTGCATCGGTGTCGACAAACAGTTTCATGTCAAGCATATCTAGGATCTCCTTGAAGTAGAATACGAGAATCCCCTCTATAAGCACTACGTCCGTTGGGTATATCTGGGTGAAATCCGTTCTGAGTAAGAAGAAAGAAAGGATGAGATTAACAGAAATGTGATTGTCAAGTTTTTAGTTGGCCGAGGTTAAATATTGAATGACATTATTCCGCATAGTATGTTTCAAAATGTTTGTACCAACATATTTGTAAATTACATTTCTTTGATTTTTTAACAATGACAATACGTCACTTACCTTTGCTCTACATGTAGATAGTGTTATAATCAATTATAACTACGGGTAATGATATTATTATGTATATTATTTGAAAGGGGAGTATTGCACAATACGTCGCCTGGCTGGCAGAAGGGCGTTAGCCTGAATTTCAGGTCAATAATGAAACTTTAACCAGAAGGGCGTTAACACTAAATCGCCTCAAACTTTTATCAAACCAACTTATTTCTGAGAAAAAAAATTGTGGCCGTGTTCTACTACTACATTTCTATTAGTCTTTTATGTTTTAAACCAATTTTCGGGACAGGATGCAGTTTTAATATAAAACAAATCTTTACATGCAAATAATTTGAAAAGTAGATTTCAAGTTCGTTGCGCGCTAACGCTCTTCTGCCACCCGACCAACGAATAGTACAAGTCACAGAGCTATCTATTTGAGTGACCTTCTAAAACCATCAAGTTTTTTAATCGTTGTTGGATTTGCCTAAAACTGTTACTAATTCACGTCCTTTGTGACACACACACCCCTTTCATCTTCAAGAATCTTCAGGAGTGAAGGAAGCAGATTATGACAAGAAGAAGAAGATTTTTTGTTTTCTTCTTCATTGTTCTTCTTTTAATAAAACCAACTTATCAGTAATATCCAAACTCTTTTTGGATATTATATCAATGTGATATGGGCTTTTAAACTACAAGAAGACGATGTCATCATTAATAGACTTCCCCTTTTCATTAGTATTAATGGTAATGTTACGGACATCCTTTTGAAATGAAATATGATCTATTGACCTAAAACATAACAACCAGGTAGCACTTTGGAAATTTGCCAAAGACATCCTCCCACTTAAAAATACCCCTTTATTGCAACATGTTCAGTTTGTGTGAAGTTGGAGTGCAGGCTGGTAATGACACTTCGCACATAGCCGTGTTTGGTCACTTGTCCTTTGCAACTAAATTGTCTGCAAATGGCGGACAACAGCAAGAAACAGTGAGACTCTACATTTCTGCAAAGATAATTTTAGTTCTTTTGAATGTGATGTATAGTAGTAATAATCAGAGCTGCAAAGGAACAAATGAAAGGCAAAGCAAGATAACTCTTCTGTTTTGGATAGTAACAATAAACTTGATTCCACTGATACTCATGTGTATTAATACTGATATAAAGATGAAGGTCATGACAGCAGATTGTATATTCAAGCATTGGAACTGTTTTCTTTATTTCATTTTTATCAAGTTCCTTTTTATCAAGGAAGGGGGGAGAGGGAGGGTTAAACAAAAAATTGTTTTCCTTGCTTACAATACCATCAGCCTTTATTAAATTACATTCTCCTGTTCAAACTTTTTTTTTGGTGAAAAATATTTATCTACCATGACAAGGAATATCAAAGAGGAAATGTTGCTAAGGGCATTATCCGGCATAGCAATATTAGACTCACTCTTCGTTTCCAAGGGACTCGGAGCAGAGGTGTGCAATGTACATGCACATGTCATAATGAAATAAAACAGGCATGTCATGATTTCAAAAAACTTTGCATCAATGGAGGTGAAGGTACCCTGATATATATTGAAGAAAAGGGGGTTACATAATCACCTTGAGTTTTTGACTTTGTCATAAACTGGCACTCTGACAGGCTGCCCAGCTCGGAGCTCCGACAAGGTCTGTTTCATCATCTTCTCATCAACAGCATCTATCCAACGAAACAAAAAAGTGGTCAGTATTTAAAGAAAGGGACAAAAAGACAAGACAAGACGAAGAGAGAAAGAGTTTTAACCCTTACTGTACT
>BEXV01000099.1:0-11920 GCA_003118195.1 Hemicentrotus pulcherrimus
GGCGTTTTTTGTTTTTTGTTTATTTACACGGCAGCGAGGGGGATTTCTCGATTAATTCCACTGCTCGCGAAGAGTCTACACTACATCGAATCGGAGTACGAGTACAATGCAGCGCAGTGTCTTACAAAGGGAATTGTACTTAACCTGTAGATCTAGAGAAGGAAAAAATAAAGACATCAAAAGGAAAACAAGAAAACAAAATTGATAGATGTCTTATGCAATAAACAGAGACGGTAGGGTGATATCGGACACCATGGCACAGAGAGCGTGAACATACAGCCCTCGACCACGTACCAACAACAACACACAGTACATCGACAACACAAGTCATATTCAGTACATCATCACTGTACACGCACTACAGACTAAACTCCCCACGAGCTGTTTCATTGGAAATAATCCAGCTTTTTCCCTCGCTGCCGTGTATAAAATATACGCGCCCCGCCGCTCGCTGACTTTTTTATTTCGAGTCTTGCGCAACTTTTTTGGAAAATCGGACATACGGTCACAAGGTCACGTGACCTTTTGTCTTTGCATGTCAGCCCAGGATCCCTGGTCAGCCCGAAAAATTGCTTATTTTCGTGATTTGTATACAAAACATATTGAAAAGTCATTTTTCCTAAAAACAGATCAAACATGGGTTATTGGATCTTGTTTCAAATTAAGGTGGTTGTTTTGTGAGTCAAAATAGTTGAATTGTTATTTAGAAATGAAATAAAATTACAAAAACAATAAAATACATAAGTTAAAAAACAATGAAATACATAAGAAATTATCAGAACATAGGATAACAAAAGGAATAAGCTGGCTCTTCCCAAAAAAAAAATTGTCGCATTATTGTTCAGAATGGTCTAATGAATATATGTATTGAAAAAGAATGCTTAAATATGATTGATACATGTATATGATTTATGGGTAAAAATGAGATTTGTATGACCATATTTGCATAAATTACCATAAATATGCAAATGAGTGAATTTTTCAAAAAATTGAAAGTATCATAGTATTCTATACACTTCACTTGACATGCGTGCACATTTTCGCGAAGATCGGCCGCTTCACGGCCGAGAGCATATGGGGAGGTCGTAATCCCCCCCCCCCCACCCTTTTTCGGCCGTACTAAGACCTCAAATAACCCGGCCTTTTTAGGGTTAAATTTTCAGGGGACATTTTTTTTTCTATACCATTCTTCCAACATGTCCAAACTGAGACAACAGAATGAGTGAGCTCACAAATTACTTCCCACTTTTACTAGTATTCACATTTCCCTTTCATGATTGTAGAACTTCATAACGTACTTATATCCCAGCAAAAACTGCCCATACATTCGATTGGTCATCTCAGTTCTTTCACAGCACCGCCTCATAATGGTACATATACAATTCAGTGCAATTTTATTCAAAATACGGTTCTTCCACTAGTATAGCTTATGATTAAAGTATAGAAAAAATATTGCATGCGGAGGGTTATTGGATATGACGTATACTTTAAGAAGTTACAAAAGATTATTAGTATTAGAAGGGGAAATATCTATTAAACTGTTAACAATCTTTTCTGTTTGTTGTTTTGGAACCTGTGTAAAGGTGGAACAGGGCCTCCGCAACAATACTGGGTTGAAAAGCCTATCAGTAGTATGCAGATCCCTAAGACCAGGAAGCGTCATAACTGATATGAATATCTACATCGAGCGGACCAATATGACGGCACTGGAGACACAAGCTCTTATCGGTCTATCTCTTGAGAGTCTAGCTAATGAATCGAATGGTTTCCTCGATTCCAGTACCATTTCAGTTCAAGATATCGGTACCAATTTCATTTATATATATATATAGTTCTAACAGTCAATGTATATATTCAGCATTCTGAATTAGGACGTGGGGTATCCATAGAGAGATGGCGGATATTATGCTGGACACGCCACTGAACTGGACGTTTAGCATTACTTCTTTAGGTAATTCGATACGCAAGAGGTGTAGCACGCACAAACACAAACGTACACGCACGCGCACGTTTTTACATAATTATGTATTATGATATAGTTGTACTTGTGTGCGTGTTTTTGTTCGTATGTGCAAACGGATCATCCAAAGTTGTTGCGGCCATGAGGCCCTTCATTTGAGGAAGTATCATTTTTGTTTATATTCTCTGCATTATACGGAAGCTTCAACGTTCAGAGAGAAGGCGACTTCTGTAACTTGTCAAGGCGCCTCGATAGGGCCCAGCAGGCGAGAAAGCGAGTTGTTCAAGTCGCCAAGTCCCCATGCCTATGAAGCAGAGCTCCCACTTAGCCGAGTTGGAGCCTCGAGTTGTGTCGAGCTGGCGCAAGTTTATGAATAGCCGTTTTATCATTAAAACATATTTCTTGATATCAAGAATTCAATTCTCAATATCACGAAATCGAATTCTTGATATCATGAATTACCATTGCTTTACAACGTGAAATTATTTCTTGATATCAAGAAATATGTTTTAATGATAAAACGGCTAGTCATAAGCTTGCGCCAGCTCGCCACAACTCGAGGCTCCAATTCGGCGAAGTGGGAGCCCTGCTTTAGACGAGAATGCGAAAAAGGCGGCTAGATAATACTTACCAAGGCGGCTATAGTCCCTGTAAAGGACGATAATAACATGAAGGCGTGTTGCTAAAATTTAGCTAAGGCGCCTTGTTTAAGTCGAGAAAAGAATAAGAGACGGCTTTATCATGGCGCCTTAGCGAGTTAAGCAAGTCGCCTTCTCGCTGCATGTTTAAGCATCCCTAACGATAGGCACCTCTTGGCGAAAGCAATCCTTGTAAACAAACAAACATTGAATTAAATTTCGTTCAAGCTTTTTCTCTTTAATGCTTTTTTTTTTTTCTTTCTTTTTATGAAGCTATTTGCCAAAGAATCTCTTGGATTTCTCCTCGGTTTGAAAATGTCGAATTTCCGGTGGGTGAAAACGGAACATGGGCAAATTCAACAGGAATGTGTCCATTCAACACTTCTCAAGGTTGGTTTTCATTGTCTTCCATTCGTTCTAATTCCAGATGGGAGATTAGGTAAAACAGCACGACTGTAAACAATTTTAAAAATCAGATATGGCGCGGTAAGCCGCCTCAAAAAAGCTACCGCGGTTACTTTTTTTTTTCTTTTTTGTTAACGTGTGAATGAATGGTAACCGCGCGCAGCAAATGTCTTGGACGTATTCACTTATCTCTGTGTCAAAAGATAAAGGGTATAATAATACGTCATCATAAAAAACAAGAACCGACGCGGTTTTACCGCGTCATAGGTGAACAGGCCTAAAGGCTTGCAAAAGTAGCTCGAGATTTTTGGATGGCGTTAAAGCTATGACGCGAATTCCGTTAAGACTGTGATGACTGTCGAGTGGAAAATAACTCTTTAATTAACAGGCAATATTATTTCCAAAAAAGCCTCGATGTCACGATCTCCAACCGATAAAGTTGTTTTCACTTCATTACTGAACACTAGCGAATCAAGATGAGGGCTTGGAAGCTCAAAGCACCTCCCTATAGATACTTAAGCCCCCTATTCTGTTTCTTGAATAAAACTGAATTTAAGCGAGGCACAAGAAAATAAACGCAGGAACCCCAAGTACCCACCCCTCCGACCCAATTCATGTTCTAGATCCCCGCATGTTGTTGAATGTGTTGAATAGTTCCAGAGTCATGAAGTACTAGAGAAAATCTCAATCAAAGGCAGTACTTCTTAATACGTTTCTTAATATATATGGTAATAATTGTTTGCCAGTGTGTATACGATATATATAATATATGTATTTATATTTTGTTTTAAAACTAACAGCCAATGGGCCCATTGGACGAGCTCTGTGTATCGGCGATGGTATCACCCAGAGCCAGTGGCAAGCTGTGGATAATTGCGGACCAGTTAGAAATGTCACAGATATTCTCACAGAAATTGCACAGGTTTTTAGAATTTTTCTTTTCAAAATTGATTATTTAAAAAAAGGCGGTTTTAATTCTTCATATAGCATGTAACTCAATTGGGATTAGTATGTTGTAGGTACCACTTATCTTTACAACCTGAACAAAGTTTGATAATTTTCTTTTATATAAAATTAAATGACTTTACCCAATTAAGGAATATTATTTTACGCAATACCCACTAGATATAGTGTTCCCTTCTTAATTTACTTTTTGAGTGTACCCTTACTCAGGCGCTTCTCAGTGGCTGCCGGGCTCACGATCAATTAAGCAAAAAGAATTTCCGTTCGGTCTAATAAAATTTGGAGTGGACTATTAGGCTATTATTATTATTCATTTGTAAACTATCAAATCATGCCTAATAGGTAATTAATAAACACGGTCCGTCACAACTACGGATTCTTTTAATGTCATTCCATTCACAAATGTATAGGAAGATTTTTAGTTGAGACGGAATTACAATACTAAAATAAGAGCACTTTCAACAGGCCTACTCATATTCACTCTTTAACTCTTGATAAGGCATTACAACAGAAGAAAAACAGAAAAAAGGGTTGAAATATTAGAATTTTACCGATTGATTGCATATAAGATGTTGGTCTGTTTAAAATCCTTTTAAAACAGTAGGCGATTATAACCGCCAAATTTGTTCGGAAATCAGCTTTCGGTTCATGATTATGGGACATTGTTTTTTTGTGTAATAAAGATGGTTTATGGATAATAAACCTAAAGTGTATCATTGCAATATTATAAGTGAAATATGCTCGCAACTTTTTTATTACTTGATGAGCCGATCACTCAAAATGTACATGGTGTAACTTTTGTAAAACATTTTCCCTCAAATTGTAGGTAATCGTAAGTGAAGAAAACGCAGGTGAAGTGAGCCAGCAAGTATCATCTGTAACTTCCAACATCGAAGATATCACATCAGATGACATCACTTTTGTGACAGAGATAACTTCAAACATTGTGCAGCAAAATCTTACAAGTGAAGAGGTATTCTGCAAAATGCCAGACTAATCATATTGAACATGAAGTTGCGATAGATGGTGAATTTTATCTAGAAAGCGAAAAATATTGGAGTCTTCCGTGCAATACACGTAAACAAAAATCATAGATGTGAAAGAGGTAAATCCCATAACCGGCTTTAACAATATTGGAAGCCTTGAAGCTAATATGAACGAAGAATTTACTAGAGGCTAACCCTGTATCTGACTCTCTTTTAAACTTTTGAATGATAATTTATTGGTTGTATGACGGATTTAGGTCTGGCACTGTCTTTTCATATCTTTCTGTTGCTCCATCCAGAGGTTTTGTAATAGCTTCAAAATAACAGCTGTGTGTTAAGACTCTCATGTAATACACTATCGTCATTCAGTTTGATTTCCAACATTTGGCAACTTTCCCCTACAATCAGTTTAAATTTTTAAAATTCTTTTGTGTTTAATTTGACAGGTAACAGGGTTTATAACGAGTATTGCGAGCAATATAGCTCAGGTAGAAACAGAGGAACTTGAAGCCGCTGAAGAACGTGGGGCAATAAGTAAGTTTGTCCAGGCTTTTGAGGAACAAATCAGTCGTGTTGAGGTTGCCGATGGTGGGATGCTCAACATTCAGCAGCCAAATGTGGCTGTACAGGTGATTTTAATGTTGAATTATTGGCTTTGAAAAAATAATTTGATTTTTAACCAGGACTCTGAAATATATAATTATTTCCACATTTATGTCATAAGTTATGTAATTGTATGCACGTAGTTTCAAGAACAGCAAAACAAAAACAAAAACAATATAATCGACACTACCATTCATCTATTTGTTGTCTTGTTAAACCCCAAAAGGTGCAACACTCCCATTTTTCTTTATAGTTTAACAAAGATCTACCAAAACATCACCAATGTTTGTGCATTTATGTTGCGGAATACATCACGTGTTTTTTTTTTTAATTTGGGGTGCCTTACTTTAATGCACTTTCATGTGCATGGTGCTTATCGTCTCTCTTTCGACCTACTCATCAATTATAATTATTATTATTTAATAACAAATCATTTAAACAATACTACATATAAATGATATTGATAATACAAATAATAATAATCATGAAATTGATTAGAATGATGATACTACTATTAAAAGTTCTAGTAGCAGTAATGATTATGATGCTGATAATGAGAATAATATAAGATTTGCAAGGCGCCAAGGCACCTTTGCTTAGAGGAAATGTTTTTGTATAGATTATTTTTTAACACCTCAACTAATCTGCTATTATTAGTCTTTCGAGGCATTCCACAGAGAAGACCCTACCCGCGGCTCCCTTCCCCTACTTATATTTAGCTGGAAGAACAAGTGATCCTGGTTTTGGGGAGCGTGAAGACCTAGAAGGATTATTGTAAGGAATAGCTATGGCCAATTCGAGATGAAAGAAAATCAAATATTGTAGTATTAATTCACATAACAGGTCCAGAGTGTGCCTGCTGACAACGTAATGCGTGGTATCGTGCTTTCGCTAATTGGGTCCAATCTTTCAGACCTGACCAAATCCAATATTACCATAAGTGGTCTGACCCAAGATGACCGCGAT
Source organism: Hemicentrotus pulcherrimus (assembly GCA_003118195.1). NCBI lineage: Eukaryota > Metazoa > Echinodermata > Echinoidea > Camarodonta > Strongylocentrotidae > Hemicentrotus > Hemicentrotus pulcherrimus. The sequence goes on from BEXV01000099.1 coordinate 6,522, forward strand.
GACGTCATTGCTACCAGATCAGACATCATCGCTCAGGTCAGCATTCCACCTTCAGTTTCATCTGTCATTTCGTCCACGGCCCCACTCTCAGGATCGCCTTCGAATGGCAGTGGTGAATACGTCCGGATCAACTTCAATGTATTTTCAAGTCCAGCCCTGTTCATTTCCAAGTCATTGCGCAAAATAAGTGCAGATAATGAAGGCTTCAATCGGTCGGCTAACTCGCCCGTGATTTCTCTCAGTATTGGTGAAGGGAAAGTAGCAGCCTTGACCGAATCCATCAATTTTACCTTCACTACAATAGAGGTAAGAATAATAACAAAATAATAGCAGGATAGCATTTTTTCATTTATTATTTTTTAATCTGCCTTTAGCAGTATTTATTGATAATTAAATTTGTAGACAAACAAATTTTGGTGAAAATTTAAAATAACATGTATTTCAAGCCATTTTTTTTTTTTTTTTTTTTTTTTTTTTTTTTTTTTTTTTTTTTTTTTTTTTTTTTTTTTTTTTTGTTATTCCCCTCATAGTTCCGCTTTTAAAATATACCAATCAAAATTGTTGATCATTCTTCATGCTTTATCTAACAAATTTGATTTGATACTGTATCTGTAGAGCGCTTAGACATAACGTTGTATCGATGTATTGGGCGCTATATGTAAAACTGAACATTATATATATATATATATATATGTATATTATCATTATTCTTGGTCCTTGCATATTTTGTAGTCTGGATACGTAAAACCTATGTGTTCATTCTGGGATGAGAAGGAAGAAGATTGGTCCCAAGATGGGTGTGTTCTTGTTTCTGGAATCGCATCATCTGATCATAGCTATGATGAGGAGAGCGTGCGCTGTGAATGTGATCATCTTACCAACTTTGCTGTTATAATGGTCAGTGCAAAGCAATCAGGCATTTGTTATATCCTGTATCCCCATTTAACTTCTCCCCGGAGAACTATGACCCCACTGAAAGGGAAATCCAACCTAAATAGAAAACTACTCTTTAAAAAAGCAGAAAAATCAGAGAAGCAAACAGATAAAAGTTTCAATTAAATCTGACTAATAAATATATACATCAGTTATGTAATTTCGAACGTTTTAATCACTATACGTATGGGCCCTTCAAGTTGGCTGAAGCGGAAAGTCAATGTGATGTAGTGCCGGACTACTTTCCGATCTGTCCCAACATATAAGATTACTTTAGTTTAAAGTTTCAACAATTCTTGCTCAGGAGGGTTTATTTTGTTTGAGTAGCGCCCCAAGGAAGAAGAAACTTATAAAAACACAGACATTAATAATAGTTTTGTTCACGGCAAATGTGAGATACGTTGATACTCTCCCATTTGTCGTGTATAAAAATAATGTGGGACAGTATATATCACGCCAGCTGTAATGCGAATGGATACGGCTATTAGTTTCTTTCCATACTCGTGAAAGAATACTACCAGGTGTTTGTGGACGAGCGGTCATTATTCTATCTTTAACTTTTTACCTTTACATCCGGGAAAAAAAATAGAGTAGATAGTTGGACTTCAATTGGGTATGAATAATATTCTGACTGTATAGATCAAATCAAGTTAGAAGGTATTGACTCTTGTGTAAAATGAGGTAAGTTATATCCTTTTCTTTTTTTCATCAATTATGTGATTTTTCACCCCTTTCTATTTAAATAAACCCCTAAGTTCTCAGTTTTAAATAAACGACAATGAGAATCTATGAGAGCTCATTTCAAATAAGGAGTTTCATCTGAGCATTCGAAGAAAATGTTTCAGTTTGGGCTCAAATTTCTTGCATGTTACAGGATATCCATAGACAGGAGGATCCATTAATCGAGGCATACAACATCCTGACTTACATTGGATGCTGTATTTCTATCTTCAGTCTTCTTGTCTCGTTGGCAACCTACCTGTGGAACAAGTGAGCTCATTGAAAAAAAAATGCAATTATTAAAGTAATGCAACAGAGACAAAATATGTAACAGTTCTCTGGTCGTTCTATCTTCGATTTTATTGTTTACATAGACTATGAAAGAAATGCAATTTTATTAAATAATCATGCAACTTTAAATATGCCCCCTTTGTATACGAATTATCTCGTAATCACAATTATTTGTGAAATACGTGACGTGTAAACTTGCAGCACAGTTCTGTTTAGTATCACTTCTGTTTGGATCAGCAGGGCTGGGGGTGGGGAGGGGGTGTTGCCAGTGGTGGATCCAGTAAGGCCCCCCAAAATAATTTTAAAATAGTGCTCACTACCTCCTCCCCCCCCCCACATACACACACACACACACACACACAAACCGAGCAAATTATCGGTCAGGGCGATTTTCAAATTTTCGGGAGCAGGAAAAAAAAATTAGTGCTCCCATTCTGAGGGTTCTTGTGTGACCTTTCTATTCTTCTAGGTTGCTGATGAAATGATGGTAAGCTTGTACATTCATGGTACAGTATCGCTTCGACGCTTTCCTAAAATAATTTTAATGTTACCATCTTGATAGGGATTTGAGGACCAAACAGGCTAACCGGATCTTCATCTGTCTGTGCCTGACCTTGCTGTGTCTCTACACAACATTTGTCATCATGATCTCTCTGGATTCTATCAGAGACTATGATTATCGTGAGGTCCAAGCTGGTGCCTGTGGGTTCCTGACAGCCCTAGTCCACTACTTCGTTTTGTCCTCCATTGCATGGATGGGTGTAGAGGGGTACAATACCTACCTCAACTTTGTGAAGATCTTTGACACCTACATCCAGAATTTCATGATCAAGGCTTTCTTAGGTGCATGGGGTACGGTATTTGTTTCCTTACATTTTTTTTCTTTCTGGGAATTGCGCAGTTTTTGACATGAAATGCCTGTTGTTGATCTTTACATACACAATTGTATGTAATTGTATGTCTCTAGATCAGAAGCCTTCGACCGGCTTGTTTGAACTTATACGTGTGGGTACTGAAAGTATACATAGAAAAATGATTTTAGCAAGGTGCGAAAACCTGCTCTGCTGCGATCAACCTTCCGCAATCAAAATAATGATGAAAGGACGTTCAAAGGAAATTATTTTTATATCATTATATCAAAGGAAATGTTGATTTTTTTTTTTTTTTGGTCTGTTTTTTAATGAACAAAATACATCCAAAAATCTACCAGGATATTAAATTCATTTAGCCATGCTAACTGAAGGTAAGATCACATTACGACGGTCTATAGTCCAACAGGCATCAACTAATAATGCACATGAGTTCGTCATTTTTGCCATTTATGTGTAATTTTGTTCATTCTCATTAATAGGTTCATGTGATTTGTACAAAGAAGACTCTAAACCCCAGAGAGCATAATAATCACGGCATATAATTCATTTTTTAAAAAAATCAGTGTCACCATAACCGTGTGAGAAACTTGTGAGTTGGACAGCACAACGAGAGCATGAGTAGACATATTGAAGAAACGAAGAAAGGAACAAGTTAGGCCCATGTCCAATGTAGGCGTAATAGGAATGACTAAACAAATTGTATTTTCTCATACACGTTTGTCATTTCAGGAATTCCTGCTTGCATTGTGGTTCTTACCGGAACTATTGCTAGAGGTTCTTATGCTCGTGATGATCTGTAAGTGGTTATACTTGAAAGCTGAGCTGGAATATTGGATTGCTTAGCATAGGGTACACCTAACGATCTTCAAAATTCGGATTCAGCAAAATCACGTTTCTGTAATTTAATTTAGTTTAAAGACATGTATTTCGGTGTTTTATGAGTTAAGAGGTATGCAATTATGATCTGGACTTGGTATCTAAGTATCACTTTCGCGGGTATGTGATGTGATCCAAGCGCTAAAAAGGCCACCAACTTAATACAGTCACCACACATACTAAAATTTCGGATCTTTCTGATGTTTTGGTAACGGTAAAGGGGACAATCAAGCTTGGACTTTCCAAAATAAATAATTGGAAACAATGAACAATGAAAATTCTTCATTTAAAATGTTTTGAGGACCATTGATATTTCTTATAACTATCGCTAAGATAGTTAGTATAGATTGATTAAATTCAGTCACTTTACAAAATACAAATTTACTATAAACAGATGCTTTCTACAATTCTGGGCTCAAATCGGTGGTCTCCTGATTCCCATGTCCATCATCCTACTCATCAACATTGTCATCTTCATTCTGGTGGTTCGACAATTGATCCAGTCAACCAACATCACTGGTCGGGTGAAAAGGGTGGCTAAGGAAGAACGTCGAGAGACTATCGTACGCGTCCAGAACGCGATCTGCATGTTGCTCCTGCTCGGTCTGACCTGGGTCACCGGATATCTTCTTTTGATTCCGTTTTTTAGTCAGGTAAAGCCAACTAGCTTCAAGAATAACTCCTGTGTGTATCTCTTTTAAATAATATCTTGAAAGCTCAGTTACTAAAATTAAATACACCAGCAATACCTTTTTATATGTTTAGTATCTGAAGAACATTTAAGATAAAATGCCATATACATAATTTATAATTTCTGAAACATTTGCTTTCAACAGGTGGCTCAGCCAATCTTCATCGTCCTTAACTCCTTTCAAGGATTTTTCATCTTTCTTCTCTACTGCCTCCGGAAGCCTCACATCCGTAAGAAATGGGGGCTAACTTGTTTCGACAAGTTCCTAAAGAGAGGAGCAAGCACTTCCAGTGGTGTGGTGAGCTCGACGGCACCATCCTCGTCAGCTGGAATGGTAAGCAAATTGCGCGCAGGAGCCTCGGGTAATTACCTGGTGCCTTTCAGAGACGCCAGTCCCGATCCCCTGTGTACATTCAATCCGACGTATGATGTTGGCCAGGTTGAGGAAGTGGCCACACCACCATTGAACACAGATATTCAAAGTTCTTCCGAGGAATAGGAAAGGGACACGGATCGTGATGCAACAAGCACTGATGTTGTGACTGTAAGTTTCCCTCTTGATGCATCTGTCACAAATGCCACTAAGAAAGGTGATGATGTTTCTCCCACCACGAATGCTGACACGGTCAGAGTTAATCTGGATTCAACTTATGTCAGGAAATCTGCTGAGGGCACCGATGTTGTTGCTTCTACCAACAATGATGCTGCTGTCAGTCTCCCTAAGGATGTTATTACTTCTGCAACAAGTGATGCTGTCGTAAATCTTCCAATGGATTCAACTGACGTCAGCAAAGGAAATTAGAGCAGTGACATAGGTGACAGTGGCACTACCGATTTTGCATCGACCACTGACACAGTTGAGGTTTTGACTATAGTGATGTATTCATTCTTACCTATTAAAACAATGCTTATTCATGTAAGCCACAAGAAGGTCTTATTAAGAGAGCATGATCTTATATTAGCATACTAGACAGGGAAGCGGTGGGCTGGGCTTCAGCTGAACCCCCCCCCCCCCC
>BEXV01000099.1:13402-27587 GCA_003118195.1 Hemicentrotus pulcherrimus
CCCCCCCCCCCCCGGTAAGAAATTCTTGGATCCGCCCCTGGCTAATCTGTTTGTATATTTTCATGTGCTTCTTAATTTCAAGTATCTTTTTCAAAATTGATATCACCATATTTTACTCAGAAAATGTACTTTATTCTAGAATATTTTGGTTGTATTCGCTACTGATTTGTTAAAGCATTACTTTCATCGTTCAGGGTTCTCCTGAAAAAGAGAGACCCAAGTTTATCGTTAAATCACTCAATAATCCTGAATATATTTTGGTTAATGTGCACATAACAACAACAAACTAATAAGTTCTCGAATATTTTACCTTCATATAGCGATCAAGGTTGATTGTCGCTAAGCCCTACACATAATAACTTTTGATACAAGAATTATCAAAGAAATCTTTTGTAATAAATATGACAGGAACGTAAATATATAAATACAAATGCTAGACAAAAGATAGAGGTTCAAATGTGCACAGAAAAATTTACATATGACAAAATTGATACTCACGAGAGAAATACCTTTTTGATTAATTGTGTGCAAAGTAGCTCTAGATCTTCAGGCTAGCCTTTAAAGGGTTCAAATGGAAGATGAGAATATAAGGCTTTATATCATGAGCTTCGACAATTAATATTCCCAAATCATTTGACTTTTCAACTATCTTCGATTGTTTTTATTTTTCTGTCAATGCCACTTCTGAAAGTCTAAAATCAGCCATATGTGATTTAACGATCATGTTCCTGTCATGTGATAGAAAGAAATACAAGGTTCTCAGTGATGTATATGTTAGTGAAAACATTATTTGGGATTATTGAGTAATTGTATATTGTAGCTACATGTAGTTTCAATGTTAGATTGTTTTGAATGTCATTTGTATTATCGTGCGCGACGAGAAAAAAAAAAGCTTGGTAATAAAGTAAATGGTGAAAGGGAAAGTTGGTATTCTAATTTGCATTGCTCTTATTAATCGTTTTGAAATAATATTTTATATTCATATTTCCATTGTAATTTAAAAACGTATACAAACTGTAAATATTCTTTACAAAGCTGTTGAAGTTAGCAAGAGAAAATGAAATAACACGAGAAACAAGAATCCACGAGATCACTAAATTATTTCATGCAATTTATATTCAGGTACAGATACAGAGATCATGGTTTACACATGACTGACTTCGAATTATAAAATATCTTTATTTCATCACATTTTCTGGACACAGAAAACAATTAATATATTGGGACCTTTAATGTAGAGGAGAAAAAAACCTACCAATACCGGGGGATCAATTCATCCCTGTATACTATATAAATACATTTTTTTTAAACATACCCAGCAGCTGAATTAAAGGAAAACGTTTTTTGGGGGAAAATTGCCTCCATTGCAAAACTAGCCTCTCCCCATCCCAAAACCCCACATGTTGACAGGGGCATCTTCAAAGGGGGGTGTGGGGGTGTCAGGATATTGTCGGTAAAATTGCGCTGCCGTCGGGAAAAAAGGAAAAAGGGGGAGGATAAAAAAAAAAAGAGAGGGAAAGGGAAAGAAAAGAAAAAAGAAAAGGAAAAGAAAAGAAAGAAAGGAAAAGATAGGTAATAAAAGAGAAGAAAGAAAAAAAAGAGGGAGGAGAGGAAAGAAAGAAAAAGTAAGAAAAGAAAGAAAAGGAAAAAAAGAAAGAGACAAAGGAAAAAGAGGGAGGAGAGGAAAGGAAAGAAAGAAAAAGAAAGAAAGAAAGAAAAGGAGAACAAAAAGGAGTAAAAGGGAAAGGAACAGAGTAAAGGGGAAACGAAAGAAACGACGGGTGAAAGAGAGGGGAGATAGAGCCTGAGAGAAGAGGAGTAGGAGTAAAAGAGAAAAGGGGGTTGTTGGGTGGAGTCGTCTCGTCGAGGGAGCAAGAAAGACACGGGTAAATATGTTGCTGTGTCGGTATTCTTGCTCGATCCCCGTGTACTAGATCAATGCAGAAGTTTGAAGCCGGTGAGGTGTATATTATTGTCGGTCGGCCCACAAGTTTTTTTTCCCTACGAACTGCGACTTTTTATCCGCTGTGATTACTTTGAGAGTGACTACAACTACAATACTTGTATTTTCTCGAAGTTTCACTTTCCTATAATATCAGCTAATATATCAGAGGTTTAACATGTTCGGGAAACTAAATTCAAACAAGGTTTAAAGCTTATCAACACTAGTGTGGCTAGGAGGATTAGGCCACACAGCGAGGTCACTGACAGGTGGCTATCTCATCAACTCAGCTCTCAAATGACATAAGAAATGGAGGATCATGGGGGACCAACAGGCACCGATTGGGAAAGTTGTCTATACAGTGTGTGTCAAAAAAACGTTTACGCCTAGAAAATTGCTAATTATTTAAAAAAATTATCGATGAACATTAAATTGTTATATGTCTTATGAAAGAGTGCTTTATCCTAAATAATTTCGTACCATTTTTGTGCGGTATGTGTTCACGCTTGGATGAAAAGGAGACATTGTTTGCGAGAGTGCAAAAATCGACTTGCGCTAAAGTTGCCTATGTGATGTTTGAATAAAACAATTGGGATTTGGGTATTAATTCGGTCTTTGCAGATCCAAATAAAATCCCTAATAAAATTAACCATGCCACACATATCAAATATCGAATATCAACGACCATTTATGCACGTGTGTGGGTGTGTGTGACTTTGCCCTTTGCAAAAAACATATGCAATGCATTTCATTTGATACATTCAATCCATTCTCTCACTCCGCTTATCCCAACATAATACATACTGTAGGCATCACTTTGGCGCAAGTTGATTTTTGCACTCTCGCAAACAATGCCACATGTTCATCTGTATAATAATTTACTGTTCATAGATGATTTTAAAAATAATTAGCAATTTTCTAGGTGTAAACTGTTTTTGACTCACACGGTATAGAGGGAGCAAGTAGCTACACGTAAGACAGTGGGGCTTTAAGAGTCAACAACGGTACGACGAATCGTCTTCCTTTCTCTATATTGTGATGAAACGCCAAAAATTACGCGCGGGAAAAAATTCATTTAGACGAGTCGAGAACGGTACAACGAATCGTCTTCTTTCTCTAAAAAATTAATGTAACGTCAAAACTTCCGCGCTTTGCGCGGGAGGGGAAACCTTCATTCAAACAAGGATTAAGAGTAGAGCACAGTTCAACGAATCGTCTACTTTCTCTAATAATTTAATGAAACGCCAAAAATTCGGGAGGGGGAGAAACTGAATTCAGACAAGGATTAACAGTCGAGAACAGTACAGCAAATCGTCTTCTTTTTATAATAATTTAATGAATTGTCAGAGCGTTCGCGCTTTGCGCGGGAGGGGGAGGGGAACTCCATTAAGACAAGGACTAAAAGTCGAGTACGTTACAATAAATCGTCTTCTGTTCCTAATAACGTCTAAGCTTGCGCGGGAGGCCTATCACCCACACCCCCTAATGAGCACTCTTTAAGTGATTCGCTTGCTCACTACCGCCCCTCCCTAATATAAGATCCTAACTCCGGCTACGATGCTGAATAAGTTGACGAAATAAATCGTATATTTATGTCGTCGAGGAAAATTTGTGCATACGCATATACTATAGATAGTCTATAGGAAAAACGGGTTTTTAGGGTTAAATTTGTAAATATCGGACATTTGATTTTGTCGGTAATTGATCACGAGTTTTGTCGGTAATCGTTGGCCTCTACACCTATATTGGCATATGTACTCTGTAATGGCGTAGAGACAGCACTTCTGCGTGTTCACAGCGATATTGCAATCGATAATGGTGAAATATCAGCTCTCAGTCAAGTTTATCAAACAACACCAGACATAGCAATCATCACGACTAGTGCTCCTTGCTAGATCTCTGTGCGGCTTTCGACTCGGTCGATCATAAACTCCTCTTTTCACATCTTTCAAGAGTCATCTGGGAATTATAGGTGGACAAGCTTTGAAATGGTTTAGATCATGTCCGTAGCGGTAGCTCAATCTCTAAAACTGTGTATCAAGTTTATTCTGTTCCCCAATGATCTGTTTACGAGTATACGACGTGTCCTCTGCGTGATGTGATACTGGAGCACAATGTACGGTACCACTTTTTAGCAGATGACACTCAACTGTACTTACGGTTGAAACACTCCCAGTGTCATGTTGATATAGATATCAAAACTCTTGAATCATGCCTTTTAGGTCGTAGTCAGTGGATGAATGATAACTTTCTGAAGTTAAATGGAAATATGTTGATATAGGATCTGCCAGGCAGTTTAGTAAATTTTCTGCACAAAAGATCATGTTGGCAATTCTATAATAAATTTGTTAATCAGGTTCGTAAGTTTATTTGATGCTATAATGACCATGAAGTCTCAGATTTCAAATGTTTTTAGTTCAGCATCAGTACATCAGTCAGTTTGAATATTATGTGTTATTCGTTGAATACTGGCCTTCCTCAAAATCGAATAGTCTGTCTGCAACAAGTTCTGAATCTGGCAGCCCGGCTCGTCACTCCGCCTTCGTAGTGGATCAGACAATATTTCAGATATATTTAAATCTCTTCAGTGGTTATCATTCTCAAAAAGAATCATGTATAACTATAAACTGTACTCATTATTTACGAAACACTTTTTGATTCTTCACCCCATTACTTGTATCTGATGTTGAAACCGTACACATACCACAACAGAATTTGCGTTCAGGTTCACAGCTCCAGTTATGTACATCCACAACCAATAACAAATTGGGTGGGGGTGGCAGGGCTTTTGCTTACATTGCACCCAAATTATGGAACACTTTACCATTACAAATAAGACAATCATCATCAATTGAAATATTTAATAAGAAACTTAAGCATCACATGACGAGAACAGCCCATCAGAGCTTTACCCTAGTAGTTACAGTTTACTAGGGTGTTAGCTCATCAAATTCACACTCGATCCACTCGGCACTATGAACATGACTGACAAAGAAAGCGGGCAAAATATACAGTTCCACAGATAGACAAAGGAACATCCCTTCACTGCTATTATATAAAAAATATGTAGAACAGGTGTCACATGCATATTCACCTGTTCTACACATTTTTTGTCATTTTGTGCCGTGTGCAAAGGTGCAGAGGCAGAGTGTGAATTTGATGAGCAAATTTTCTAATGGAGTGTTTTCCTCATGATTTGTTTATGTTGCAGTTTTAATATTATATAATTATTTTGATAATGTACAGAGAACCTTGTGAATTGTTTTAGAATGGATATGTATATGGGATATTGTAGTGCCGTGGTCGAGTGGGTTCGATGCGAAGGTCGAGGGTTCGAATCCCGACACGGCACTAATATCCTTTGGCAAGATATTTACCTGCACTTGCTACTCTCCACCCAGGTAAATGGGTACCCGGTAGGATGCGAACGTTCATGTGGTTGGACGAGCAAGTGTGCGCCTGTAAAATGACGACTGGCTGGAATGCTCCCCAGGGAGTGGAAAATGTGCACACATTGTGTGCGGGCAAGCCTGAATCCNTCTGCACAAAAGATCATGTTGGCAATTCTATAATAAATTTGTTAATCAGGTTCGTAAGTTTATTTGATGCTATAATGACCATGAAGTCTCAGATTTTAAATTTAGTTCAGCATCAGTCCATGTTTACAATATCTGGAGGATCAGAAAATATCTGATTCAGAAAGCCACTGAGCAGATATGTCGTTTGAATATGTGTTATTCGTTGTATATTGGCCTTCCTCAAAATCGAATAGCCTGTCTGCAACAAGTTTTGAATCTGGCAGCCCGGCTCGTCACTCCGCCTTCGTAGTGGATCAGACAATATTTCAGATATATTTAACTCTCTTCAGTGGTTATCATTCTCAAAAAGAATCATAAATGATAAAATGATATAGCCTAATTGTCCACTCCAAATTTTATTAAACCGAAGCGAAAATCTTTTTGCCCAATTGATCGTGAGCCCGGCAGCCACTGTGCAGCGCCAGATTGACGTTGCTCTATCCCTTATTGTACAAGCTGTACTCATTATTTACGAAACACTTTTTTATTCTTCACCCCATTACTTGTATCAGATGTTGAAACCGTACACATACCACAACAGAATTTGTGTTCAGGTTCACAGCTCCAGTTATGTACATCCACAACCAATTACAAATTGGGTGGGGTGGCAGGGCTTTTGCTTTCATTGCACTCAAATTGTTGAACAGTTTACCATTACAAATAAGACAATCATCATCAATTGAAATATTTAAAAAGAAACTTAAGCATCATTTGTTTATGTTGTAGTTTTAATATTATATAATTATTTTAATAATGAATAGTGACCCTTGTACAGTGTTTTAAAATGGATATGTGCGCTTTATATGTTGATATTATTTCTATTATTAGACGCAGGTGAGTAATATCGAACAAAAGATTTCGCAGCCTACCCCTTGTGAGTTTACTAAACAGTGTATGACTGATAATAAATTAACAGCATTTCGAAATAAATTGTATGTATTAACAGAAAGAATTAAGTGATCATAAATCACATGATTAAACAATGTATATAAAACAATCAATTTTATGATGATATTAAACCTTAATCCATCTTGTTTCGATGTTTAGTACGGAATCACTCCCCCTCAGTTTTGATTTAGAACTGTTATTATTTGAAACGGACAGTTAACTTAAACATGATGGTTGAATGATATAACAAAGCATTACCAGTGAACGGGGATACTTCAGACAGATCGTACCTCGACAAGACCGACACCAGACCGACAATAAAACAGAACAAAAATATTACATTACGTCTGTGGCCAAGAATCAGTCGGTTTGGAGTCGGTCTAAGGTCGGTTTGGCGGTGTGACTGAGGTATTACAGTAATAGGCAAACAACACCGTACCAACAATAGACCGAACACTAGGTCATTATCCCCACTTGCAAAATTTTGTCATTGGTCGGTTATCGGTCATTGTTGCGGTGTGACTGGGAGTTAACACTTAATCTTTCACTGGATACTTCCTTTTCCTATTTTCTGCAGGAAAACAAGTTTAAAACAATGACAAGAATATCTAATTGCACTTGGTGCTCGAGTATCCGCTTTATCTATTCCCTTCGATCGATGATTTAGTCAGCTGGTATATTAATTTAAGCAAAAGTTCCAGATTAAGCATGGAAAACTTAACGTAGAAATAGAAATCTAGAACTTTATTGTGCAGTTCGAATACATTTGTCTCGTCTTTATTTCACGATATATTCTGTCGATCAAAGTCTTTAAGAGAAACGTAAAAATGTGATAGTGTACATATTCACAAGTCGGAGAGTCAACATAATTGACATACAACATAACAAGAGTAAAAGACCTATAATAGTTAATAATAGTTGCTAAATATCCCTGTATATCAACATTCCTATAGTATACATACAAACTTTTAATTCTGTCTTGTGAATTGTTCTGGATGATTGCAATTAAGTTTCTTTGAAAAGCAATGACTCAACAAAGAACCCGTGAAACTGATATCTACATCGGTAAAAGATCATTTACGTCTCTAAATTGGCAATACGGTGTGATATTTCTATTAAAGTGACTTGGTAACATTGTTGAAGGTTGATGAAAAAAAGTGTTTAATTTTTGTATAAAATGCTACTTACTATATTCCTTCTAGTGTATTAACCCTCTGACATGCAAAAAGTCCTGAACAAATTCTCAAACCACGAAGATATCTATGGTTTTCTTTGACGTCGTCGATGTAAGACACCCTCTAACAGTGATTAACAGTAAATTCTCCCAACCATTTTTGATTTTTCCCAACCGTTTTTCCATGAAAAAAAAATAAAACAGGCTATAAAAAATCTGTTAACACTTAAATGTCTAAATAGAGCCATTTTAGTGCTTTGTGATATTTCCATTCACCTAAAATGTAATTAAATTGTAATAATATAGTTGGGAGAATTTAGGAATCGATCGAATCTGTTTTCCCAATTTGTACCATGAATAATGGTCCGTTTTCACTTACATTTTCAGATTATCTTTAATTGTACATCTAGCATTGAAGTCACTGCCTTAGCACCACTATCGCTCATCTGAACAATGTTACGGAATCCCTTTAAATAACGATTTTTGTGTACAAAATTCAGATCTGTTTATTTCATAATTAAAAAGTTCTTACGTTCGAACAGTTAAGAAATATAGAAGATATAAATAGTTGGTTCTATTTGAAAATTAAATTGCTGATTTATTTAGAACTAAGGCCCCACTGTACTACTTATAGCTACTTGTGCCCTCTATATAACAAGCAATGCCTAATCGGTGACCGCTGGTCCCCGATGCCGCTTTTTTTCCCTTCTCTTCCCCATCATCCATCCCACAGCGGATCCAATTTTGTTATGTTAATTGAGAGCGGATTTGATGAGATAACCACCTGTCAGTGACCACGCTGGGTGGTCTAATCCCTCCTGAAGAAAAATGAACTGCTATGGATTAAAAGGATAGTTGATTTCTGTTGCAGAGGGCGCTACACAAAATAATTTTGTTGTGAGAAAATGAAAAACTTAGTGTCAAATTTGAAAAAAACATACATATGAAACGACAAAATCTTCTTTGTTTAAGCAAAATCGGTTCAGAGACGGGTGAAATATCCTAAATATAACGATTTATAATATTTGTGTACCACTACAAATATGAGATAATTTGAAACCGTTAAAAAAACGAAATAGCTCCATCGTATTTCTGCCAATACAGATAGTTGCTTTTTTGTTAGCATTTTCGTGTTGGTTATATTGCGCAAAACAAGCCGGCCCATGTATATTGTTATTTTTAATTTAATAATTAATCAACGGTTACCGTATTTTTTTTTTAAGTGGAGCTGAATTGGTATGATCGTATTGGCTAAATTTCACACATTTTTGGGTCTCAAATTACCTTCATAGCAATTTTAGGTTCTAAAAGGGCACTAGAAATGTCTAACCATGCACTATTGAAGGCATTCGCGGTCTGAAAACAGAACTCAACTATCCCTTTAATGTACATTATTTCAGGGATATAAGAAATTCAATAAACGTATCATAACACCTCTTAGTGTTGACAACAAAACAATGAATATGTATCATGCATTGTTCTCGATAAATGTAACGTAGTTTCTCTTCGAAAAGGAATATTTTCACAAAGATTCAATACTACTTACATCTAATCTCAATTGAACATAAAAGATGACAGCAGTATAATGCAATCTAGACTATCTATACAGTGCGATTCAGATTGGGATGTCATTTTAAAGGGTAGAAACTCAACTTTCTAGAAATGTGATTTTCTCTTTGAAATTCAGATACTGTCGGCCAAATGACTTTTTGGTTTCCTCTCTTCAAATTGATTTTTAATCACGCATGCGTAAAACATGCATCATATGACTTGCATCTAATATAAGAGGAGGATCTAAGCTTTACAAATATGCGTCATTTATTAATTATGATTGTGATTAAGTTATGATAAAACATCGATAATTCTCGGTTTCGTTTTTTTCTGGGTGGCACTGTACAATGCTATAATGCTACTAATAAATTATGCAGAAAAAAAATGAAAATGGACGGCTAATTAGGGACACAGTCATAATTTCTACTTATTTACAACAAAATCAAATTTTCACAGAAAACAGAAATATGATGCACAATCAAGAGAAGCCTCTCTTGACTGAATTAACCGATTTTCGCATGAAACTTTCTAGTATATTATACTTTCCAATCACCAGGAATGAGAATTGGTGAGTATACCAGTCCATAGTAGGAAAGCAGTACCATAATCCTAAAGATTAACAACTAACAAATCTTATAGTCGACTGAGTGTTACTACAGATACAAATTATATTATTACAGTATTATAGTTCATGGCATGCAACATTTATTAGTAAGATAGATGTTGACGAATAAAATAGCTGGGAAAAAACGCTTTATAATTTGTTTTGTTAAGACAGTTTGAACACGTAAAAGTACTCTCCGTTGCATGTGATCAGCTTTCCCGATGCTGTTACAACGCATGGGAGGACAACGTCTTTTCGGTTCGTTGTCACTGGGTACTCCACTACCTTGGTCGCTTCAAGTTCACCATCACTAACCACATCCACTGCATACACATTCCGTGTCTTGTCTCTATACACGACGTAAATGGAACCATCAGAGAGATCCACATCGAAGATACATCCGTCCCACAGGTCGTTCTTGATGTAAATCCGGTTCGATCCGGTCGAATCCATGATGGTAAACTCACAAGGTCCCGTCTTTGCGACGAGATAACCTGACGGCAGAGAACGAAGCCATTGGATTTTCCCTACTCCGGTTTTCAGTGACTGAGTGACGATGCCATCGCCTGGGTTGATGACGTGTATGTCAGATTGGCAAGACACTGCGGCTAGGATCCTACCACATTTTTCAACGTTCACTGATGCGAAGGTCTGCTTACTGTCAGGGTTCTTTGGCAACTCGACATCCCTGATGAACTCCCATTGTAGATTGTAAACGCTTGCACCTTTGAAACAACTTCCGGTTGCACCCTTGCAGAAATTTCCACAGAGTATCGTCCCCTTCCCCATAGCTGTACAAGAAACAAATTTCCTGTAATCTCCAGAACGTTCTAGGACCTTACTTGTGGCTTTATCCTTCAGGTTTGTCACGTACAGCGTGCGGCAAGACATATCTGACACTACCATTTGATATTCATCAATCGCACCGATGAAATAAGGCTTGACGAGATCCTTTTCAATGGCAACTCTATCGATCAGTTCCCATGATTCTTCAGCTCCTAAAACCGTGCTCTCGTGGACATTGTCATCTAATTTGAAGTGTACTTGTTGTCCTCTTTGCACTGTGCGTTCCAACACATCGACATTGATGTCAGTATCAAGCATTCTTGTCAATGATGTTTCAAACATGTCTGCTTGGCCAATCAAATCTCTGTCGTCCATAACAAGTTTGTCAAGACGGCGTTGAGCAATCTCTACAGAATCCATAACTCTATCGACCTGTGACTTCAATCTATCCACCTTTCTGAGTGTCCGTTCTTGAACTTTTATCAGGTCATCCGCCAGCCTCCGTTTTGTACAGACGATCTTCTCGCGCTTAGAGTGTGTTATTTTTTTTCTCTGCTCTAGTTTTGTATTTAATTCCTCTTCTATTTTCCTAATCTGCTCGTCTGCATCTTTTCGTAAGCTCTCAAGTTCCCTTTTCTCCAAAGAATCGATGCCCTCGGACTCTGTGCCAAAGGTCGTCACGATCTTATCTTTCACACTCTTGAAGTGCTGCTCTAAACCACCACCATACTCTCTTATCCTGGACGCTTTCTGTTGTAGCTCGTGGCGCTTCTCAGTCACCCTGGGTAGCAGCACCTCTAACCTCGACCGCTTTTCCCTAACGGCATCCTCAAGATCTTGCACCGTGCATGGTTTCTGGTGCAAAAGGAAAGCACAAGTCTGGCACAGAGGAATGCCATGGGTGCGGCAGAAGTAGTTAATGGGTTGCCTGTGCTTGTCGCAAGACCAATCTTGAGGTTCTTGGTCCCGTATTGCCTGAGCTTTGCTCAAGACGCATTCCTCGCATAGGTCCTGCTGTTCTTTGATACTGAAGGTGGCAACAAAATCGACACTCTTGCAGTCGATACCCTGACATGTACCCGAAGATCCTGATAAAAATGCCGATGCCATGGTCAGATGGTGAACATCGGAGATGCTCGTTTAATCTAGAGGATAATTAATAAAAGTTCTGCTGTCGATCCTGAAATAATATCTGAAAAGACAAAGAATGAAAAGAGGATAAATATGATTACAGTCGGGTATATTGCAGTTTATACACCTTTAACATGGTCATATAGCAGAGTTTCATTTCTTAGTATACAACAGTACCAGTGAATGGGAGGGGGTAGAGAGATGGAAAGAGAGTAGGGGGGAACAGGAGGAGGAGGAGGAAAGGGAAAGAAAGGGAGACAGGGAAAGGTAAAATATAGAGGGGGCAGATAATTAAATTGTCGGAACTTTAAATGTACTGAAAAGACAATGCAGAAGAGCACCGTGAGTGCCCAGAAGTAGATTTTCAGTACGATTTGAACTATGGTTGCTGAATTACTAGTTTCTCGATATAATGCGCTGATAATGGTTAGTGAAAGACCGTCATCTTGTTTCGCTGTCTATACGTTACGCCACGTCAAGCCGTATAGGCCTATTCTATTTCTAGTCAAGTACGAATGTTCGAATATATACAGTGAAATGATTTACAGGTGGCAACTTCTTTAAAATCAAACGTATGTGGCGAGGGGGCCGTGGACCATTACAAAAATGTCTAAACATTTTAAATACAAATTATACATGGGCAAAAACAATGAACACATGTGCTAAAAAGAACTAGGACATAAAACACGCATACGAAAAGATGACGACACAAAACAAGAAGAAGCGACGAAAAGAAAATACGAACGAAACTCCTGTTTCACACAAGAACTAAATATTTCTTTCTTAATTAAATCTTGATTTAAAACAGTTCAAAGACGAAAATTCGTTAACATTATGGCTATAAGCAAAACTCATCACACCATACGGTGTACCGTGCATTTAAAACAGAATTACTACAAATACAAATTAACATATACAGCTAGATGGTAATACAATTATATGTCATTAAAAATTCGTTTACTTTAATGAACTATGGGAGATGCCTAAGTATTAAGATTAATGTGAAAAAGCACAATATTAGTGCATATGGACAATATTTTGTCAGATCATTTAATATGTGATAAGGGAAGAGTCCCGTCATTTTAGGATATTTTTTTGTATTCCAAAAAAGGGAGTCGTCATCGCCCCCGTTCAACCACCCTCACCACCCTAACGTCTCAACGCCATCGGGGTAGGGGTACAATAATTGTTTCATCATTTGAGGTTATAATTTGCTGTTTAAAAAATAATGTACGAGCATAATTATAACGGACACCATAATCATGTGATAGAATTCAGTTCAGGGGTGGCAATCCCGGGGCGGGGGACACGCCCCCCCCCCCTCCCGGAAAATTTGAAAAAGTGTTAAAAAATGTATAGCAAATACTAAATAAAGACTGCAACACACTTGTAGGTTCTGGAAGGCCTCAGAGTGCAGCATTTAGGAAAGTAAACAAATGCAAAAATCTTCTCTCTTGGTAGCTACGAATCTCCTTCAAAATGTACAAGTAAATATTGTGGAGAAGTGAAGTGTGAAAAATTATATTGCTTGTTTTTTATACTATATTTTCGCTAAGGTTTTTTTTAATACAACAAAAATTATACTACATGTGAGGGGGAAGAAACTTCCGTCACCTTCATCCTTCTCGTTCACTATGCTCTCTCGCACTGTCGCACTGATGGGGGTATTTCTAATTCGACACCAGTGATTTACAAATGTTGCTGAAATGACATGCTCTGCTCCCTGGTTGCTCATTTGACCGTAATAAAATGTCAACCCCCCTGAGCTTCCTGGGGCTCCGCCCCCTGGACACCATTAGAACCCTAAGACGGGCTCCTGGACGCTCATCTGAACGTTATTAAATGTCATAAAACCTGAGCTTCCGGGGACTTTGTTCACTGGACCTCACCAAGGGCCCTAAGGCGGCCCCTGGATGCTCATATAATCGGGATTTAATGCCTAAAACCCTTAAGCTTTAGTGACCTGCATGCCAGTGTCACAAATATGGTATCAAAATATGCTCATCTGAACGTAGTTAGATTCCGAAAACCCCAAATGCCAAGTTACGCTCCACTTGCTTCGCTTGCTTTGCTCTACTTGATCGTTAATTCTTTAGCCACCCACCCCCACCCCCTCCCCACCCACTTTGAAAAACGTTCCGCGGGGCCTGCATGTAACAGATAATAGTGGGGTGATGCGTTTTTTTCTTCTGCCCCCTAAACGTTTTTGCTCAATACGCCACTGCTCCCTCGTCCCTCGCATTTTGTCCCCCGGTCATGAGAAGAAATCGCCGCCCCTAGGTAGGATCCAAGCACGCTCTAATAATTATCGTTTCCCTTGTTTGTATACGTGCATTATGAACATCCGCTTGCGAGTCCCAAACTCTCAGAAATACATGCATCGCCTGAAAGAGCACTTGCTTAATATTATCTCTTCCTTTAAGCAGGGACTTGATAGACAAGGACTGGAATCAAGCCGGCGAAACTCTTGTAATTTATTCAACGCATTCGTGAGTTCTAAAGCGTAACAATGGGATGTGTAACATTCCACT
>BEXV01000099.1:42714-63252 GCA_003118195.1 Hemicentrotus pulcherrimus
TCAATCAGTTTAATCTTGGCCATCACAAGAAGTGGGTTATTGATGTAGACAAATGCTCATGTACCCTTTACAACTCTTTTCATGTATGTTATTACCAAAGAAGGAAAAAGCCAGTGAGTTACTCAATAGTGTCTGACAGTAATGTCTAGCAAGTAACGAGTTTCCTTGCATAACTGGAATATGAGGACAGTGCTGACGTTTAAATTTCACAGATAGGACATACATGTACATGACATATTCATAATTCCTGCAAAGTTCTACAGCATTTGAGGTTGGCTGCAAAAGGGGCATAGTACCTTTAAGGGAAGGCAAAAAAAAACACAAACACATTATTTGATATCCCTCTTATTATCTTTTTATTGAACAACCTCAATAATTTACTATTTCTTTAATAACTGAAATAGACAAAAGAATAGATTTCACAGCATACACAAAATCACATAGTTCTATACAACTCTTTCTTTTGCCTCTTTCGTATAATCATATAGTATATAAAAATAATATACATTTCTCTGTCATTTTTCTGATGTTCTGTACAAAGCCAAGATCAATCATGCCAATTGCTACACCAATTTTCCCGAATTACCCTAGTTTATGTCAAAATACATACTCTGAAACGTAATACCACGACACAATAAGAAAAATATCTTTGTATTGAAATATTTTCTTAGAGATCTAATTACAAAACCAATATTTGTTGAATACCATTGCCTGGTTATTTTTGAAGTTACCATCGAGATATTATCATGTTCCTACTACTAGACCTCTAGTAAGTTAAAATTAAATCTTAATGCCCATTACAATTTACACAATGTAGCATACCATGTACCAACAGTAACAAACCCCAACACTACAATCATAATTACTAAGTTTAAGTTATCTATTATACTTTTCATTTTCTCCTCACAACCTTTTGTTAACAATATACATTCTAGAACATACTGTACTTTCAATCCATTTCAGCACTTTTTTTGTTGACACTTTTAGACTTTCTTGGTCTTGGAACAAACTTTACTCGCCTATTCCACACTAATACATTTCCATCACTAACATGATCTAAACATAGCTATATCAAATCTAGTCTCAAATTCTAAACAGTCTAGAGGGTCTACGATTTGAATTAAGATTATGATATCACCCAGCACGAGAGCTAAAAGGTCATTAACTTGTATCATTCAGAGAGTCTGGCTCTCAACTTCTCGTCTACAACAAACACAAATCAAAGACTACTCTACAAAAATCAATCGAGCAAATTCAATACCGTATTGTATATCCCATAGAAATTGTGTTCAGATAACGTTATAAACATCATTGTCACGTTCGCATATTTCAATGGGTGACACACGCGGCTATTGAAATTGGCCGAGGTTGATTTTCAGGAGTCGTTATGATCGTGTAAAGAGATAAGCTGACATGCAAAGGTCACGTTTTATTTTCCTTCACCGACATAAAGCAAGGCTACATATTATCTGTTTGTTCAGAGCTAGAAGGGCGTTAACGTCCGTGTAAAAGTATTGGAGCTAACAGCCTTCTGGCTCCCAACGGATGATACACATATCACAAATCAAGCAAAATGTTATGGTTAGACTACAACATGACACTAAACAGGTACAGTATGCTACATGAGATAATATAGAGGCTTGCCTACATTTACTCACATATGATATAACGGAGCTTAAATCAAGGTTTAGATAGATATTTTATCACAACTTCAATATAAACATTCAATGACATTTAGTTTTTCCCCAAAAATTTGTCTATGTGCACATCAAAATATTCAACTTTACAAAATATATTCATTCATTATGGCAGTATTTGAAATATTAGACAAGGTAGAATATTTATGATTAATACTTTAAAGTAATAATTTTGCAGATTTTAAATTCACCATTCACCTTCTAAATTGAAATTAAAACACTAGTTAAAGAAAGAAAATATATACAAGCAATGAGGTTGTGTAGAGCCATACATGTAGGAGTGAGTCACACTGTACCACTTGTGTCTGCTATTACCAGGCTCCGTCAAATATCATAACAAAGATGACTCTTCATGGATTATGTCATAGAAAGGTTGATAACTTCAGCAGCACAAAAATTGTGCTTTGTTTAGCATTACTGAGTCCCAATTTCATCCCTCCGCCAACCTTCACCCCCCCCCCCCCCCACTTCCCTTTCTTCAAGTAATGGCAGACACGAAGTCAGGGTAGTTTCAGCCTTTTGCAAGTCCTCGAGGGGGGCTTTGGATGATTCTGAATGAGTCGAAAATCATTGCATACCAGAGAGAAAACAACAGATCAAACAATACCGGTATATTACTTTTACCCTAATGGACAAGAATCTGTCAATTTGGAGTCAGTGTAGAGTCAGATCGGAAGTACGACTGTTAGCAAAATGTGGCGCAGCAAAAGACGCGTCCGGAAAAGCAAACGGCACAAGTGTTAAAAATCATAACTGAATCACAACCGAGGTAAAACCACATCTTTAGGATATGGAGCCAGTAAAAGCGTGAACCAGCTCGATGAGGCATCATGTTGGCTTAACTTTTGCTCAGAAATGTCAAATAAGAACTTTCAATGAATAAATATCACCAATTATCATGCATTTGGCATTACACGGACACATTTTTTTCTTCAAAAATAGTTTGTTTCTTGCATATGAGGTATGATTGGTGATAACGTGCGAAGGCTTGCAAATAGCTGAAAATGCTTTTAACCAAACGTGACCTGTGTTTATTCAGGTATGACTGCAGGAAGCCATTTCAGTACAAGACTCTAATAAACATATTCCTCATGTAAAATCATACACATGTATAATTATTTTCATCCATATAAACATGCTCTCAACAAAGTTGATTAAAATGTCTGAATTCAACACCATTGGGAAGATGTATTCCAAAATATAAAATGAAGATCAGCATGGTGTCAGTTGTACAAATGGGAACTAAATAGTTTCAAGAGTTGGTGTGAAAAATGGGCCCTTATATCAGTCCAAAAATGCAGCATATAAGATTAAGTGGTTAAAAAAAAAGATACACAACACTTATATTTTAAACTGACAAAAAAAAATACGAGTATGCAGTACATCATATGGATAGAATTGTAACTATTACAGTAACCATTATGCAACCTCATGTACTATACAATAGTGAATAAGATATACACTCATATGTGCCATGAAGACCTATAATGTATGCATGTCGTGTCCATGTAACAAATTTGTGCTTTTCAGGCAGCAATACGGACTATTTAGGTCTTACGGCTACGACGAATCTTACAAAAATATTTATTGGGAAATGTTATTCAAAAGTTGGAAGGGGTTAAAATGACATTTCAACTCGTCTTTTCTTCATTTTTGTAAGCACCAAGTGTATTTCAAGTATCGGTATATTTTAACGGAATTCTATTGTAACAAAACATTGGCGAAACCTCTAACAAAACATTACGGAAATAGGGACTCTTCGTTACAAATCAATGGTTACCTTTACTACTTCTACTACTACTAATATGCCTTGTTTACCCAGGGTAGCCTTATCAGTATTGATACCGTCTCCTTGAGGCCCCTGCAATCATATTATTAACACAGCTTTACCTGAGCTGCCATGAAAAGGCGCTCAAGCATTCAAGGAATTTCTTTGTATTGTTACTATTGCATTATTTACATCAGATTCAACTTTCAGTCTTAATATCACATAATACTGATACGGGTGTTGAGATTAGATTCACAAATCAAAAATGCATCCTTCACATGTATAAACATGTATTGTACATACCGGTATATGATACCGACAAAAGAAATTTGTTCCTTTTGGAGTAAGATGAAAGGTAAATATTCACTTCTCACAAGTACGAAAAGTCATAGATTAACGAAGAAATAACTTGGGAGTTCAATTAGTAACTGTCTATCAGTGAACATACATGTAGGCCTACATGTACTCCTGAAGATTATCTGCAGCATTACACTATGAGCAAGTGCTATCCTTTAAAACGACACATTAATGTTTGCCTACGTTTGTCTAACATTTGACTTTATAAGAGAGATAAAATCACAAGTTAAATTACGGAACAAAAACACTGTAGAGAGAATAATGTATACAACTGAGAAGAAATCTGGTTTGATTACGATATGCCAAACAATTGCAGCACTGATAGATTCACACACAAGGTCTATGTTGTATACCTACAATGTAGAACATTTTGTATACCGGTAGGTATTCAATTGAAGCGATACAGAACTGATGAACTTTCTGCCCTAGTGTAGTTTATTGCACAGCGCCATCTCATGGTCAACTTGCCAACAGTGCGTAATCCAATACATAATTCCCACTTCGCAGACGGAGGACTCGAAGC
The DNA here is from genome assembly GCA_003118195.1 of Hemicentrotus pulcherrimus. Lineage (NCBI taxonomy): Eukaryota > Metazoa > Echinodermata > Echinoidea > Camarodonta > Strongylocentrotidae > Hemicentrotus > Hemicentrotus pulcherrimus. The sequence goes on from BEXV01000099.1 coordinate 47,060, forward strand.
AAGAACCAACAGCACAGCTAGGGGAGCAGCAAGATATGGAACCATACTGCGAAAGCTGACCCGAGACGGCGCTAAAAGGGAATTTCCCAGTAGTGCTTTTAGTACAGTAACAGTATGGCATTAAATATCACAATGGTGGCTTTTGAGCAGAGGGATGGGGAGGGGTAGAATAGGGGCAGTTGAAACTGTGACCTGGATATACAAATTGTTATATATCTGAAAAATTGCTCATTTGAAGATAACCCCAAAAATATATAAAGCAAACTGTTGCCATTTGATATGACGAGTTACAAAAATGCCTAAGGATTGAATTCTAGTGGTTTTTTACACGTTACTCTTATAACCTTTCTATAATAGGATAATCAGTCAAACCTGAAATATGCTGAGAAAATAATAAAAACACTAAAGCATAACGAAACAGGGGGAAAAGTAATATCAAATTCATCAAATCTAATGCCTAAAATAAGAAAAGAAAAATGTGCAAGAGCATCTGGAAGAACAAAAAATATGCAGGTGCCAACACTCTATTAACACTCAAAACAAAGGATTTCCTGCTTTTCTTCCATATCAAATATACAATTAATTTAGCCCAAATATTGCTTTAACATTCAATATGGGTACAGCTTGCAAAATTACAAAAACAAATAAACAAACAACAATTACCTAACTGAAATACAAATTAAAAAAATTACTATTTAGCACCATTACAAATAAAGCAAATTTTAAGACAAAAATCCTGGTCCAAATTGCCCAATTGGGAAGAGGTTAAAATTTTCAGCAAAATTGCTTTCAATGAAAACAGGTGATATCAATCGAAATAATATGATATATCAGTAATAGAATGTAGAGACACTGTAACAACTGCAGAGAGCTAGAAAGGCATCAACTCATTGACAGTATGTCATTTTACACAATTAAACTTTTGTGGCTCTCTGCAACTAATAAATCAAAATCATGTTACTGAATCACTTTAAAACAGAGCATTTGAGCCCTTCTGAACTACATCAAATGATTCATTACCATGGCCAGTATTCAGGAAATTGCCAACACCTATTCCAGACTTGTAAGAAAAACACTGAAGTAAGGGGTAAGAATTAAAGGGATGGCCTGCTGGAAATCCATGCGTGTTGAATGTCATTCGCTTGTCCTGTATTGCACGCAAATCCGAAGCGATCATTTTGAAGCAGCGAAAAATTAGCGTTGAGGGTGGGGTGGGTTGCTTTCATGTTCGTTATTCTTCGTGTGAATGCAAGCTGCATAGGGAATTATGTACAAACCACAGCTCCACGAATCGATTATATACGGAGAATCCAGATTACTGCTCGAGCCGGGCCAAGCTCGAAACCACCACGATCAGCGACTTTCCGATCCCTTTAAGGATGAAGTTATGTCACCGAAAGTTAGTCCCCTTTTTGAGATGGACTGCGTATGACCTCCCCATGACATTTCCCAAGATATTCGCTATTGTAATCGTAAACCACAACAAAAATGTCTTCAAATATACGAATAACATAAGGGCTTTCAAACATTACCTGGAATGAAGCAAAGGATTTTTTTTATCATACCGGTACATCCGATACTCCATTATGTATTTTTTTTTCCATCAAAATTTCTATATTGCTGGCAAATTGGCAGTGAACAGCATTTATACAAACCTACAGGCATTCCAACACAGTATCTAAACATACTTGAGGCTTTTAATTATTAAATTTCGGCTACTTTCTAAGTGCTAGTTTGCAGCATCTCCATGTGAATAGTTACCTGAGAGAAACCCCCTCTATCTGAGATTTTAAAACATTGATACATTCAACTAACGAGACAAATGATCAAAATTTCCATGACACATTGGCATGATTTATCTACAAAATGATTGATAATTACAAATTATCTAGGACATCATGCAGTAGTATCAAAGTAAGACATCAGTGTTGTGAGAAAAGAAATTAACTTGAGTTTTGAAATCTATCAAACTTTCTACTTGTCCAAAACCATGGATGCAGATGAGACAAAGATGTAAATTCCTTAGTCTATTCCGGTCTTATTTTGTCATTGATTCATTCCTGAATTGTACAATATATAATCTTTGAGGTTGTTCTTAGATTGAAACAAAAAAAAAAAACCCCAAAAAATGAAGATGTCTGTGACAAATAGACACCAATAGGAAGCAGTATTACACAAATATTACCAAAAAGAAAACCTGAATATATTTCACACCATATAACTTGACATTGTATTTACTTTGAATTGGGTTTCAAACGAAATGGTTATTTCAAATTGTTTCTTAGTCCATCAAACAAAACATGCTTATGTGTGTAGGTTAGTTGCTTTTCACCGTGAATATAGGATTTAATAAGGATTTAATGTCTTTTTTCTATGATAATTGTAATACTAGTGTTTGAGGGGATTTTGTCGTACCTACGTCATGCATTTGATTTAAAACGGGATTGGCACACACACCAGCTTTCGTAGATAATGTGAACAAAATATGGATGACTTAATAACATTCCCTACCACCTACCATCCCAAATACACCCCCAAAGTTGTTAATGCACACAAATTCAAAGCAGCTACAGGTATCACAAATAATTATCAGGAACATACAATATGCATCTTGGAAGACAACAATAGCTCTCAAGCAGCCAAAAATAAATTACCTGCAGCCACAGAGGATCAAATCAATATGCATAAGAAATATAAGAAATACAATTTGTATAAGAATTAAAGAAAGTACATACAAAAATGAGGGTAAACATTGCCACTTCACAGTTACACAGTTGCTAATATGCAGATAACATCAAATACAAAAGATGATGTATTAGTTGTACACACATGCCCATTTGTGTTATCTACATAAACCATCTGAGTACCCATCAAAACAAATGTGTATGCACTTTTATAAACGACGACAACGGATTCGTCGACTGGTAAATCTATAAACTATTCAATAGCTTCATTAGGCACACTGTATCACATGCACTAATGAAGATAAGATTGTTATCATGTGAGGTCACTACATAGCTAGCATCTTTGCCATGTTTCTAGATTAGATATATTGAACTCATAAATGTTACCCTGCATTGAATTTTTTTTTCTTCACATTTTTATTCTGCCAATATGGCATCTCTTGAAAACTTGTATCCTATCACTGAAAAGTTACGACACACAGAGACCCTTGCTCAGCTATTTGAAGCTTAAAAGCTTGCGTTTGGACCAACAAACTTCACCTTATCATATTTTTTATTACCTTATGTGGATTCACAGCATACACATTTCCATAGTACATCCACGTTTTCTCACTTCAAAGCATCAATAATAAACATTGATAATGCTTTAAATGCAATAAGTTTTTGATATTTCAATGCATCTTTGCCAACTAGGTAAATGCAAAAGAAATATAAAATTTTCAGAACTGAGGAGACGATACAAAATTGATCAGAAATGAAATATTCATTGCCTGTTCCACTGACGTTAGGTATCGACTAAATCAAGAAAATTTGACCCAAAATATGAGACATGTAAACATAATAAAAGCTAACATTTCTCTCTATTTATCACCTTTAGGCAATTTGAAGACTGGCTGAGTCATAGTATAATGGCAGTAAAGAAACTTTTGTTTTCGTATGTAAACTACACTACTTGTAACATTACACACAAGTCCTATTTCAACTAGGCTACTTCCCTCTCAGTTATTTGCACTCTGTCTCCCCTACCGACGCAGTGGTAGAATCAATCACTCGCAGAGTGCTTATATGTCACACAAGTGGCAAGGTTGAGAATTGCTGTCAATAGTACTGATGATTCCATTTCCATTTGAGGGGTGAGCCCTGCAAAATCAGAAGTGGAGATATGGAATGAAATTAATATCAGCATAAATATGGAAATTTAAGTGGGTGTAAAGGACCCTATATTTGTACACGTAATAACAAAACAATTTGCATTATCCCCATAATAAGAACTGCCAGACAATATTCCATGTTTAATAAAGATTCATAATTGATTCTGTTTGTTTCAATCCAATCCAAAAAAGATCAAAAACATGATCAGCGTGGTTCAGAAGTTATAGTATAACATATTGTATATATATTGTCTCCTTAATGGGCCTGCTGCGAGGTTTGTGCACATGTACTGTTTTTGTTGATCACCAAGGCAAGCCAGAGTCCACTGTACTGCCCTCGGAGGTAAAAAGCAGTATAACAGTGGATTCGAGCATAGTGATCAGATATGTGCTGGAGGTTCTTTTCGATAAAAATTAATCAAAATAGAGGCTTGCAAGTTCTCTTTCTACTTTTACACCAGATGTGGACATTTAGAGACATGATATTACCACTACACATCAGCAAACATGGATGAAAATAATGATAAATTGGAGAATGTACCATTCGGAGCTTAAGAATGCATGTGTTGATTTTATAATATTTGATTAATAAAAGGGGCCACTTATAAGGCCTAAAGGGGCATATTTTTAATTGCCATCCAATTATAAGTAATGGGTTTCTAATATTTTAACCTGGGACCTGAGGCTCTCAGGCGGGACCCAGGTAGCGAAATTTTTATTCCCAAACAGGTTTGCAATTTCTTATTTTTCTGATCTTCTGATTGGCTGATATGTTCAACGTTATAAACAGGTTGGAAAGAAGTCACAAACAATTAGACTTCGATTTTTTATTGCTTTGCCTCACTATTTATAAAGGCAAAAATAGGAAGAAAATAACTGGGATTCGAACCCACAACTCCAAGATTGTGTTACGCTGACCTTACCGATTGAGCCAACGATGGGTTGATGAAAAGTGATTCTGCATGATTTCTATTACCCTATCACTGACCCTAACGGTTTCGTCATTGCTAATGACGTAACATATCAGCCAATTAGATGACCGGAAATATTAGCATTGGCAAACCTGTTTGGGAAAAAAAAAAAATTGCACCCAGGTACCCTGTTTTTAGTCGTAGCCCTAAAAGTCTTACCATAAATATATCTTGGTGTTCCATACTGCATGAGGTAGCTTGGTCCGTGGCCTGAATGGGTCACCGGCATGTAATTCCCAGTGTTTGGGAGATAGGTGGGCATGCCTAGATCGCCCGTCTGCTGGTTCACTGCATACTGGGGCATCACACCGTTCATTGCATACCCTCCGGGAAGGGGCACTGAGCTGGGTAGGGGCGACATGGTAGGGGGGAGAGAACGAGCCCCATGAGATGGGGGCGTGGCTCGCATCGAGCCATGGCTGTCAGAGTGGGTCGAGTCGCTGGAGGAGGGTGTTCCTCTGGAGCTGGGGGGCGGAGGAGGGGTGGAAAAGGGAGATCGGTAGCTCTCAGTCGATGACTGCAGGCTGGAGTGGGATTGGCTACCACCACTGCCTCGATTCTGGGAGCGGTCTAGTAGGTCTGCTTGGGGGTGGATGCCAGAAGATGCCAGGGCACTGGTGTAGTAGGTGCCACCGGTGAAGCGCTGGGTGCCGGCAGACGTTGTTAGAAGGTTCTGTTGCGTAGTAATGGGTGCACCACCTGGTGGTGGGTTAGGAACCTGCTTTAAGCCTGCAGACCTAAGCTCGATGAATGGCCCAAGATTAGGGTCATGCTTGCTATGGTTGCTACTGCTGCTGTACTTATTTCCTTGCTGACTTGACACTGCAGAGGCGGAGGTTGTAGATGAGGAGCCTTTAGAATGGTAGTGACTGGAATGTTGTTGCTTAATGGCTAGCTTGGGTGGATCATGACCAGGAGGTCTCTGCAAAACAACAGTTGGCACTGGGGATTGTGTCTTGCCTTTTTGTCCTTCACCCTCTCTCTTCTGTGTTGATGATCCCACTGCACTATGCTTTTTACTTTGTGCTTCCTGACCAGAAACATTCAGAGAGGAGGAGGGTTTGCAGTTCCACCTGTTCCCTTTACGAGAGAATTTCTTATGGAACTGAACATCGGTATAACTAGTGTCCTCCTGCGGTGGAACTGTATTACGCTTAGCTACAACCGTGATTGCCTCAGTCTTAGTGCTTGTTGATGAACTACTACTAGAATTACTAACAGTGCTGCTCTGTTTTGAGCTTGATGAACTGAAAATGTTTTCTTCTTCAAAATCCTTTCCAGGGGTCTTTGGAGGAACTAGCTCATCCCCAGAGGGGTCTTGTTCTAGAGGTTTGGGAGATAGCTTAACAGGGATAGGCTTCTTGCCTTTGGGTGTGTAGTGTCCACTCATGAACATTGTTGGCTCATTGGCCGATTTGGCTTCCGATTTCTTCTCCTTCTGTCCGCTTTTTCCACTATTGGCTCCTGCTTCATCAGAACCCTGGATTTTGTTCATATAGGCCATCTGCCAGGGATTGGGTGCTGTGGGAGTCATGCCATGTATTGACGTAGCACAAGCCAGTCCAGCGTTGCTCAGCTGTGCAGAGAGTAGATCATGAGGCCCTGCTGCGACTGGTCTGACACCAGCCTGAGACTCATGCAGGGTAGGCATGTATCGGCCACCAACAGGCATCTGAGTAGGATTGTGGGTGTCCCACGAACCATGAATGTCTCCTGGGCTGTTGCCTGCACTCTGACGACGGATCTGCTTGCTGCGGTCCAACTGAGATGAAGCGAATGCTGCAAGGGCATCTATCTTGCTACTGATGTTTGCCTGTAGCTTTTTGGTGTTGGGAGACTCTCTCACATTGGAGGTTTCAGGATCTGAATTTGTATTTGATTTTTCTCCTGGATATGAAGAGAGGGACAGAGAGAGGGAGGGGGGAGAAAACAAAATATTACTTGAAAATAGGAACAAACCCATATCATTCATCATCAAAAATCATATACTGATAAGAAAAGCATTCATTTATTTTTTTACTGGGCAATTATACATATTTGACAGGTAAGTATTTATGAGAGCTTTTCCAAAGGATATCACAAAAAAGTTCCAAAAAAATAATAAATTAATAAACCCAAAATTTATTAACAAAAGAAAGGAATTGATGAATGGCAACCATTTATATTTTATCCACTCTTATTATTATAATCAGTATCAAATAAATATGTAACAACCATGTTAATGACCTAACTAAATTTGTTTAATGTGGCAAACAAATTTGCACTTTCCTAACTAAACTAGAATTCATTGGTAGCAGTTCAATTAGAATAATAACTTGAACCCTAGATCTGAAATTGACAGAAAAAGCGACAATATCCAAAGAGAGTTGTTCTCACCTGAATTATCTGCCTGTGATATCGGTACACTCTCTCTACCTGTCTGCCCAGCTATAGCTCCCTCTGGGGATGGGATTGCACTAATCTTTAAAGGTTGATTGACATTAGTCACCATGGTAATAATGTCCTGTGTTTCAGTCATGGCTCCGCCCACTTGGCTTGGCTGATTGCATTTCTCTGTTGTCACAGCCACCTTAGAAGGGATGTTCTGCTCAGCAGCTGATGTTGGGACAGGACGCTTGCGACTCTTCTTAGGTTTGTTTGATTCCGTTTTCTTGGAGGATGTTGAGGTGGGGGTGTTTGCTGCCTCACTGGCAGAGGAAATCTTCGTGAGTTCTTCTTTGGAGGAGGATGCATCAGAGCTACGTCCGCTGTCTGCATCCGTGGCATTCCTGCCAAGCATTACAGCATGACTCATGGCAAGGGATGATAGGGTAGGGGTATCCACCTTGCTACTTGCAGTCAGATCCTGCCTGGAGTCTGGTGGATGTCCAGATGCAGGAGGGTAAAGAGTCACATTCTGAGGACTAAGTGGAGGCTCACTCGTGTCTAGAGAACTGTTGAGGACCTTACTGACCTGGGCTGCAGGCATGAAGCGATAGAGACCCGAGTGCTTCATTTCTAGCGGACTCATCATGCAAGACTGCAAAAGATGGTGCACTCCAGCACTTGATGTAGCAGTGGGGACACCGTCCCTGGATCCAAGGGATGCCATTGAAGTGTGCATCATCGGACCTTCCTGGAGACCTCCTCCTGCGACTGTACTTGTCACAACATGCAGCGCAGAGGAATGTACTGGTTCAACTTTGCCAGGATATCCTTTCTGTGTCTGCTGCATCTGCTTGTGGGCAGTCAGCATCAATTGTCCAACATCACTCACAAACTCCTTCCCTTTGTCGTCTCTCAGCGCCATTGGACTGCTTTCCATTGAATTGGAGAGTTTCCTCTGCAGTGCCACTTTGCCAGGTGACATGTAGGAATGTTCCCCTTCCCCTATCCCACCTTGGAAAGCTCTAGGTGATTTATGGGTTCCTGGTGTACCCTCACCAGGCCATGAATTGGAGAGTCCTGGACTGCTTGCGTAGCTCCCAGATAGCCTCTCATGCTTAAGAGTATCCTCCTTTATTGCTGGAGGTGAAACGGGAGGTCCTACAATGTCTTTGATCTTACGACTCTTCTCAGAGCCCTTGTTGCGACGCTTTTTCTTTGCTGCCTTTTCTGGTTTCTTGGTGGTTTCGCCAATCTTTTCTAGTGTAGTGACTTCGAATTCCAACTTCTGAACCTGCAGAGGAGAAAGCAATAGAAAAATGCATAAAATCACAGAATCTGAGTGATACTGATTACTGGTCAGGGTCTATAAATCTTGCCAAACTTTGCACTCTTTTTTTACTTTGTAAAGGCTAGAATCTGTATGTTTGTACTCCAGTAATTCATAATAGTTAGTAACACAGATCTACATATTTCCATTTTCTCATAACTGTAATAAAGTTAATGAGATGTGACAGCATAATGCTGACTTTCACCGACTACTTCAGGAGCTCTTGGCAAAATAACTTTCCAAAATACTTACTCTGCATGCAGTACGGAGAATGTCTGGAAACCTTTGAATGATATCTCCATTCAGAAGCAAACCAAGACCCCTTTTTCATCAACATGGCCTTCTCTCCGTTTGTATTTTTGTGTTTTAAAAAAAGCCAGGCAGGTGATAATTTTCTGAAATGTGATCAATGGCTTGGTCTTTCCATCAATAATAAATTTGTTTGAACGTTTGAAATGAGATTAGCAGTGTACAGAGTAAAATAACAAAGCACCCAGCCAAGCCTTGTGGAACTTCAAAAGGCACTTGGAAATCATCAGAAATCACATCGTCCATTTTGATCTTTTGAAATATATTCGCCAAGTACGACTCTATCCATTAAATCACAATAATAGTGGGTTTTTGAATAGCGCTCATGTCCATCAGACTTGACACTCCTGGCGCTCCTGATTATTACCCTGGCTTTAGCACGGCTACCATTACGGCGCTCTAGCATTTCAAGGAATTAATTTCCAGCCAGGTACCCATTTACAATCAAATAGAACTTACCTGTCTCTTGAGTTCTTGCTGGTTACTGAACTCCTGGATGATCTGCTCTGTAATGAGAGAAGCTGCCTTGGCGTTACTAGCACTGTCACTGTTATCCCACTTCCCACTGTGCCCCAGCAGCTGGGTCACCACCTCTTGATTACGAGTCTCCACCTGAAGATTTATTAAACAGCGTTGCAGACATATTAGTCCCATGATAAAATGCAAGCGGTATGAAATTCTCTACGAGGGGGCAGTGGCACAAAGATGTTACTCCATTTTGAGAAAAAGTTGTTTATGTGTCAGTGAGCACTGGGGCCGTAAGAAGTTAAGTCTATGTTTCACAAGCCATTGACTTCAATNGAACTTCAAAAGGCACTTGGAAATCATCAAAAATCACATCATCCATTTTGATCTTTTGATATATATTCGCCAAGTACGACTCTATCCATTAAATCACAATAATAGTGGGTTTTTGAATAGCGCTCATGTCCATCAGACTTGACACTCCTGGCGCTCCTGATTATTACCCTGGCTTTAGCACGGCTACCATTACGGCGCTCTAGCATTTCAAGGAATTAATTTCCAGCCAGGTACCCATTTACAATCAAATAGAACTTACCTGTCTCTTGAGTTCTTGCTGGTTACTGAACTCCTGGATGATCTGCTCTGTAATGAGAGAAGCTGCCTTGGCGTTACTAGCACTGTCACTGTTATCCCACTTCCCACTGTGCCCCAGCAGCTGGGTCACCACCTCTTGATTACGAGTCTCCACCTGAAAATTTATTAAACAGCGTTGCAGACATATTAGTCCCATGATAAAATGCAAGCGGTATGAAATTCTCTACGAGGGGGCAGTGGCACAAAGATGTTACTCCATTTTGAGAAAAAGTTGTTTATGTGTCAGTGAGCACTGGGGCCGTAAGAAGTTAAGTCTATGTTTCACAAGCCATTGACTTCAATGGGGTGTTGGGTAGAGTTACGTCATTGTGTTTCCTGGAAAGCCCACATTTTTCTGAACATTTTGCTATCAAATACTAATTTTGGCAAAAAATGGAGTTACATCATTGAATCACTGAACCCTCGAACTAAGGCTAACTAACTTCTTACCCGTAACTGCATGTAGGGATATCTGTGGCCTCCTTGATATACTATCATTTCACTGCAATTCTCTTTATACCAAAACTGACGTGTGCAGTAATTTGTCATAAATGGAAGAAGAACTGAACATAAGGTGGGCAGTGGAAGAGCTTTATATGATTATATGGTAGCAATGTAGAAATAGACACAAACCCTAAAAACTGATATTCTTTATTTTCACAACCAGTGCAATTTCCTCTTTTTTTTTAGCTGCACAATTGCAAGCAGGCTTGATTGGATCATCTTCCTTTGTCCGTCCATGAGCCAATAGCAATTTTATACAAACCATGTGTTTTCTATATCTCTAAACTCAGCGTTTCTTATCAAAACCAGTATTAAACAGAACAATTAGATGCTGCCCAACTATAAAGGATAGACAACACCTGAAAAGCATTTTGAAGAGGAAAACATTCTTAGTTCATCTAGTTCAAAACAGAACAGCACAGTGAATATAATCTGTTTGACTTTCAATTCATTATTTTCCAGATGTAGTCAAAGGGGAGAAAATTCTTCAAACTAAAATTAATTGGACATTGTAGTTGTATGATTCTAGTGACATTCTGAGTTAATCTGAAGCACTTGAATCACTTAAACACAAGTCAGTGCCACTCACTAGTTTCCTATTGTCTGCTTCGAGGAGCTGCATGTTGGTCGTGAGAGACTGGTACCTCTCCTGCAGCTCCCGGTGCTTGCCTACGATCTCCCTGGACTTGGCCACCAGCTCCGACGGTGACTTGGCCTGGATGCCTAGCTTGTCTAGCTGTTGGTTGAGCAGTCGTACACCCTCCTTGGACAGCATTGATATCTGATCCTCTAGGAGACCACGCTTCAGGTTCAGCTGTTCATTGTACAACTAAACAGCAAGACAAATCATGCAAGTTTTTAATTAGTCAAGTGAATAGAAATAGCACCTGTTGCAATGTAGTGATTCAATTGATTAGAGGCCTATTCATTACAATATTGCCTTCATTCGCATCCTTTGTTTAAGGTTAACTTTTCATCAAGCAATACAGGATGGATAAGTTTATCAGGGATCTTATCTTTTGTTATGAAAGTCTGTTTTTGTCAATTTCTTTGAGAATTATCATCACAAATATTCTTTCTTGCATTTGGGTTTAGTAACCTTTGAGTTTGCCATCACTATTCGTGATTAAACACATTAGGCTCCTTACCTGTGTGAAATGGCATAGTGGACAAGCTAGCACAGAAAACTTAAACATCATGAGACAAGAAGTTAGTAGGCTGTTTAAAATAATTCAAAGTTATCATTTTAAACAATGAAGCACTGAAGCATGAGGCACAATCAAACTTTTAAAAAGATTTAAGACCAAAGAAGCACATGCATATGGCCTGACCTATATTGTTCCCTAAAGTGGAACAAAGCATTTTTTAACAACACTTTTTAAAGACCACGGTGCTCATTCATCCATGGCAGAAATATCATGAAAAGGGTATCATTGGACATAAAAGAAGTTACTCTTTATCATGAAAGTAATTTCAAAGTCATATTTGCTATGACTTTTCAATTAGGAGCTACCAAAGTTGGGTGCTCTGGAAATAAGTATAATTCTTGTAACCTACCTTTTCTTCTTCCAATTGTTTCCTCACTAGGTCAGTGTATGAAGGAGTCTTCATGTAGGATAGAAATTGCAGCAATTGCATTTTGTAGTCATCTGTCAAAAAAAGTGAAAAATCAAAAAGATTAACGAAAGCAATCACAGACAAAAATACAAGCAAGGCAAAATGATATGAAATTGATGATTATGGATATCTACCAGTTTCTCTGTCATTTCTGTAGGTTTTTAAATCAACATCTCATGTCTGAATAGGCTATTAAGTAAGGTGAAGGCCTCACCCAAATGCCACTGAATCAGAATGGATGGATGTAAGTCCTTCTGAAGATGACTCGGTTTCCTCTCTCTCTCTTCACTTTGGCCACACTTATCTCATTACATACTGCCTTCATTTTATTGTCGCTTGTTCGTTTGTTTGTTGAAATGGTCACAGTGGCTCATCAACTCATGATATGCCACACAAATAATCTTCCTACATTGTATTTGCAAGATTAAGCCATGCTGATATTTAAAAGAGTCTTCATGGAGCCAATCAGGACCAGAAAATAGTAATTTTGTAAAGCCATTGTGATGCACAAAGCAATCCTTCAGGTTATCTGTGCCTCTTGTTTTGTACAAAATTGCACACGAGGCAAACAAGCAACTGTGCTAAGAGGCAAAGAAAGCAACCAACGAGTTACTGATCAAAGCAAAGCAGGTAAAAATCTACTGAAAGATGATAAATGGCTTGGTCTTTCCTTCAATAATAAAATTCATTTGAACATATAAAATGGAATTAGCAGTGTACAGAGTACATAACAAAGGACCAAGCCAAGAACCTTGTGGAACTCCAAAAGGCACTGGGAAATCATCAGAGATCACATCATCTATTTTGATCGGTTGATATCTATTCGTCAAGTACGACTCAAGTACAGTCAAACCTGTCTATAGCGACAACCCAAGGGAAACACAAAAAGTGGCCTTTGTAGACAGGTGGTCTTTGTAGACAGGTTCCTTTAGTACATGATTCAATGAGAAACCATTTTCAAGGGAAACAACAAATGTGGCCTTTGTAGACAGGTGGTCTTTGTAGACAGGTGGTCACTAAAGCAGGTTTGACTGTACAATCCATGAGATCACAATCACATACAACTCACCAACAAGCCACTGAATGGAAGCCTCTAGGTCCTTCTTCTGACGATGACTCGGTTTTCTCTCTCTAGACTTGGGCCTGGATTTCTCTTTGACTGGGGTCACCATGCTTGCTAGGTTAAAGGACATCCCAAGGTTATTCAACATACCTGCAAAACAACATAAGATTTGGTAATAAAATTGTCTATCACGATTACTAGCAAAATTACTGACATGGTTTCCTTAGCTAGAGGACAAAATGAATTGTGGTTAGTCGGTACTGTTACAAGTTCAGAAAATGGTAACTTGTATGACTTTGACACACATCTTAAATACATCATCAAATATGTTACAGGAGAATAGTATTTGAATTACAAACAATTATAAACAGTTAAAAAGAAAATGGAAATGCTAATCATTTGTTTCACATAAGGGGGAATTTCAAGATGAAAAGTCAGAGATAAATATTTAGTATATCAATACTTGTCAAAGGTACTTTTTTTTCCTTTGGTAAACATCGATTGAACATGAACAAATCAGACATTGGATGCTACTTTCTGTTTGCCATTCTGGAAAATTGTGACACCTATGGGCCATTATCAAATTCTATCATGGAAATACCCTTTAAACTAACATTTTTGGTATAAAATTGTTAGAAAACTGTAGTTTAAAGCCTGTCTAGTTTAGTCTTACTAGTTTAGCCAGGGGGATTAGACGTCCCTGCAAGGTCACCGACAGGTGGTTATCTCATCAAATCAGCTCTCAATTAACATAAGAAAAAGGGGATCATAGGGGACCAACTGGCACTGATTAGGCATATATAGGGCGCAAGTAGTCATCAGGAGTTCAGTGGGGCTTTTAGAGTGTGACTGCCTCCTTAATTGCTACAAGGACTCACCATTGCTCTTATCTGGGGGTGACTGACTGAGCGAAACTGTGTGCTGATGCAGAAGATCCATCCCTAATGCAGCTGATTTCTTGAGTTCATCCCGGGCCCTACGACTCATCACATTGTCCGCCTTCTTTGGTCTGCCTCTGCCTCTCAGTGAGGAGTCCTACAATATCAAAATGACAGAGAAAGTTAGAACAAAGTACATACAGTCAAACCTGCCTACAGCGATGGCCCAAGGTAGCACAAAAAGTGGTCTTTGTAGACAGGTTCCTTTATTACATGTTTCAATGAGAAACCATTTTCAATGGAAACAAAAGAGGTGGTCCTTGTAGACAGGTGGTCTTTGTAGAAAGGTGGTCACTAAAGCAGGTTTGACTCTATCAAGGTATGGTCTTGAAAACCTGTTTAGTAGCAGAATGGTGCAAACTACTTGAAAGAGATCATGCAAAACAAAATTTTATTAAGTTGTCATTCATATTTTTTTGTTATAGTCAAAACTAAGAAGGTCACTCAAAAAATGTTGTAAAAGCAAACATTAAAAAATGGTTGAATTTAGCAAAGTTGATCTCAAACTGCTTTACAAAGAGATTCTGAACATGGGTGATAGCTTGTTGTTGTTGTTTGAAATTGGCACCTCGACACAGTTATGTCCTTTGTGCCAATTGCTGAAAGGAATCAGAAGTCACAATTGGTTGTTGTAGTGTAAAATGGTCAAGCGTGATGGATCAATACATAAATAAGAATTTCAATTCCTCTGGATAAAAGTGACAAGTAAATTCTTGCGTTGTATTTCAAGAATCTATAGAATGAAGAAATTATGTTTTTAACATGATTCTTTCTTATGTACATGCAGATTTGTTTAGCAATCTTTACTTATTACTTCTTAAACTTTAATTTTGAAACACAGTATGAAATGACTAGAGTATGCTGAGGACCGTGCTATTATAAACATTGATTATAAGGATAAGATGCTATAACCATTAATGTCTAAATCAGACCAAAGAATTGAAATCGTGTTTTTTCTGTTGTCTTATAGGGACTGGAATAGATAACCATTGTTAAAGAGTACCGGAGTGCTAACATCTTATTCACTCATCGTCAAGGTTACTAGTTTTAAACAACAAAGCCTGCGCATGGGGTTCACCATGAAATCCTTCAAGCAGGGCGAATTCAATGTTTGGGGTTGGTGTGATCACAACATCGTTTGGAACTAGCAACCCTGTCATCTTGATCAGTACGATGTCACACATTAGCACTGTCATTCTTAATTGACATTACAACATGTACACAAGGACTCTGGAAGCATATATGCCACTTTATGTTAGCAGTAATTCTTCCACGAAAAGGATTCCAGCAATGCTGTTTGGGTTAAAATCACCTCACAAACTGCAAACACACAACAATGTATGGGGTACCAATATGTAAGGATGAAATCGTTCATCAAAAGAGAAATAGAGTAAAGTCAATCATTTCCAAAACTTACTTCTAAGAGGGACTTCTTCCAAATATTTTAAATCATATCATTTTCTAAGGTTGAAGGTATTTAAAGTTATGACAATTAGTGCAGCTTGCAAATGGTTGATGGTCACACCTTTAGAAGAATAATCAATTGGTAGCTTCCAGGAAAATCTTTCAATAGAGGGCTGGTCATATGGCAAGAATTGATCATAATCAAATCGTTTAAATGTGGCCAGCACTTAACACATTCACATGCAACAATGTAAGTATGGTATGAAGATTGCTCAGGCATTGCATGAATCCGTCTTCTATGTATATCATTCACAGCCAGTCATGCTAGGCAGTTAATTAATCATGAATGACATTTTTTACAACCAAACTAAAAAGTTCTCCATCCTTCCTGGAGGACAAAATTACATGAAAACTAGTTCTCCAATCTTTAATCTGATTCACATTATTTTAAGGTGGTATCTTATTCAAGCACAACATTAAATGTAAAGCTATGTTAAACATCAAAATGTAGCCTTAAATGTGTAAAAATAAAATGAAATACTTCAAAATGTAAGGAAATAAAGACCAAGTTCAAGAAAACAAATGAGATTAGTTGCAATGTGGTGAACATATAGTGAGAAAAGGAGGATATCTCCATTGATTATTAATCAAAATTAAAAATATAATCATGCACGGATGAAAAATGAATTTAAAATCTGACCCAAACTGCACATTGTGACCTTGTTAAGTACTTTGTGTTTTTTCTCCAAAAAGCAAAAAG
>BEXV01000099.1:63371-79843 GCA_003118195.1 Hemicentrotus pulcherrimus
ACACTTGATTTACCCAGATCAATCTGGTTTAAAGAATATATAGGAACATTGGGACCAATATAATATTATCTCTTCAAAATGAAATATATTGGGAATGTGCCCGGATAAAAGTTTTTTTAAACAAACATTTAGCTGAAATAATGTAAAAGTTAGCTATGATAACGTGTAAAAAGGCCGAACATTCCTGAAAAATTGATTTTACACTCTTCATCAAAATAATGAACAAAGCAAATATGTGTTTATTCTCATAAACTGTCATTATTTATACCCCCCCCCAAAAAAAAAATCCCCATCCCACGTCCCCTTCCTTTCCACACCTCCATCCAACCTTTTTCAAAGATGAGCCAGTCCGGGAAAAGAGGGAGATAGTAATGTAATAACTTACCAAACAACATCAGAGTGCTTTCATAAGTTTAGAAATTAGATTTCCCAAATCACAGACCAGTAAGTAGTACATTCATGAAATTTTGGGTTAGCCAAAAAAAATGGAAAAAAAGAGAGAAAATCCATGGTTAAAAAAGGAACTCGAAAAAGAATGAAACACACAGAATCAAATTTGTCTGACCTTTTTTTCTTCTTTCTTAGGGATTTTGATTGTCTTTTGTTTAGCTGGTTTAGGCGGTGGGGGCATTGGAGTTTCCTAGTTAAAGGGAAAGAAAATAAAAAGGGACTCTGGGGTTTGTGGAGGATGAACAAACTGTCAAAATTGAACAAACAAGATGCATATATTATTTTAATATGAATTTGAATGTAAAGAAAACAAGGGAAGATGTCATCATACCAACTTGCTGCTAATTTGAAGAGGTCAAAATAATAGTAAATAATCTTTAATTTTCACGTTTTCTTTGTTAGTTATCTCCATGCAGTCTAAAATACATCGGTCACATTCACTGGAAATCAAATAAAATGGCAAATCATAAAATTAATATCCTTTAATTAAATTAAAAAAATTATATGCAAAAGGCCGATTTGTACAGACTGCAAGTTTGAATACTACAAACAGTGTTCTTTTAATACAGTTCAAGATAGTTTTTACGGAAAAGATTTGTAATTTATTCTGCTTCGTCATCATGAACATCATTATCATGAATAACATCAATCAATATGTCTTTGAGATTTTTAAAGCGTAATAGCATGTTTAATGATAACATCTGGCCCAATACAAGTTTAGAACACGTGAAAGTTACCGTTTCAGAGCTGTCTTTATTCCTGCGCCTTTTTCTTCTTGAAGATTGAGATGATACATCTGAATCCTGTCCAAAGAACAAGAGAGAAAGAATGACATACTTCTATAGGTCAACTAACCCACAGTGACAAACATCCCCTAACTGCCTGCAAGACGCCTCACATGTGGCAAATCTGATTACGGTATTGACATGCACGGACTGAAAATATTCAAATCCGAAAATGGCCTGAAACATACTCTAGATTGGTCAAGAGGTGATTAAGACCATTTTAGAAGTTTATATGCCTAGACCTGAGGGGGGGGGGGGGTTCCCAAAACATGTTATCAGTGACAAATGACAGTTTTTGTTATAAGCTACTGAAATCCTTGCTTCTGATTGGTTATCAGCAGACTTGTCACTGATTTTTGTCATTTATCATAGGAAAAAAAGCTTTGTGAAACGCTTCCCTGAAGTTTATGTGTACTAAATTTGGTTAAGTTTTGATGGCCAGTATGAAGATATGCTCGATAATATGATTTTACAAAATAGCACCTAGATGCCATCCCGGTTGACTGCTCACACTGAGAGGGAGAGGTTTTCGAATCCTGGACATTGGGAATTAGTAAAGCAAATTCGATGGTGATCAGGTGTTGTTTTTTAAGAAAACCGTAAAGAAAGAAAGGATACAAAAATAAAAAATAAAGATTCAGAAGAAATCAAGAGGTGACCTGCAGAATCTGCTGTAGAACACCTAAACGGTGTCAAAAATAATATCACTAGTGATGTATGGTCAACAAGGGATCCAAAAGATCACGAAGTTTCGTGTGCCACTGCTACACTTTGTAGCAAGCGTGTTTTATACTCTACGGGTGGACCGGGTGACCTAAACAGTGTCTTACCACATCCATCTTTTCACTATCATCCATCATCTCATCGTAGTTCTCCTTCATTCCATCTCGATTAGCAATCCATTCTGACCACTGACGACGGGTGGTTGGTCCATAGACTGCCGAGTCGCTGTCGCTCGAAGTCTTGCCGAGATCAAGGGATCTCGAAGCGAGGTAGTCAATGTTACTGCGCCTGGGGCGCTTTGCTCGAACGCAGCTTTTGTAGTATTCTTCCTGCAAGAGAGAATCCAGAAGAAGCGAGAAGAATTTTAGATTAAGCTATTTACCTTGATGTTTATGCTTTTCAATTGCTCATCCAGGAAAACCAACCAAGGGTTGAAAGGGTGTACATGTAAGTATTCAAGTTCATCTCTGGAACACTGACCTCATAAAATCTCTAAGACTTCAAATAGCCATTTAAAAAAAACTTTGATAGGAATCTTTGAAATAAAACGTGGCTGAATCTCCCTTAATGTCGTCGCGTTTCTGTTATATCCTACATTGCGGAGAGAAGAAATTTACTTCTCGCTCTCACATTATATCAAAGTGAATTCACAAATCTTCGCATCCTATTGTTCTCTATTGATTAAATTTACCTTCAAAAAGACCTTCTGTTTAAAGACTGCAAATAAACGGATACCTGAAACATATCCGAGCTATCAAAATAGATTTATCTACTTGTAATATCAGGTATCCACCGTGAAGATGAGAAAAAAAAACTTCAGTCTCGTACTGTGTAGTGGCAGCTAGTGATTACGCCAGAGAAATATAAGGCTAACTAAAGGGAGTCAAGGAAATCTTTCACTACCGGTATATAATAAAATATTTATAATTTGTGAATAGTGAATTTTCAAATGAATGTGATATCTATTTGATGAATGTATGAATATGCCCATGCTTTGCAACAGAAAAAGAGAGGCAATGACTATGTCGCTTTGAGATGGAAAAGGAAAATCAAAATGTATAAAATCATGCATAAATGGTACCAAATCATTCAAATTTGTTTCTTCTATAAACTGACTGGGAAGTATTCTTCGCTTGCGAAAATTAACTGAGAAGTTGATTAAGTTTGCTAAAAATCCAACAAGTCAGACATTCAAATGGTTATAATGAGAAAATTACCGTATATTTAATTTTCTTTCCTCGACTAGAAAAAATATATATATATTTTGTCACATGAATATACAGGTGTATAAATTAATAAATATTTCAATAACAAAATAACTTTAACATATCAAATGTGTAAGTCCTTCATTTAAGTAAATTTTCCATTAAGTAGTAATCTACATAACTTTTGTATTTTATTTCCTGTTAAATTTCTATTGATTTAAATCTTACATTTTTTTTTTAGTCTTCAATTTGATTGTAAGTATTCAAAGTACATCAAACTTATCTATTTCTTCATCCGAATATTTATTTTCCCAGTGTGTTTATGATTAAGATTTATTATAAGAATAATTACCCTGAGTTTTGGATCCTTGAGTGTCTGAAAGTATTTTTCCAGCTGTATAACACATAGAGAAGATAAACAAACAATAAATCCCTCTGAGGGGGGTAAAATGAGCCATTCAATAAAATCAACATGGTGGGGGTGATGTCCATATATGTCTATAAAATAAAAGTGTTAGTTATGTTATTTGGTATAATTAGATAGAATTATTTTATGCAAGGGTATGATTTTGAAACTAAAATGAAGAAAAAAAAAGGGTTGTAAAAGGATTTATATAATATCATATCTTCCTTCAATTTCAGCGTTTAAGACTACTTTCAGCAAAGATGTAACTTTAATTTAGATTTGTTATGGAGATATTAAAAAAAAAACAAATAAAACAAAGTCTGCAATTCATTTACTACATGTAATTTCTGTAAAGGTTTAATGCTTAAAATAGGAGGTTTTGAAAAGTCCAGATAAATTCGAGACAGGCTACTAAAAGAGAGTGAGCACAGCCAAGACATGACAATATGGTAACTAAGGGTAGAAATACAGGCATGCAACATTGTCCAGTTTTGATCTATTAAACACATTATACAGTAAAACTAAGTTAAACAATCCAAAATTTCCTTCAATGTCTTTCAACTTCAAACGAAACCATCTGTTTCATCTCGAAATAGATGGTACACTAATTACAATTTATAAAAACATAGGATTACAGGGCTTTTGGATCACCTGTTCTCAAAGTAAAAGAAATATCAATCAACCTAAATGTCTCACATGTCTATTAAACATAGTCACTAATTTAATTTCTTCCATTCCCTGAATGTTGTTAGCATGGCACTAATTAAAGTATGAACACATCTTTAATCAAAATCTGCGATTGATGACATGGATCAAAATAAATAACACATACACAGTAGAGGAGTGATGAACAAAACGATACCTAACTTATCTGTAAGTGATATTGAATGTAGCTTGGCTTATTTGCACAGTGCCACTTCATTGTTAACTTGTCAACAATGCATAACCCAATACCTAGGTTCCACTTCATAGACGTAGGACTCGATGCAAGAACCAACAGCACAGCTAGAGAAGCATTGAGCAATGGGACCATACTGACCTGAGGGTTTTTTTGTGGTAGTGCTTGTAGAACAGTATGGCTTTAACATTCGTAAGCAAGGTATTGTCACTCTCATATTCATTGAGAATTTCCCATTAGAGTTTAGTGAGATTTTCATATTTACTTAGTAATTGGCGTTTAAGAACATTTTGTTAAAAAGAGTGACACTATTGGTACACAAATCCATCATAGGCAAGCCTACATCTTGGTGAGAGTATCAATACTGACGACTAAGAAAAATTATCCCAATTTTATCAGTACCAAATACACCACTGCTTTCAAAACAATATGCCCTCCAAAAAGCATTGCAACCACTTGAACATAAGTTTAAAAGATTAATGCTTAATTTGGTAAATGTGTTGTAAATAGTGAAGACAAGGAAAGATTGTATTTCCACACTAAATACAAGTCACACTTCAACCCTTTATACTTTCACTCTATACACATTTCTAGTCATGTTGATCCACATTAATGTGCTCTAATAGTAGTTGACGGTAACAACAGAACCCACCTACCTCTACAGGTAGATGTTATTTTAAGCTCCCGGATAAGTACCCCACTTTGAATCTTGAGCGTAAATCTGTTCTTGTAAAGGGACCCTTGGTTTTAATAGACATTGGGAGCAATTCTATACCCTTTAGAATTTGTGTACTTTTCAAGTGCCCTGCAATGACAGGGCTGTTACTGAAGCAGGAGTGACTTAATATTAAAGTACTCCATGCTGCGGTATCGTTTTTCATGTGAGAAATAAGCTGTGCTCCAATGGTTTCTTGCTCATTCCGCATTGGTTTTAGGGTGTTGCTCGCAAGGATTCTCTCTTTAAGTCCTTGTCATCAGCACCACTGTTCAATTTCTTGGATCCATGAAACATGGAAAATTTAAAGCCTGACATGGCTAAACATACGCTATCACTATTTCTCATAACATAACAAAGAAAATTGGATGATGACTCAAAGATTGCTGAAAGAAAGACTGAAAACCAAAACTACCTCCAAAGCCAAAATAAGGAGTAGCACTGTGTTGATGTCAAACCAAAAGCTCAAATCCTTTGTACAAAATGAATTTTGTGAAAAAACAAAGGCCTGTTGAATTTTGAATGAATTCCTGATAAACAGATTTATTTTTTCAAAATTGTTAAGACCATGGGAACACAGCTGAAGGCACTTTGGTTGCGGGTGCCACATACACCATGGAGAGGGTGCACTTACCAGCGTTCTATCTATTGTGTGTAGAAAGTAAGACACTGGCTTGCCTGTCCAGGAGACAGAGCCGCGGAGGGGGGACAGCTCCACAACATCCATGATGCTGCCTATATCTGTGGGAACAAATTTGAATAATATATTATTTTTTTTAATGATAACAATGATAGGGCACATACAAGGCATTGGTCATAAGATGTCCCATGTCCCATACATGTTATGTAACCAAGTACAGTAGAACCTGTCTATATCTGTGGGAACAAATATGAATAATAATTTACTTTCTTTTAATGATAAAAATTATAGGGCAGATACAAGGCATTGGTTAACAAATGTCCCATATGTAACCAAGTACAGAAGAACAAGTCCATAAAGGCCACACTAGGGAAACCGAGAAACTGGCCTCTCTTGACAGGTTCTACAACACATATCTCTATATTGAGGGGGACAATATACAAGACCGCTGTAGACAGCTGACCTTTATAGAGAGGTGGCTGTTAAAACAAATTTTAAATTCTAAAATCAAATCATAAATATCTTGATAATCAAACAAATTTTCTGCTTGTAAAAGTCACGGGGTTGCTGACTGACCTAAAGGTTTATTATTATCATTGCAGCATGAGCTAAATCCAGGATTTTGTTTCAGAATAATAATAATAATAACATTGGCATTTATATAGCGCTCTTACAGACTTACATGTGTATCACAGCGCTTTACAACATTACATTACTTAATTGACATTGGTAGCAAACAATAAAATTACGTACACAAAAATATATAAATTCAACTATTAAAGAGAAAGGTTTTCAAGGAACGTTGAAAGATAGCGAGAGAAGGAGAAGATCGTACAGCCTGAGGGAGATTGTTCCAGAGATGTGGTGCGGAAACAGAAAAAGATCGATCCCCAAAGCGTGTGCGACTCCTGGGAACCGAGAGCAAGGTTGGGTCGTTGCCAGATCTCAGACCATGCCTTCCTGGTTGATGTAATGAGAGAAGGTTTTGGAGATAGGAGGGAGCCGTTTTATGGATGCACTTGTAGGTCATTGTGAGAATTTTGTACGTGATTCGCTTTTCTATTGGAAGCCAATGGAGCTGACGAAGGAAGGGAGAGGCATGGTCATGCTTCTTAGCGCGGAACACCAACTTTGCTGCTCGGTTTTGAGCTCGTTGCAGGCGATTGATATTTGACATAGAAATATTACATAGAAGAGAATTGGAATAATCAGTCCTAGATGTGACAAGAGCACGTACAGCATGCTCACACGCGGACTTGTCTAGGTAGGGTCTGATCCGAGCAATATTAGATAGATGGAAGTGGAGCGAACTAGAAAGTGAATCTGAGACAAAGATACCAAAACCCTTGAAGCTATTAAACCCTAAAAACTAATTGCAATACCAACCTTCTACTTTTGAAATGATTAATTCCAGAGCAGCTGTTGATGGAGGTAATGTCGGTTCACCACTTGGTTGTATCATATCACAGAGATTAATGTATCATATAGGAGGTCAGTACTAATGCAAAAAATTGCTGGACATTTATTTTAAAAACACTGAAACTCCAATTCATCTTTACTGGATGCATACTTACAGTTCTCACCTTAATTTTTCAGGAGCAAGTATTTATGATAAACAGTGTAACCTGCTTCAGCCAACACCTGCACAGAAAGACCATGTGTCTAAAGAGACGTCATTCAGGGGGTCACTACACACCGTTTCTCATTGAAACCTGTGCTAACCTGAATATAAAGATCACCTGCTTATTAAGATCACATTTCTTGCCTCCATGGAGTGGTCTCTATACACAGATTTTCAATATCTTGATGGAAATTGTGTCTTCATGGAGGCCTGTGTTCCCTTGGTGTTCTTTGGCCTATGATTTCAGAGGAAATAATAGTGATGATGGAAATGCTTACCACTGAGATTTCTGTCTGTTATACGGAAGTTGAGAGGGCAGAAAGCTTTGGAGGACACGATCTTAGCACCTTCCTTCATGTTGGCAAACCTCTCCTTCAACTGAAATAGAAAACCATCAGTCAAATATATATAATGAATAAAATAAATATAAATAATAAATAATAATAACAATAATAATAAAAACATTGCTTATAAAGCGCTTACCAACGAAGTCTCTTAGCGCTAACATATATACCCTTCGACAAGGCATTAATCTACATTTGCCACTCCATACCCAGGAGAGAAATAGGGACCTGGTAGAATGACGAAAGCATTCATGTTGGTTATTGCCATATGCCCCTCACTGTGACTATATGGCAGGAATACTCCCCAGGGGGTGGAGATGATGCGCATTGCGTGTGAATTAATCTGATGACCAGGGTAATATCTGTAAAGCGCTTTGAAACAGTATTTCATATTAAGCTCTTTATAAATCTGGATTATTATCATGTCCATTATCAAATATGGCTGGTTTCATCACGAATGCACAAACTTGTGTACAGCTTCTGAAATTAATGAGCAAATAAAAACCTTACAGACTCTCCATAACTTTTGCTTCTGAGAAGGGAAATCATCAATGAAAAGTTACATTCGTGTCATTAAGGATTGAACTTACCTGGTGATCAACACGGGGGCCAAATGCAAAGTTGTTCACGAAGATGATGCTGTGTAAAAAGAAACGAAGAAATTGCTGTTAGGTGATCTACAGTCAAATTCTGGACGCTAAGACATTGTGAGTACGTGAAGCAATACTGTCCATAACAGAGGCACTCTTACAACACAATATCTAACCCAATGATTTTGTATATCCCCGTAACATAAAGGGTTATAATCAATTGCAAAATGGTAATGGCAAATCGGGATAATCCTTGCATTCATATATTGTTAACAAGGCTGACTTATAATAATAATAATAATACATATGATTTATAATGCGCCAAATCCACTTGACAGTCAAATGCTCAAGGCGCAGCTTGTGCAAAAGATGAAATACATGATACATTTATACAAAGTGCGATAGGAAGGTACAGACATGAAAGGTTATGGTAATCAATTATAAGCTAAATTAAACAGATATTTCTTAAGATTGTTTTTTAACACTTCAGCAGAACTGCTATTCTTAATCCATTGAGGGGAGTATTCCATAATGAAGGTCCAGCATGAGCGAAGGTTCGCTCCCCCCACTTTGTTTTAACCCTAGGAGTAACAAGTAAGCCAGAGTTTTGAGAACGTAGCTGTCTAGAAGGAAAGTAATGCTTAATCAAGCCAATGTTATACTGCGGAGCAGAGCCATGCATACAGTGAAATAATAGCAAAATCATCTTGAAAACAACACGTTTTTCTACGGGCAACCAATGGAATGATTTGAGGACTGGTGTGATGTGACTAATGCCCAATCAAAATCGTTCTTTCAAAGTTGCAATCAATTGCCAAATTTTGAAATAGTTTTTTTACATGTTGATGTCTATTTCAAACTTGGTGAAAAAAAACATAGGAAATGGAAAAAACAAAGCATTTGTCATGAGAAATTGCTTCATTTGGGGTAAACGCACCTTAAAATAATTTATTAATGGATAATTCACTTCTATTGAGAGAATAATGTTAGCGTTTGTAAAGGCAAGCATAGAGCAACCTGGAAAAATTGATAAAGCGATACTGAACTGATGAACTTTCTGCCCTGTCGTACTTGTAAATTGCACAACACCATCTCATGTTCAACTTGCCAACAGTACATAACCCAATAACTAAATTCCAACTTCCCAGAGAGAGAAACCAATGCAAAAACCAACAGCGCATCTAGAGAAGCATCGAGTTAAGGGACCATACTGCTACAGCTGTTCTGAGATGGCGCTAGAAGGGATTGTTCTGAAGTGCTTCTAAAACAATGTGGCTTTAAAGTGAATCAATAAATTGTCTCAGATCCTGAAACAAAATCCTGGATTTAGCTCATGCTGAAATGATAATTATAAACCTTTAGGTCAGTCAGGAACCCTATGACTTTTACAAACCGATCGCCCTATCTGATTATCAAGATATTTATGATTACAAATCAAAATTTTGAAATTCGTTTTCCTAACAATTTTTTTATAACACTACAGTCTATTGGGGAAAATGTGTATGGCAAAATCGGTCACTCAAAGATTTTTACTTTTTTGAGGCACTTCATGATCATTTTGAAGCACAGTATGTTTTGAGGGCTTCAATTTAAAACCATATCACAGACACTGATAACAAGTAGGGCCATGCATCTCAGATTTAACATTGTTAAACGATGCCTTTAAGAGCAAGAAAGGAGTATGTCTCACTTGGAACTTGCTATTTTCTCCTTCATAATGTCAGAGAGGAAATCGCCATGGTCCAGTAGAAATAAGCTGTGTTCCTTCCCATACCACTTCATCCAACGCTTGTACTCCTTTTGCATCCCCTATAAGAGAGTGAGAAAGAGATTTGCAATGAGTGTATCAAACACAAAAGGGTCAGATTTAGAGATAAAGTTGAGTTCTGGTCATGCGATTGCATTGTGAAAGAAACGTTGTGGAATTGCTTTACTCTAGTTTTCATGTTATTGCTAACAGGAATAACCCTCTTACAAAACATATTTGCAAGTATAAGTAAATAAATTTCTCATTTCTAAACTCACAAAGTTATGTATTAGAAGTCAAAAGTTGGCAAATCAAATTGATCCCATTTTTATCTAATTAATGAGGGTGTAGCATGACGAGACTACGTGTCTCTCCCGTGGCCTGACTCTGGGTCAATTGGGTGTAATACGACTACGGAAGAAGCGACAGCAGTATTCACATACGTGCAACATATGTGAAACCGAAGCCTAAGGAGAACTTTGGTGTGTTTCGCAAACGCTAGCGCGCTGACCATTAATCAAGTCCATTAGTTTATGTGCAGTTGTCCAAAGGAAGTCGTAATGGCATTAACCAGGATTTGCCATGCTACACCCCATTTAACATAACACTTCAATGTGTATGTAAGTAAAACCATTTCAACAAATCCATACATAAACCCCTGCTGTAAGCCAAAGAAAGATCAGGAGGGTGCAATATGAATAATATGAAATACATTCATTCTATGCACATCAAATAATACCCACTTTAGTTTACTGCTGACATATAATCTTCCGCATCATCTTTAGTTTGTGTTGTTTCCTCTACCTCATGCCAATGATTTTCTTTCCATACCAGTAATCACGCTTCCTAATAATTAAAAGCTTTGATGCCAAATATTTACCTCTGAATAATGAGCTGGTACGTCCGCCTTCTCGATTCCATAGGCCAGCTTACATGGTGTTGCAGCAGCCACTTGTAACACAACATTCCCAACACCTAGGTAAGAAATGATTAAAATTGAATATGAATCTAATCAAATACTGTGAGAAATCTAAATGCAAATTACGTTTACATTTGCTATTCATGGTATACTTTCAAATACTCAGCTAAATTCTTAATCCAACAGAATTCTGAAAAATAACATTTCTTGCACACATTTTACGTAGGATCAAACATAAAAAGAGAGTAGATGATGGAAATAGTCACAGTATTTGGCATTTATGGGTTTCAACCTTTAAAAAAAGATATTCTTTAAAAAATTCCAATATTTCAATTAATAGTCAACTAATTTTCCCACTTCTCTTTGGAAGGACAGATCTGAACTCATATTTGCCTGACTTTATTCTTTTTCCCTAAGAGAAAATAAAAGATTGTGTTCTTTTCCTTGTAAACAAAATAAAAGTATTTTCTGCAGATTTATGAAGTCATTTTAAATAATCCCAAGTGGAAATTCCCTGAAGAGGAAATGGAATTTGAAACCATCAAAACACCCTTCTTCTTCCTGCTTCACCTATTCCTCCTACAAGCGCAAAGACACTCATGAACAGTCACTCCTTTTTTTCAATTGCAGAACAAGCAAAGTCATAATAAAATGTATTGAAATACAGTCAAACCTGTCTATAGCGACCGCCCAAGGGAAACACAAAGAGCGGTATTTGTAGACAGGTGGTCTTTGTGGACAGGTTCCTTTAGTACATGTTTCAATGAGAAACCATTTTCAAGGGAAACAAAAAATGTGGTCTTTGTAGACAGGTTCCTTTAGTACATGTTTCAATGAGAAACCATTTTCAAGGGAAACAAAAAAAATGTGATTGTTGTAGACAGGTGGTCACTAAAGCAGGTTTGACTTTAATTCTATGGACATGAATTCTTAGATGATTGTTTTAGGTTCCTCGCTTATTGTGTATCACTTGCTCTTCAGCACACCACTCTATTTCATTTATTATAAGCAATACATAATGATTCATATCTACTACCATGTTGAGATGATATGTTCAAAATTTTAAGCTATGCCTATATGTTTCCCCCCTGGAGATTTATTACCTTGTAAACAGGGACCTGAAATGGGCCCAACAGATAAAAACAGGTGCACTTTCTATATATCTGCGGACACTTTTACAAGGATACCAGTTTCTATTTCTCAATAAAAAAAGAGAGGCAAGCATGGTAAAAAGTCACATTTGTTCTCTAAAAGACCAAGCCTGAAAAGGCCTGAAAAGGCCTGAAACAGTAAGGTATCAGGGACAAAATTCACGACTGAAAAGAGAACTCAAGATTGAAAACTGGCAACCCTCCATAACTCATCAGTGAATATGTTAGAACAAAGCAAAAAACAAAAGATCCTTACCACTTCCAAGATCTATGAATACATCATCCTCATTGATCTTCACATGTTCCAACATTTGAGCCACTAGATCATATGATGTCTCTCCATACACCTTTAGAATTTAGGAAACAAACAAAATTTTAACTACAAATCTAAACATTTTATTTGTTTCACTTTGAAAAAGTCAAATGAGAATCATAATACTTTATGGAAATTAAAAGAAAGTAAGGCTGATATTTGTTGAAATTTGTTAGGATTTTGTTTAAAGAAAGTACACATTTTTAGGCTGACATTTCTCAGAGGCACTAAAGAGTACTCTTTTATTCTAGTACAAACATTTTCATAAATGTATTGCAGTAAGGTTTTACACACAATTCTACAACTGAGATAGAAAACCCCTGTCTGAAATCACACACTATTCTGAAGCCCACTGCCAGCACCTTTACATCAGAAAAAGATATTAAAATACCCAATCTCTCCTTAAACTACTGCTACGCACTGCTACTAAACTCAGGGCTCTCCAACATTGATTCGTCATTTTAGCTGCAAAACAATTTTAGGACAGAAGAGGACTATACTCTACCTCAGGTGAGAATGGTTCATAGCAGTTGAGCTTGTCAGGGTCATCTATGGCATGGGCATAGGTTTGCTGCATGATATGCTTCAGCAGACCAGGCGTTGCTCTCTTGGAAATGGGCGAGGTGCATGATGATACTTTCCACTGCAAATAAAAAACGATGTACAATCGTCTAACAAAATGCCCCAAAAGACAGTATGTAATCAATCAATACTTTTGTTAGGATATAACAGTAAAGTAAAGAACTATGTAATTAATTTGGTAAATAAATATTGTTAGGTGTTAAAGGGACAGTTGAGTTCTTGTTTAAGACCACAAATGCTTTCAAGGTGCATAGTTATTGCTTTTATTCTTATATATCTATATATAGCATTTCTAGTGCCCTTTAAAGCCAAACTGTAATACTTGTAGCTACTTGCTTCCTCGATACAGAAAACTTCACCAATCGATGCCTGTTGGTCCCCCATGATCCTCTTTTACTTATGTTAATTGAGAGCCGAGTTAATGAGATAGCCACCTGTCAGTGACCTTGCTGTGTGGTCTGAACCTTTCTGGCTGAACTAGTACAGCAGGCCTTTAAGGACCTAAAATTGCTATGAAGGTAATTTAGACCCCAAAATGTGTGAAATTTAGATTAAAAACGATCATACCAATTCAGCTCCACTTACCCAAAAATACAGAGACCATTAATTTAATAATAATAACATTACATGGGCCGGCTAGTTGTGGGTATTATATACCAACTCGAAAAAGCAAACAAAAAGCCAACATTGGCATCGGCTGGAATAAAACCTACATGTATAAGGCGCTAACTCGTTTTTCAATGGCTGGTTCAAAATTATCCATTATTTTGAGGAGCCCCACAATTATTGGAAATGGTTATATTTATGGATATTTCAGCAGTCTCTGAACCGATTTTGACATTTAATTTGTATGCTTTCAAATTTGACTTATTTTTTCATTATCTCACCAAAAAAAAATTATTTTGTGTAGTGCCCTCTATACCAAAACTCAACTATCCCTGTAACTACTAAATTAACAGGTGAGTAAATAAATGGATGATATGACATTCACATGAGATAATTTATATTATCAAAAGAGTCTCTTGTTATAAAGTAAAGTAGCCAATGGCATAGCCAAAGTTCAACAATCATAGCGCCACTTCCTGATGCTTAGCTTAAGCAATATGCCATTCAGTACTTACCAATTGTCTTATTGCATCAATAGTCCTGTTGTATTTCTCACACAGTGTCAACATACTCTCATAGCTGCATAACAAAGCAAGAAAAGTCATCAATATTCCTGTAATTTTAACCTTTATGTATACTAACAGATGCAATAATTGCAGTTTATGTCATAAATGTATTTACATGTAGATTATAATTATGTCCTGTGACAATAAGCATCAACTGGAGTGTGTTTAGTAACTACAGGTATTCTTATAAAAATATATATATTAAAAACTGTTATATCATAAAAAAATAAAAACACATATGCCCTCTTGAGTGGCCAAGCCTTTCCGTAAGTCAAAGCAGATGAGGAACCAATTATCTGACAAAAGCTGCTCCCGGTCCTGAAATTTTTAAGAGAACCGCAAGCCGATTTTTCCAGGACCAGGAGCCATTTCCAAAATTAATTAAAATATGTATTCTTTTAAATCATTTGTTGACTGTTACCTTTTATTTATTCATTAGTCTATCAGAAAACTATGAAGTACACACTGCATAGCAGTGGTAGCATATCTGCCAAGGCATCATTATACATGTACATAAAAATGAGTGAGAACTTAGAATAGAGATATAAAAACCTTTAAATAATAATGCCATTCCATAGACTTCGTTCGCGAAACTCTAAAATTGTGATCTATTTCCATCATGATTGCTGCGATTTTCATATAGTTTTCATGAATAGAGATGTGAAATCAAAGCTTGGATTGTGATTATTTTGGCAATGTATACCGAACTTCGAGAACCGTTTTTCAAAGTAAAGTATTCACGACAAAGTCAAACTTTGAGACGGTGTCACGGTGTGAGAGTGTTGCTTGCGGGACCTCTTTCTCCGCTCTGCGCGGTGGCTAGGAGATAACGTCTGCTCATAGTCGTTCTGCAACGCTTTCGGGGGCTACTTTGGACCATTTAATTTTTTCAAGTCGCCCCCGTAATCGGCACCTTGGAGTCAATTTTCCATCTTTCCCGGTGCCAAAAGTCAAGGACCGTTGGGTAAAAGTCGCAGGGCGCCTCCTTACGGAAAGGCTTGTGAGAGGCTTTCCTTATTATACACAAGTTCTCACCTGGATGTGTCGTAGTCATTCAGAACATTGTTCTCCATAGCAAGCATTAGCTGAGGAATATCCTCACATACCCATCTGGATAGGATAAGAAAACAAAGCCATGCCGATATGAATGAAATATGTTCTTACAAGGAATAGTGGAGAGATTAGTCGATTTTTAACCATGCTTAAGAAAAACCGGTTTTACTTTATAGCTAATCCTGCAGAGTATGAATAAAGATCTGTGACTTATAGATTGAAATAATGTGAAAACAATTTAAATAGTTGCAAGATTTAATTTGATTTGATTTTATATTATTTCATTTCTGCATTTTTCCAAATATAATACAAGAGGACACAATGATTAGTTTTAAAAAATTGCCAGTGAAAGGGTGTCATGCAAAAATTAATAGTGGAAGCTCTTCTTCTTCTTCTTCCTGAATTTACTTTAGTAAATGTGAATGTTGTGACGAATTTTAAGAATTTCATTGATTGTTAAACCATGTTCACCATTTCCCCCCTACTATCCAAATCTAAATTCCTCATCGTTCCTGTGTTCTATATTATTTTCTTCTCCACTGAGTGTATTTTGTAGCTGACAAAGAGAAGAACATCCGGTACAAATTCACAACCAATATGGAATAGATAGCCTAAATACATAAAATGAACCTCACCTGATTGTGTCAACAATCTCAACAGCTCCATCTGTCTTATCCTGTAAAATAAAGAAAAATTGATACAAAATGAACATCAAATCAAGTCGAATGGATTCATCTCTAATTCCCCAGGGGAATTTATCATGGACATTAACTGACAAAACCTATGTGTTTTGTCGCGTACCAATTACACCTACAATTTCAGCATTTCTGATTCAAACATGAATCAAACAAAACCTCAAATTCTGACCCAAAAATTACTTTCTAAGGATAGACCCAGACATCAGGACAGCTTTCCACAAAACCTTCATTTAAAGGTAAAGACCAGTATTGAAAACACCCCAATTTCAAAAAATGAAATGGAAGCTCTCATTACCAATCATGTGAATGAATATGTTTTGACTAATACATAATGATACAAAATTTGCCGGGAAACCACCTACTAATTCATATATTTGGTAAATTTGTTTCTCTCATGGTCTGTGAGAGATACAGGGTAGTCCCATATACATCTTTCTGTGTATAGTGCTTGTAACTTTAC
>BEXV01000099.1:84849-101497 GCA_003118195.1 Hemicentrotus pulcherrimus
AAGGACTCAGAGAAAATTATATATCAAAATTTCAGAACTATATGTGCATGGGTGAGAATTTTCTCGTCATTATCATTAAAACACAAGCTGGGAATAATATTAAGAGCAATACACTGATTTCTGTACTTTATGTTTAACGATAGCAGTCATTATTTGCAATGAGAAAAAAAATGCTTCAGTCCCACATATCAGATTTTGCGTTTGTATATGTACAGTGCAGCGTCTGTATGGCTGTGAGTGTGAATGATGTTGTTACTTGTTAGTTGCTTTTCTTGACCCCCCCCCCTCCGCTTTCAAATTTGATATCAATATGTTCTTGTATGATTCATGATGTTATTTGCTATTGCAATTCAGTCCTTTGGCTTACTAGATTCAATAAATATGAGAATAGACCTAGACCTAGACAATTTTCCTTCCAAATCCAATTTCATTTGATATATTTTTTTTACAGAACAGAACAAGCCCCAAATCAACAGAGACTATTTTTAGAAGACATTCTGTTTTATACAATGCCTACTAAGATTCTTGCAACCTCATTGGTCGATTATTAATCACATGACATGCGCTATAAGTACTGTTGAATGGCAGCATTCTCCAGCCGTACAATTCCTTTTGATCCTTTTGCACCATTGCCCGCTGACATCACTAACGATGTAAAAAGAAGCGGTATATTGTGAGGTAAGTGATGTCGACGTGCAAAGGTTCCAATGGATCAAACAAAATTGCACTCCGCGTCATAACAAACATAAAGCTTGGTACGCGAGGAGCATAGTATGTGCATGGTTTGCTGCCAGCTTAATAGTACGCGCTCATCAATTAAAAACAATCTCATCAATTAAAAACAAACAAAAAAATCACTGAGATTTAGGCCCAGGAAAACTGTTTAAAGCCCATTAACATCAGATTTTTAATAGCGAATGGTCTTTATTTGTGCAATTAAACAAGATTTTGCATTTGGTGAAAGATGAGACGCTCCATTAAAGGTAAAGACCAGTTATGGTCATGCGATTGCATTGTGAAAAAAACGTTGTGGAATCTATCAGAAAAGGTTGATCATCTGGCATATAATATTGGTGTGTACTGCAAGGTTCTGGAATCATCAAAATGATAAGAAATGTGGCCCTGTCTTCGTGAAGTTACAAGCACTGTACACAGAAAGATGTATATGGGACTATGCGCACACATGCTTGACAGACCATAGATAAACTAATTTACCAAATACCGGTAAATCAATTAGTAGGCGGTTTCCCGGCAAAATTTGTATCATCATGTATTGGTCAAAACATAATCTTTCATAAGAGCTTCCATTTCATTTTTTGAAATTGGGGCGTTTCCAATACTGGTCTTTACCTTTTAACTTGGCTGTGCCTTGTTGAATATAGCGTCTCTTATCTTTCACCTCGTGCAAAATCTTGTACCAGTGCACTCATGGCCATACACTACTTGAATAATATTGGAGACTAAATAGGAATTTGAGTCATATGTGAGTTAAATTAATCATAAATATGAATCGTATGAAAAATGAATTCAAGGCATCTTTCTCATGAGAATTAATCAGACAATCATTCAATACGTTTTTAAAATGTTTAGTCTAGAGTAATATTTATATGAAAAATTCTCCCCCAATTCTCAATGTCTCATTATTCCTCTTTTTCATGCCTCCGCTACAAAGTAGATGTTTTCGGGTTGTCCGTCCGTACATACAGTCTGTACGTCCCGTTCTCGTGATTATGTTAATGCTCAAGAACCGATTGATGGATTCCCCCCAAGCTTTAGTCCTATATGTATCTTGCAGAGCCAATAAACTGATTAGATTTTTAGGTCACAAGGTCAAATTTCTAAGGTCACAGTGCTCATTATGTATGCAAAACAGCTTGTGATCACAATATCTCACGAACCGATTTATGGATTACCGTCAAACTTGGGTCATGTATGTAATTGTATCTTGCAGAGCCAATGAACTAATTAGATTTGGGTTTATGAGGTCAAAGCTCATTATGTATGCAAAAATAGCTTATGAATGCATACATTCTCATTAGAACCAACGGGTGGATCACTATCAAACTCGGGACCTGTATGTATCTTGCAAAGCCCATGAACTGATTAGATGTTAGGGTCATATGGTCAAAGGTCAAAGGGTCGTACAGTACATGTACGTTACCTGTATATGAAAAATAGCTTGTAATCACAATATTATGAGAATCTGTTAATGGATTACCATCAAACTTGAATTTTTTAAATTGCTTCTGTTTTGGTTTGTAAAATAGCTCAATGGCAGAGGCATCATTTTAGACTGGCGTAGTCGAAGAACCATCTAGTTAATCTTTCTATTTCCAAAGATACTGGTACATGTAAGACCATTCTCTTTAACAACATCCACTGAGAACATCAGAAAACGAGAAACCAGATACTGGAAAACGCTTTTGTAGATCTTACCAACATGATATCATCAAAATGGTCCTGTACGGGAAGTGGATCGGTACCATCGTGGATCACAACGCACTGAAATACATCTGCTTCAATCACATGATCACTACCTACATCCTGACGAGCACTGTCATGTTTCTCATGACCTTCCTCAACTTCTCATCGCCACGCCTAGCAACAGTTGCCATGTCCGCTCTCATGTCTCTCTTCATCGTCACGCTGTCCATCAAGTTTGCCTACCAGATGACGCATAGTTTTAAAACCCACTTTGAGGTTCAATGATGGATGTACAACTTGCCTAACATATCAGCTAAACACTAAAATTTACATCTACCAGTATTGACTGAAATTCCAAAGAGGAATTGAAAAATTATAAACTAGTTGGAAGAGAAGTCAACATTAAGGACAAAAAAGGTGTTTCAAGGACGGCACTGCATGTTGTTCAAAGTATGATCTCTGTGGACTGGCAGATGACGGAGACCATCATTGACAACGTAGGAGTCAAGCGCATCTTCTTCAATTACGCCATCTCCTCGTGCCTCATCTCCATCTTTGTCCTCTTTCTGATGTCCGTCATCCACTCCACGCCTCGTCTCCCGCTAGGTGCCGTCTTGTCGCTCATGACCCTGCTCATTGTCAGCCTGGCAATAGAGTGCGCTCATCAGATTGTGCTTTGGAGACTCCTGAGTCATGATTCCCAGTCATTGACAGAAAGACAGCACTTTGCTTATGATGTTCTGGGAAGCCCTTTGACATAGTGTGGAACTATTTGTGGATCTATATTATATTGTTTTGAGTTTTAGACTATCATTATAGTCTATGGTAGTTAATACAGTATAATTCATATACATGTATATTTTCACCTGATAAGTGACCTGAAATGTACATGTTTACCATCACTATCAGGTTTTCAGCACAAAAAGCGTAACAGAACAATGTTTTGCTGAACCTAGGTGCTTTCACTGTAATCTATGAACTTCTTGTGCCAATTTGATAGGAGTGTGATGTCATGATAGCAACTCGAGCACATCAGAAAATGTCTTGCCAGTGAAACTAGCCTGCTTAAATAACATTGAGCATCATCATTCCAAATCAAGAGTAATTATCAAAATGGGGGACTACTTCAACGAAAACCAACGCTCCAACTTCCTGGACTTCGAGAAGGTCCGGGATGAGACCAAGAGCATGGTGATGGAGGGGACCAAGGAGTGCCCTGCCCATGCCATCATCCTGTGTGCCTGGAACAACATCCTTGGACCGCATCTTCAGCATATCTGGCAGACGGAGGGTAAGCCAGAGATGAGCCATGAGATGATCCACTATCTCACAACCCACACGCTCACATCCAGTGACCAGCCTCAGGTTAGTGACATCTTTAATTTCATCTTAATTCCAATTTTGATAGTTGTTCCTGCTGCTTCTTTTTTGAGACTGTATGACTTGTAAGCTCAGAAAAGCTCTGTAACTTTTGTAAGAGTACTTTGGAAAATTATTTGTAAAAAGGGCTGTGACAAATCACTGCAGAGGAATGTCACTTTTACCTTGTCAAATCCATCTAAAAGGCGCTCCTATGAACAAAAAATTATCTGCTACACTGTCTAAGATATTTTTTAAGAAAGGGTACAGAAAATTGATGTTTGGAGCTTTTGATAAAGATATTATTCTGGTGATCTTAAACAGACTTTTAAAATTATAATCGATATCTTGAGAACGACATGAAGGGACCGGGAAGGTCCTCCAAGTCTAGATTACAATTCAGGATTATAAAGATAATTAATTAACTTTGTGATCAGAAACCTGACAGTACACATTCCCCCTTAAGAATATTCATATGGAGTAGAGAGAGAAAAAATGGCAGTTTTAGTAAGATTATAGACATAAGATGTGATCATGTGAAGTATTATATTTTCTCTCAGTCTGCCATAGAAACAAAGACACTCCTACTCCGAGACAAGGGACTGGTAATCTCCACATTCCTCTTCAGCGGGTGTGAACGTCAAGAGAAGACGGTCTTTGCCCTGTCCCTCATCGTCCCCTACGGTCTCAAGTCCTGGTACCTTCCGCTAGAAGACTTCTGCGCTGCTCGTCTGACGGCCATGATCAGTAAACTCAGGGTGCTTCAAGACAAGCAGAAGTTTGAGGTAGACATTTATTCCTGTGTTTTAGTGGACCAGTTCAGAGTTTGCTCATGTCCCAAATGACCTTGAACATCCATATCTTCCAGTTGAATATTATGACTTGAAGAGGAGTCTTCAAAGTTAAGTAACAAGCCCTGTACATAGAAAGATGTATATGGGACTACACAAACATATGGCATAAAACTCGGGCCTCATTTTTAAGCTGTTACTTGTCATATTTAGAATATGAGGGCATTTGAATTTTCAAAGAGCCTTGCTTTTTAGGGAACATTTTTTCTCTCATGTTCTTCCACATTTGCATAATATTAAAACAATGATAATGCTAACAAATTATTTTTCACCTCTCCCCAGAACTCAACCTTCTCTTTAACATTGTAATAACATTGTCTTGTTTTGGTTTGGCAGGTTGATCCTATCCAGATCTTAGATGCAGAGATTCCTAGTCTTTATTGTGCCTTGGGTCTTCTCTTCATGGCCCCCATGCCTACACAGGTCAATGTAAGTCATCACATAGGACAAAAGGATGCAATCCTGGAAGAATTATGTTTGTTTCTTTGTTTTATCTGACTGCTAAGAAAGCATGAAGGACTTGGTGAAGAGGATTAATGCCTTGCCAAAGGGCATGAGCGCATCAACAGGGTATCTAACCCTGGGTAATGGGACCATTGCCCCACCACTGACTGAGCATGTATTTAGCATCACCGCGGGGCCTTGGAGTGGAAAGCGAGCATCATCATAGTAACCCAGGGGTCTTTATACCTCAATACTCCCCGTGCTCTGTTACAAAGAGAGGATTTAATTATTCATAACACATAGGGGGTACTCTCCCACATACATGGCGTTCATGCAACATTAAAGAGAGAGAGAGAGAGAGAGAGAGAGGGGGGAGGAGAGAGAGGGAGAGAGGAGAGAGAGGGGGAGGAGAGGAGAGAGGGGGAGGGGGAGGAAGTCTGAAATAAAGAGAGAAATGAGCTAAAAGGAGCTTTGTAGGAAAGAAATAAAAGCGATTGAAGACAGAAAATATCTGAGGAAAAGTGTTTCCCCCCAAGAGTAGTATGTTGTAGTCAGAGCCATCTCCAGGAAGTACACTGTAATGTGATGGGAAAAAATACATATAAGTCTATGAAAATTCTCACAGAATTACTAACGGTCCAATGGATATAAATCTTTGAATGAATACTATTGGCGTCTTTGGCAGATAACCAATTGCCGCTAGAATAATTTGGCAACATCCCAAATTTGATAGCGTCTTCCTGTTTTGTTTTGTTTTCTTCTGAAAACAAGGGAATGGTTTGGATTTTCAACAACAGAATGCAACAATGTTTTAAGCATAGCTTTCATCACATCAATTATGAAAATATATCCTAGCTTTAAAGTTTTGCTTACATGTAGATGTTTCTTCTCTAATGTAATTAATTATATATCACATTTGTTGTCAGTTACTGTCTACCCAATCTGTGTACTTCCTCTAGTAAACACACCATCAAATGCATGAAATACTCTCTTAAAAAATATTATCTGAGTATTTTTGTCAATTCTTTCTTTCAGCTAAATGATACCATTTTTGCAGCAGGTCAGGGGAAGCAACTTGATGTACAGTTAACAAGGAAGTAAGTCCATATAAGAAAAGTTTGTCATTTGTACCTGGCTAAAAGTTGGTGCTATCAAATCAGATTTGAAGTTAAAGATACTATGGCCCATTTGCAGCCAACATCAAATTCTGTAGAACTTTGTAGGAATTATGAATATGTATGTATGTCCTATCTGTAAAATTTAAACGTTAGCGGTGTCCTAGTATTCAAGTTATGCAAGGAAACCTGTTTACTTTCTAGACTTCCCTGTCAGACACTGTTGAGTGACTTACTGACATTTTTTTTTCTTTGGTAATAACATACATAAAATGAGCTGCAACAGAAACATGAGCATTTGTCTACATCAATAACCCACTACTTGTAATAGCCAAAATTAAACTGATTGAATCTTTATGCAGCACAAAATGTACAACCATTCGGTTCAAAGGTCTGAAAACCAGACTATTACTTAGGTGATTGCAATCACCTATGTTGATTGGACA
This sequence comes from Hemicentrotus pulcherrimus, assembly GCA_003118195.1. Taxonomy (NCBI): domain Eukaryota; kingdom Metazoa; phylum Echinodermata; class Echinoidea; order Camarodonta; family Strongylocentrotidae; genus Hemicentrotus; species Hemicentrotus pulcherrimus. The sequence goes on from BEXV01000099.1 coordinate 91,489, forward strand.
ACTAATGGTTGTTATTTTCCCACAAAAAGCCATTTCCAAACGTTATGATTTGAGGGAAGTTCTAAATAAGTATTGTCTTTCAAATGCTGTTGGAATAAAACCTTTTCATTTTTTTTTTTTGACCTGCAAATGGGACAAACTACCTATAAAGTATGTGTTCTTAATTGTTTACTAGACCTTGTAGGAATGAAAATGTTGTTAGAATCCAACGCCAGTATTCAGTCTCCAATAAGAACAAATCAAAAGTGAGATGTAAGATGTAACAACTTCACATGCCGTTAATATATAAACACTTAGCCAATGTTGGTTTCACTCGAGCATCTATAGAAAAATACCTTAATTACTGTTATGAAATTGCCATCTACCGACGGTGATATAAGGGTTTAAGGAAATTGGGACTAAGCTATTTTTCTGTTCTCTTCCTGATGATTATTATTTCCTGTAATGTTTGCAATTTTTTGTTCAGGGCCATAGTTCCAGCTCTTTCAACTTTCTCGGCCCTTGTAATCTTCCGTCTTTTACGTCCTTTCCCTTTCAGTAAATCCCCGTATCCACCATCACCTTCCACCCATGGCATTTTCAAAGTTTAAAAGTTTGACAGTAACGCGCGCGTTAACTATGTCGATGATGCAATGTTTGTTTGTTGTTATTTTTTTTTGAAAGAGTATACAGGTACAGTACGTACGTGCAATAACATCAAGTTCTAAAACAGCCGCGGGTTGAGACTGGACGCCGGAGCTAGCTAGCACTATAGTGTGCGATAGCCACCGTAGTGCGCTTGTGATCGTGAGCGAGCGCTATAGCGCGAGCAGTGCATGCATGCACACCATGCATAGTATACACCATAGAGATACCACGGAACTATGTACACGCACTCCATACATTTTACTCGAGTGGACGCAAGATGGCGCTACACAACGTAGCTATATATACCATTTGTTGCCTTAAAATTAATTTTCTCAAAAGCGAAAATTCAAGGATTTTTTTACTTTTTATAAATTCCATGTCAAGAACATAAAAATCTTTTTAATAATAGAAAATATAAATGACTAGAATCAACATTTTTGTGCCTTTTAAAAAAACTTTTACAAAATGTTTTCATAGATAAGAAGCCAACTTGTAGATAAGTTCAACTTGGGATCCTTGTGAAACAGACCCCAGGCCTGTAAACAATTCATGACCGTTTATTTTATTGTTTATGATTTGTATTTTCAGGGCTATAGCATCACATCTACAGACCTGTGGATGTTCAGTTGTGTTAGGAAACAGCAAGGAAGAGGTCAACATGGTAAGATGATGAATCTCAACCCATCAGTTAAAGCCCCAGTGTACTACTTATAGATACTTGCGCCCTCTATATAGCAAACAATGCCTCATCTGTGCCTGTTGGTCCCCCATGATCCCCTTTTCTTATGTTAATTGAGGGCTGATTTGATGAAAAAACCTTGCAGAGAGGTCTAATCCCTCTTGGTCAAACTAGTGCAGACAGGCTTTAATTCATTGTTGAAATGAAAACTATTGAGATTTGATAATCTTATTACAAACCTCATCCCAAATTTATTTATTTAATTTATTTCATTTCCTTGAACATACAATCATATAATTTGTTTTCAATTAGTGCAAGATTTGTGTGATCTTTATATCCTGGGTGCAAGCCAAAAAGAGTCTTTACATCAATTGAAACTTCTCACAAGGAGCTCAACATTCAAAGCTATTCTCATAATGGTGGGCTGATGAATATTGACAAGTCAGAATGAATCAGGAGAGCTGACCCAAAAAATAATGTAAAATTATCTTTCTTTGTCAAGACATGCTCACAACTCCAATATGTTTGCTAATGTATAGGAAATAAATTGTGGATTTCCCAATAAATCTGTGATAATTGAGACCTGTTCATTTGATTTTTCATTACATATTTGTATACAATAATTCGATAGCTCTCTCTCTCTCTCTCTCTCTCTCTGAATAACATTCGTTTCTCATAGAGATACTAGAACAAACCGAAAACAAACAGGACAAAAACCACAACAACAAAATTAGGAAAAAAATACAAACAAGTGAATTTGTGTACAAACAGTTTAAAATGACTTGGTAACATTGCCTCAGATTCTGAAACAATATCCTGGATTAAGCTCATGCTGCAATCATAATTATAAACCTTACGGTCAGTCAGGAACCCCATTACTTTTACAAGCCGATAGCCCGTCTGATTATCAAGATATTTATGATTGGAAATCAAAATCAAATTTTGCTTTTTCCGACTGGTTTTTATTACACTACAGTCTATTAGGGAAAATGTACCGGTATGGTATTAAAACAGGTCTCTAAAAGTTTTTAAACTTTTTTGAGGCATTTCATGATCATTTTGAAGCACAATTTTGTTAGGGCTTCAATATTATACTATATCACAGACACTGATAACATGTAGGGCCCTGTATTTCAGATTTAACATTGTTAAAAGATGCCTTTAATCATCAAACTTGAAATCTCAATTTGACCATGGACAGATGCTGAGCACATTGAGTATGTTTCTGACACCAGATGAGAGGAAGTGTTCAGTGTATCTCAAGGATGAGAAGCAGTCTGAATACCAGAGAGATCTACTATTACAAGGATTCATCAAGGTAACCAACAAAATCAACCCAATTCACAATTCAATTCAAGTTATATTTCCACATTTGGTTAAAAAACAAAGAAATACGATTAATACTGGTATACATGTATATATATGTGTGTGTATATGAACAAAGAATCGAAAGAAACACTGATGTACTACTCATGTGGTTAAAATTGCAAAGGCCAAAAGGCCTATCAGGTTATCCCAAGAATGAATACAATTACATAGAATGTTTGTTTATCATGCTTATTATATGGGGAAAAATGAAGGATAATTATAATTAAACTTATTTATTTTATGTATTTTTATTTATTTTCAGTTTTATGTAAAGGGGTGATAGGAAAAAAAACTGCTGTCTTTAAGTATGTTAGGATACTGATGGCAGTAATTATATTGATTAAGATGATTCTGATGATGGCTGTGAAGTTTGCCGATCTAGGCTATGGGTTTGATTCCTGACAAGCATTATTTTGTACAACATTCACAAAAATTCACACATTGATGGAAGCAATGGAGAACTTTTAGTGACCTATACACTAAATTATTGATTCAGTGAGCAAACCTGTTAAATTGATGATTTCATACAGTATATTGATGAAAATTAAAGGATGACTTTATTGTCTTTTTCAATCAATATACACAGGATAAAATTAACCTCTCAGATTATGGACGTGACATCATGGCGAGCCGTTATCCAACGACCCTCGTGGACATGAGCTCCTTAGAAGTCAAGCAAACACTACCATATAATGAACATGATTATTGGTAAGACTTTAACCTGTTCCTTTTTATTTTTCTCCATTTTTTTTTTTTTAGGAAGTATACATGTATATATTGATCTTCAGTTTTTTTAATGTTATGTCAAGTTTGAATTTAACATGTTGAATGTTGAATGTTGAGGGTCCATATCATTGTACTGTCATGTGGGTGCTCTTGACATTTGCCTTCTTTGAGTAATTTTTGGTATGTCATTCCCCCTCTTATCTTTAATAGGAGACATGAAGCCTTGACTTGGGAGCTGCAATCACTGTGGTTGGACAGTCAAGAAACATTGCCAGTGTAAGAGTTTGTCCCTACAGCCTTGAAAATCAATGTTTCATTATTTCTTGCAACAGATATGGAGATATTTTTTAAAATGATGTTATTAATTCCTTTATTTGATAATGACTCTTGCTTATGAGTATCTAAGTACTGGGATTAAAACAAATATTTGTTTCTATCATTCCAGAGTAAAATATGCCTCGCAGCCAAAATTATGCAATATATGAATTATTACTGTATTTGATGATACTTTTTAAGGAATTGTTGTTCTGCATTAACAGTCTTCTCTTTGTAAAATGAGAAACTGTTATCAATTGTTAATAATGGCCTTTTCAACGAACTGAACAAAATATGCAGAAGTGTCATGACTTTGAAATATCTGGTTTTATGGTTTTTGTGTAAATACCTATTTTAAAGAGTTGTTTTTGTGGTTTATCCCATTTGTAATTGACAGATTGAGGTTTTTGGGACTTGAATCTGAAACTCTGATAACAAACTTCTTGAAAGAGGTAAGCAAGCATGTTACCAATAAAATTGTTTTATATCGGACCTTTTAAAATGAAGTGATAAATTAGATAACATATTTACAGATGGTGACTGATGGATGAAACATTGAATACAGTCAACAACTAAATTATTCATACCCTTTCAAAGTTTTTCAAGTATGTGAAAATTTATTTGTCTAGACTTATGTTTCTCCAGAAATCTTACATCCAAAAAAGTATTCAACAAAGGCCCTAATTCAACCAGTCCACCTTTCAACAACAAAACAAAATCTAATTTACAAGGGGAACGTAGGAATAATGTATTTGTAAACTGTATACTGATGGAGACTTTTCTTTCGGGAAGTTGGGAGCGCAGTATTAGATGATCTCAAAATCCCTAGAACCTAGGTAAAAAATGAAAGCACTACACAATAATAAATGGCACAGAGAGGTCAAACTTTTTTGTAACAAAATTGTTTAAAAAGGGGAAGTCATCTTTCTTAAAATCAGGTCATATTATTAAATCACTCCGTAGTACTCATCTTTTCTACGATACAATTATGAAGTTCTTTGTTCGTTCGTTGTATGTATGTTGCATGTAAATGAATGGCTAATGCAAGCAAAAAATATCCTACATGTATTGTGTAATCTCTGTGTTATAAGATACTAAAAATGAAGCATATAACGTTTTACGTCATTAAAAAAAAACCGGCAGTTTACCACCTCATATCTGAACAAGGCTCAACTGCCAAATTTGCCTCATGGTATTTATTTACTACATGATTGTGTGTGTTTTTACCAGATATTCCTACTGTACCCGCAATGTGGGATCCGTGAGGCCTACATTGAGCAGTTCCGGAGGATTTTGGATAGGAGAGCAATTGCCCTGATCAAATATGTGGAATGTGAAACGTAAGTTGCCATTTTGATGCCTACACTGTATACTGTGCAAAGATTTTGATAATGAAGAGCAAGTTTGTGCTAGTATCTAACATGATTTGAGCAGCCAGACATTAGTATTTATATCTATTAATTTACATTTATCCCAAAATGAGAAATCTTGTGGTATGACCTTTGACCTTTCTGGTATCATTAACTCTAGTCAGTGGTCCAAAAGAGAGATTTAATTTGTGGATGAGATAATTGGATACATGCATGTTGTACAGGAATGAATTACCACAAATTACTTTTGATAAGATAACCATGATTCTAAGTGATGTCATGTTTTGAAGGTGGAATGAAGCGGGAAGAAAAAAGATTTCTATCTCCTTGATGTCATGTTAGTTGTAGCTGTAGCTGTTTAAATTTCTAATAAATTTTTACCACCTGGATTACAATCAAATGACTTTGGTTTCAGATAGAATTTAAAAGATGATCAGGATTCGCTGTTATTGTGCCGTTACCATTGAATGTTAACTTCTTTTTTTTCTTTCTTCCCCTCCAGGGATCAAGGCACTCATCCCAGCAAAGTCACCCTTAGGAAGCTAAAAGATGACCTTGACCTCAACCCAGAAGGCAACTTCCGCATTGTCCTCTCCCGAGCTGAGAAGCTCCGTCCAGGAATGAGTGCCCTTGTGTGTGGGCATCCAGGTGCCATCACGAAGGATGGCGACTCCCTGCAGATTGACTGACATCAAAGTTCAGGGACCTGGGGGCTGTTTCATAAAGATCCTAAGTTGGACTAACAATTCTGGAAAGCCATTAGTATCCTTGAAAATATTTTGTAAAAGTTATTTTAATAGGCATAAAATGTTGATTTTAATCATTCATATTTTCTATTATCATGTGAGATTTCATGTTCTTGATGTGGAATGTATGAAAAGTCTAAAATACTTCAATTTTTGCTTTTGAATATATTTCATTATAAGGCTACAAATGGCTCTCCATTATATTTAAGTCCAACTTAGAGTTCAGATTGACTTAGAATCTTTGTAAAACACCCCCCTGGGCAAGTCCATTGTACGTCCATTATGTCACCAAGTATTTTATTGGAGTCTATTGTGGAATTGAGCCAATATATTAACATTAAGACATAATTTTATTACATGTTTTGTCTGATTCAGCTCTTATTATGGTTATCGACTTAATACAGTTATAATATATACAGTCAAACCTGTCTGTAATGGCCACCCAAGGGAAGCAGAAAATGTGGACACTGTACAGGTGGCCTTTCTAGACAGGTTCTACAACAGAATGTTGTCATGAGGGAGACAAAATGCATGACTGCCTGGTAGCCTTTAAAGAGCAGAGGCCACTAAGACAGGTTTGACTGTGTACTGAACTCTTAGACGTGGTCAGTAACGTTTCAGACTCGCCCACTTCTAAAGATACATATGCATTTTTACTTCTTTACAAAATGAAATTGAACTGATTAGTGTTACGGTATGTAGAAGTTTGGGAATTTCCATTGAAATTCAATGTTTATCAATGATTCACTCTTCAGGAATGTGCCCTTTGTTCTTCTCGTGACAAAGGATACATTGTAGGCCCGAGTCATTTCGGCTCTGACCTGAACATCAGAGCCCTGGTCAAATTTCTCTCATCTGGTGCAAATTTTCACTATGCTAGAATTTTACACCAGTTCATTCTCTAATAAAAGATATTTGTATTCTTTCATATAGGACTATCTATTCTTGAATTCTTTTTTTAAAGAAAAATCCATTTTGCTTTCAAAATAGTGAATTTGTCCATATACTTTTCTTCTCAAACATCTCGGGTCATTTGCGTTCATATGCATGATCGTGATCACACGTTTACAATCGTGACTGCCATTGTGAACGTGAACCTACATTTTTTCAAGAAGGAAAACTCTCAGAGAAATTGACTAGGGGCTAATACATACCAGTATGTTTCTCTCCTTTTAAGGAGTTATAGGAAATTTCATCTTTCACTCTGCAGTAGTATTTCAAAGAATTCGAGAAATAAACTATATTTGTTTGCCTGAATGATCTTTCTGTCCCTCATGTGTCATAGAAAAACATTGTAGTTAGAACTAAGAAAGATGAATATTTTAGCCAGCATGTTTCAAGCTGTAACCATATGCTATTTAAAACAAAATAATGCTAAATTCTTTCTTATGAGATGAGTGAATTGTAGGTAAAAAAAAATTGTAACATGTAATTAATATGAAAAAAATATTTTGCAGATGTATGTACAGCAAATTTGCATTTTATATTTATTATTTTTAAAAGATTGATGGATGTCATTCAGTTTAAATGTTTTATATTGTATTTGCCTGTAATTTATCTGATCTATATATTCTTGTGCATATATGTGTGTTCTATCTCCTCTTCATAATTGTGACTGTAAAGTAAAAAGCATTGATTATGAGCATTTTGTGAGTGTAAGCTACAGTACTGTCACTTCAAAACCAATGTAAAGAATTATTATTTGTGTGTGGTGAATTGAAATCTGTTTCTAAATGGTGCTATTTTTTCTTCAAATAATAGAAATAATGACACCATTGTCCTTCATTCCTCCCCAGAGAAAAAAATAATAAATATTGATAAATCAATGAAATTAAAATAAATTTAGAAAAGATGAGTAAATGATAATAAGAAGAATAACTTAGGCAGACTTTGGAATGCTGCTATTATAAACTTGATTAGATACTTTTATTTCAGAGAAGTTGTTGTGTAAGCCTGTGTTGTAAGGAGTCATTTTTCCAGACTGCATGGAATGTATGTGGCTGTCTGAAAACTTTACCAAGGAGTCGATGAGCCCCTTCCCCCTGAAAAACGGGAAAATATTGTCTAGATGTAAGAAAAATCCTGGTATTTTTTTTTACTTGGGCCAATGGACAGTAAAGAGTGGAATAATTACTTGCAAAGAAGTGTACCTACAATATTTGGATGTAGGCCTTATTCTTGCAGATTGTGAGTACTAATTCCAGCTTTTCTGTAAAAGCCTCATGATTTTGTTGATTTTTTTCGTCAAAAGAGAAAAAGATTTGGAATTTTCTTAACATTGCGAAATATATTTCTCCCCCAAAACTAATAATAATAATGGATATTGTGCAACCAAATCTGACCAATAAGCTTGAACTGATTGTAATATCTTTACTTTACTGGATTTTGAATACCCAACTTGAAAGACAAGAAAATGTGAAGTCTTTTTGTTTGATTGATTTTATTTCTGCATTCAAAAAATATACAAATTCAAAGTCAAAGTAGAAAATTTCGAAGTCTCTCCCGAATTGCCAATGTTTCCCAATAGTAATGAAGTGGCATAACGAAAGACTGACAAATTATAGACTGAAGCACAGTAGAATCAGTCGTGCATGTTTAAATATGTTTAAATAATTGAAATTTCTCCCAGGAAGCATTAAGTTTATAAAGTTATTGTCCTATGGCGCACTAATGAATATTAATGAGTCAGAATGAATCAGGAGAGCTTGGGTATTTGTTTCTAGTTCATTGTGATTGTGCCATGGACCAGTGATGGCCTGGTAGTAGAGTCGCTGCCCGGCAAGCAGTAGATGGCAGGTTCAAGTCCCGCTGGTTCCCAGATTTTTTCTGACTTGTATTTTCAATACAGATCGATCAATCGATCTTATTTACTGGGTGTAAGCCACAAATATGTTTAAACAAAAGAACCATATTTTTTTTCAAATTTACAATGCATTTCCAGGTGTTCTTTCGATCATGAAACTATTTTGCTTTCTTATTGTACTGTTTTTTTCTCTTCAACTTCAACATCTGCCAATCAATTCCAATATGATGATATAAGTTTTATATGTCAGTTACTGTAGACGGAAGCTGGTACTTGTAAGAAATCTTTAAAGATATATTTAAATTCGGTTTAGATATAAGACACTTTGTAATGGTGATATTTAAAAGTGTTGTACATGTGAAAAATATAGTTCAACCTCTGTAAATTGTCAAGAAGATGCAATAAAGAATAACCCAAATTGACTTGAAACAAATGTTATATATGAACAATGAAGCGATTTCTTATATTGTTTGTTTTATTTTGTATGTTGTGTGAAAGGAATGTTGAATGGTTCTCAAAAGAATCATCTCAAAATTTAAAGAAAAAAATGTATTAATCTGGTCTATTTGCTTTTCGAATCGATGTGATACATATCAGCAAGACGCAACTAACATTTTACACTGATGTACACGTATGATGTAGTTCTCTCTCTCTCTCTCTTACTCTTTTTTTTTTCTCTATTGATTTCTCTGTTGATCCTTCTTTCTTCTTTTTTCTGCTTAATTCACAATACCAACATATTCATATCTTCATATCGTGATCTATCTGTTTGGATTGAAATCAATAAAGTTTGAATTTGAATTTGAATATCTTGGGATATCTACGACCGTGAATCAACGGATCAAAGAAACCATTATAACCATCATCATCAACAGATAAGATGAACAAATGGAAGGGTATACATTAAATTTTCCCCGAAGTTGTTTCGAAGGACAGGTTGGTTATTCACACAAATGTTTTCCAACACCAAACTGAATGTTAATTGTGCATGCGATTCTTATAAAATTTTCAAAGTGAAAATTTCAAAATGCATCTTTTCTCGTGCATGTACCGATAATTTTATTTGGTGCATATTTTGTTGTGTTGTTGTTTCGTTTTGTTTTGTGGGAAGGCTTGACAAAGAAGATAAAACGCTGGGAATTTGTTGTTGTGGGAGAAGGGCCCAGTTCCCACCAACATCGGCCATCATAACGCCAACTTTTTATGTGATTCTATTATCATATTTACTGATATCTGATAAGGACTTTCCAATAGTAGCGGTATAATGTCATAACGGCTCACCAAGCACCTTGAGAACCTTTATTACAATGCACATCAAACACGTTTTAAAGAGTACAAACTCCAGCCTTCAACCAGGGGAGGGGGGGGGGGGGGG
>BEXV01000099.1:119851-134542 GCA_003118195.1 Hemicentrotus pulcherrimus
CAGTCTTCTACTCAACCTCTCTTTCTGTCTACAACTTTTCTGGTTTACAGTCCTTTTCAGGACTATACTTGAAAGATACTCTTCCTTCAACCTCCACTCTCTCGCCTCTCCATTCCACTTCTACTTTTCATCCACTTCCTCATACCTCCTAGGACTTACACATGGTGTACCGTAAACTCTTCCGCGATATTCATATCACCATGTAAACCTTCAAACATCATAGGATTGATTTAGTAGATATTATTGTTGATTTGTGAAACGAATCGATAAAGGTGCTTAAAAGAATAATTAATTATTATCACCACCATCGGTTAACGGATAAAAAAAACTTGTTGCTTGGTCAAGTGGTTATTTGGTCACAAACATTTGATTTACAAAGTTAGTGGAATCACGTTACTCCAGTCACGATAATTGGTGGTTTTTAGGTGATGAAAACATGAACAGGAGTACCATTTTTGTTTAATGAAGGCACGTGTCGATAACGTTTAAATCTATTTCAAAAGGCACCCAACTTTAAAATCACTTAAAATACACTCCCAAAAGAGGTTATTTTTTTGTGTTCAATTTATTGGGAATGCATCTTCAGTGCACACATTAAAACTATGTGTTATCCCTCTGTATACTGAGCTTAATCTACCTATATTCGCTAATGGACTGGTTAAACGTCTTTGATGTGTGCAGTTCGCGCGAGGGTCATGAATTATTCATGAGACGTACCTGTGCACGCTGAGCAAAGAGAGACACGCACGGATCCATCCGCACAAAATATGTACACAAAAGTGAGGAAACATCACAAAAATTCATGTCATTTCAGCAACATTTGTAAATCACGGGTATCGAATTAGAAATAAACCACGTTTGAGTTTTATTTAGGGGAGGCAAATGCCCCCTCCCCCATCAGTACGCTAGTGGATATCACGGTGATACCAACTGAATACAGATTTTCTACAATTTTTACTTGTACATTCTAAAGGATATTATGCAAGGGAGCGTAGTGACCGAGCTTGAAGATTTTTGCATTTTTATTAGTCTAGACCCTGCACTTTTGGGCCCTCCAGAGCCAAAAGGTGTGTTGAAGTCTTTAGTCAGTATTTGCTATACATTTCCTTTTTGCATTTTTCACAACCCTAAAATTGTTTTGGCACAAAAATCAGTAAGACACAATGGACCCGATGTGTGGAACTCCTTGCTTATAACATTAAAATTATGTAAAACAGTCTTGTTTCCTTTAAAGTGAAGATGAAAGAATATTTATTGATAAAGTATGAAAATTAGATTCTGGTCATAATATACTACATGTACTTTGTTAATATAAAAATTCATTATTTATTTATATATAAAAAGGAAATTATTTGATAGATTGAGGAGCTCGCGCAGTGCACTCTTTACTTTCCACAGCACTCTCTTCACCCGCTCTTTCTTCCTGTCTCCTCTCCTCCTTTTGTAAGGCCGGTATCATTTCAAGCTCTGCTTACGATATCGGTCTTCTGCATTCTCCCACTTTTCCTTCTTTTCAAATACGATTAATTGTACTATTGATTATTTATATTTATTTATTTGTGAATTACTACTTGTATTACTTATCATTATATTGCTAAAATGTATTCATTGTTATTTTTGTTATTGTTTATGAAAAAATGCAGAAATAAAACTTGAAACTGAAACTGAAACATTTTCAGGGAGGGGGACAATCCCCCCTAAAACGAATTGAGGGGGATGTGTCCGACCCCATCATACCCGCAAATTTACACAAAAGTAATTAATCTAAATGCATCAAATTAAACCAATGCCATATAAAAGAAATGCAATAGCCTAAGAACAAAACAACAAAAACCATATGGTACGGTTTGATTTTTCCGATTCAATAGTGTGGCCGTGAACTTGTGCCTAAAATCGTGGTTTACAATGATGCAATCTATTTAATATGCTTTCACAGGAAGAGTAATATAGCTTAAAGAAAGGATGCAAATGAAGTCAAGATTGTAATCATTAGGCCTAAACAAAGAAGATGTTGTATTGCCCTTTAGGCCCGCCCCCTCCCCCACTCAGTGTTATTGAGGGTACGCATATGCCTGTTCCCAGCACCTCACCCCCCCCCCCTTCAGCATAAGTCCGGTGTGTAAAGTTAATACGGGTAGACCTTTTTTTTTTTTTTTATACGAGCCTTTTCAGCATAAGTCCAGTGTGTAAGTCAATACGGGTAGATCTTCTTCTTTGTTACGAGCCGGAGATATAGGGAACCCGCATGCGGTCCCTCCGTTCCCGGTGTGGGGGCCGGGCCTTTGGGTGTCAAAACATGGGTGGGTCGGTCGGACATCTTTTTCCTTTTTTTTTACTTTCTTTTTTTGGGTAAACTCCCTATTTGGGATGATATTTCTCAGTTTTAAATGCTTAAATATATTTGTTCTCTCTAAAAAAAAGGGTACACACAAAAAAATAAGCCGACCGTCGATATCAAAATGTTTGGGTCGGTCGCAAAGGGCAAAAGAACATTTTTTTTTAAAGGGCCTTATGCACAAATTTTATGACAAAGATTCGGACTACGGAAGTGCGCATGTATTGGTTCTGTTTAATTAATATGCGCTACAGTCCACGGAGCTGTAACAGCGTAATCAAACTTGTAAGGTGATTAGATGATTATTTTGACAATGATTCTCATTGGAGAAACAATGGAAATGGGCCTTTCGGGGGCGTAGCCTAAACTCAAATTAACATAGAAGTTAGCATAGTTTTCAGCATACCGCCCCTCCTGACGTGAAATATGCTTATACCAATTCTCGCCATCTATATCACGTGACGAGAATAATATATGTAGACACAAGTTTACGACCACAATATTAAATCGGAAAAATCGAACCGTACCATAGGTTTTTGTTTCTTTGTTCTTAGGTTAATGCATTTCCTCTATAATTATGGCACTTTTTTAATTTGATGAATTTTGATTTAATTACTTTTGTGTAAATTTACGGGTATGATTAATTACTATATTTAGTTGATACACTATATTTATTCCAAATCTGCTCCGCAGCTAACGCTCAATTGCACAATTTAAAAAGAAAATACATATAACAATACATAATTATACTAAGCACACAAGTCATGATACTGGGGGGAATGAAATGCCATTAGGCATAGTAGGTGTTGGAAATATAATATATTTTGTCTTGTTATCTATCTTAGTCTCTTTCAGTTCGGAGGTTCTAAAGCTTTGATGAGTGCCCCTTCCCACCTCTGATAAGTCCCATCGTTTTTTTTTTTGTTTTGTTTATGCGTGTCCCCTTTTATCTCTCTAATAAGTGCCCGTTCCCTTTATAGTAAATGACCCTTTTCTTTTTCAATAACAGCAACTTCCCCTTCTCATGAATTCCCACTCTAACGCCTATAAATGCCTCTACTAAGTAAAATGTCATAGTGGCCCCTTTTCCTTTAACAATAATTGCCCATTTTATGTTGTAATGAAAGCCCCTTCTATTAATCTCATGTGAGTGCCCCTTTTCATGTTAATGAAGTGCCCCTGACCACTTCTGATAAGTGCCCCTTCACCTCTTACGATTGCCTCTTTTCATATGTGTGTGTATTGGGTTTTAACTGACGTGTATCAATCAGATATGATCATTTACGTCTGGGGACCGACCTTTAAGCGTCAGCATCCGAAAGACGTGAACTCAGTTTCGAACCTACGTCCTCGCCTAAATCAATTTGTAACTTCCACTGTTAGCTGGATTACAGGCGCACGCCACAACGCCTAGTTAATCTAGGATCATCCCTCGCTGTGCGTATTGACGAAAGTCAACAAGCTTTGTATGCTCTTTTTCTTTTATAATTGGTTCCATTTTCATTCTTCTAATGCCCTTTTCAGTTCTCATAAGAGCCCCTGTTTATCTGTTGTGAGTGCTCTTTGTCAGGCGCGAGAAGTGCCCCATTTTAACCTCTGATAATTCCCCCATTTTACTTTGACATGTGCTCCTTTTCTTTTCTGATAGGTGTCCTTTTCCCTTTGAATAATATGTGCCCCTTTTTCATTCCACCATAAAATGTACTCCTTATCTAAAGTGACTTAGAGCAACTTTTCTTTGATTTCACCCCAAGCTAGCTAACTACGCACGCATTTGAAATTGATGTTTGTTATGATTAAATTGTGCTTTAAACCCCATCAGGATTGTTTTTTTCCCCTTTTAAAGATGAACATTTTCACGCTACGACCTGATAAATCATAAACTTTTCGCTCGTTCGCAAATAAATAGTCGGACCACCATACCTTACTGCAAAGTACGCATTGCTCCGTTTAGTCTCATTTCACATCGCCCCCTATCGTCAGAGTCAGCAGCCTAACATGTTAGCCTATATGGACGTTTACAAAATAAATCGTTAAAAATTCATTTTTTGTTTGAACAAAAAGCACATCCACCCTGACGTACGTTATCACTAGCTCTTTCATCGGAGCCCTCATGTCTCCTTGACTTTTGAAAGTTCACCCACCGTAATTTTCAAAATAGGTTGCAAGCTCGCCATTGCCTATAATACACATGTGAAACAAGTCGAACTTTGGACTCAGTCTGCCAAGCGATTGTAAGATTATAGGTCAAGCACACGAAGGATAAAAAGCATGAACTATCATAGATCAATTCTGATTATTTCATTGTGTCCATTTCATCCAACCCCCACCGTAATTTTCCATTTAGTAAAAGCAAACATTTTACAGAGGTAAGCAAAAACATGAATATTCATGAACGGTCAGACAATACAGCGTTTTAGTGAAAGGGAATGGGCGATGATCCGTCGATCCATGAGGTAGAGGTCAGTGGTTTGTGCTGGCAAAGTATCAGCGAGCGAAAATGAGACAACCGGTGCCATATGATACTTAAGTAGTATTTTGGACCATGTAAAGAGAGAAACAAACATTGAAATCGTCCGAAATAATGTAATCACAATGTATTTATAAAGACAGCCTCCAGGTTATTATGTCATCAGAAAACTACGACAGTTTTGAATGTATGTCTGCAACTATCTCCAGTGACTCAAGCTGTATGGACATCTCGGTAATCTACAGGCCGCCTGGTGGACATAGCTCCTCCAAATTTCTCGAAGAGTTCTCTGACTTTCTTGGTGGTCGAATGTACAGAACTCCACCTTTTGTCATCACTGGCGACTTGAACATGCACTTGGACAATAACTCTGCACCGAACACACTAAAGTTTAATGACCTTCTCACTAGTCACGGCATCTCCCAGCTAGTAAAATCTATGACCCTTGTCATGGTGCGGAACGCTGATGATCAAATCCTGTGTTCGCAACCTCAGCTGGCATCTCCGACCATTCTGCTATCTTATGGAAGCTAAACTTCGCTAAACCTAGTCGGACCCACTCTACATAATGTCAGTCGTAACATCAGAGATATTGACAGAGAGACCTTCGCGAATATCATTGATGACTGCAACATCACTGCTCCTGCTACATGTAGTGTTGAAGAAGCTGTTCATCACTACAAGTTACAACTCGGGAGGGTTCTAGATGCTCATGCTCCTCAGAGATCACGGAAAGTAAGGAATCATGCAGACTGTCCGTGGTATACCAATGACATTCGTACTCAGAAGAGGATACGTAGACAACTGGAGAGGAAATGGGGGGCCAATGGCCAACTTCAGACTGACAAAAAACTGTACTGTGCCCAGTGTGACCTCGTAAATTCACTTGTGCAAAAGGCGAAGCGCTCATACTTCGTAGATCTTATTGGAGACTGTCGGAATGATTCCAGAAAGCTCTTCTCAGTAGCAAACCGACTTCTGAATCGTCGACAGTGTTCACCACTTCCAGCCCACACGGACAGCCAGCAAGTGGCCTCTACATTCACCCACTTCTTCCAGACGAAAGTCAAGACCATCTGCGACAGTTTATCACCTGACGAAACACCACACCATCCCCTTACTTCCTCTTCCTTTGAAGTAATACAACCTACCACCCCCAAGGAGATTATGTCACTCTTACGTAAACTACCCCCAAATCATGTCAGTTGGACCCTGTTCCCACTAAATTATTAATGGACTGTTCCTCCACATTCGCTCCCATCCTTTCTTACTTGAATAACTTGAGTTTAGAGCAGGCACATGTTCCTTCCTCATTGAAAATAGCTCATGTTACTCCGTTGTCGAAGAAACCTTCTCTAGACTGAAATTCCCTCCAAAATTATCGACCAGTCTCAAACCTACCTTTTTTGTTCAAAATTCTTGAAAGGGTTGTGTTTTCTCGTCTTTCGGATTATTTTCTGGACAATGATTTGTTCGACCCTTTCCAGTCAGGTTACAGATCCCATCATAGTGTGGAAACACTGCTTGTGAATATGTCCAACCATATCCTACAAGGGATGGATAGGGGTAACTCAACTGCTCTCCTGCTGCTAGACTTGTCATCCGCCTTCGACACCGTTAATCACATTATCCTTTTGAAAACACTTAGTTCACTTGGTGTTAAGGGTGAGGCACACAAATGGTTCGAGTCTTATCTGTCATACCACTCTCAGATCGTTTGTATTAAGGGTAATACGAAGTTTTGGGAAATTTCGAAAATTTGGTGGATAATGATTCTTTACAATTTTGATATATTTGGATGCCCCTGTGGATGTATAATAAACACTAAAAAAATTAGCCCCTAAAACACTTCTGCTTTTGTGAAAAAAATGAAAATAAAAATTTATCGGTACTCCCGATAAATTTTGATAAATTTCAAATAGCGCATACGGCCGTACAATGATAGCTGCGACCCTGAAAATTTCAGAATATGTAGTTGTGATATATAACTACCAAACGGGAATAGCTTACCGGTCAAAAATTAGTCAAGAAACATTGTTTTATAGCTTAATTAATATCTTGACCTTGAGAGGGCGCTATACAACATAAAGAGTTTGTTATTAATAATTTCATAACTTTAGACTCGATTTCAACCGCGACAGCGATCACTGCATATTATCGCATATGCTTCCAATATGTTCATTTGAACCAAATTCATGACCCCATACCAAAACTTTGTATTATCTTTAATGGTTGCAAATCAGTTGCTTTGCCTCTCTCTTGTGGAGTACCACAGGGTTCTGTGGGCGGGCCTACTCTCTTCTCAATCTATTTAATTGGATTGCGACAAGTTTTGTTACAACATGGCATAGATTATCATATTTATGCAGACGATATTCAACTTATGATTTCGTTCAATTTAGATCAAGCCGCTGCAGAACGAGCCGTTCATCGCCTTGAATCTTGCATGGCTGATGCTCATGAGTGGATGCTCGCACGTTCCTTGAAATTAGATTTACACAAATGTAAATTCCTTATATTTGGTTCCAAAGTACAGCTTAGTAAAGTTAATATCAATTGCATTTCATTTTCTGGCCACATAATTCACTTGTCACATACGTGTCGCAATCTCGGTGTTATGTTCGACTCACATGACAATGTCTAACCAAGTTTCTAATATGTGTAGATCAGTCAGGTACCAATTGCGTAATATCGGTTTTATTCGTAAATATTTGTCCAAGTCTGCCACCGAAAAATTAGTTCATGCTCTGATTTCCTCCCGTCTTGATTTTGGCAACGCCCTCCTAATCAATCTACCCCAGAATCTTCTGTCCAAACTCCAGAAACTTCAAAACGCTGCAGCTCGTATTGTTTCTCTGACCACCAAGCGTACCCACATTTCCTCAGTTTTGCAGTCGCTACACTGGCTCCCAGTAAGAGATCGCATTGTTTTCAAAATTTTGTTGCTTACCTTTCATTGCGTTCACGGCTCTGCTCCTCAATACCTTATCTATCTAATCCAAAACTACACTCCTGCAAGACCTCTACGTTCATCCACTTCCAATTTTCTTGTGACCCCCAAAATTACCAAAACGTGGGGGGAAAGATCTTTTACATACTCTAGTCCTAAACTATGGAATGGCCTTCCTGAAAATATCACAAAGTGTTTATCTTCTGATTCTTTCAGAACTCATCTCATTTTTCCTGTTTACACGCGCCCTTGAGCACTCCACAGAGTGGATTTGGCGCGATATAAGTCACATTATTATTATTATTATACCAATGTCAATTTTTTTGCTTTGAGATTTCCCCTTTTCCCCCAAGAAAGTGCACTTTTTTGTTCCCCCCTTCTTTTTTAGCCACCGCCCGTGCTCAGAGCTCTGCATGGTCGGCCAAAGGTTTTATACCATCGAGAGGTCATGTGACGCCTTCGTGACCTAGTTCGAACGCATCGTACTCTTGATACGACGTCGTGTAGCTATCGTGTGCTTTGGGTGCCATCGTGTGGCCTTCTTAGGCATCGGTACTTGCTTCGGCGTTTGATTGGGTATTGACCAAGTTCGGGGCGGGGCCATCTTGGTGCGAAATTCAAAATTCCATATTCGTATGACCATCAGGCGGTGTTTCACAAAGAACTGAAGTCAAACTTGATGATGTTTTAAGAAGAAAATTACAATTTCTAGATCTCGTCACGGCGATCTTGAAGGTTTTTTTATTTGTTTAAAACTCAAGAACTTCAAGGGATCCGCTCCTATGACCCCTGACAAAGGCTCTTCCCTGCATTCAAATAGAGGCCCTATGGCGGGCCATTGGACACCATCAGTAAAGATAAAACTGGTTCCCAATATAATTCTTTGTTCTATAACAAATTACACATTAATCATTTTTTGAATAAATGAGATACTGTTTTATTTTTCTGTTATATATTTCAACAAATATATATTTTTTAACTGTTTACCTTTGATGTTCCCTCATTAAAAATTTAAGGTTTTGTACTTAATTAAAAGGTCTGTCCAACTAAAGCTTGGTGCGTGATACATGTTCAAGTTCCCCTGGTACGCTAGTATAATCAAGAAAATGGCTGTGCTCATGTCATGCCTGTTAGTCATTGGCTTTGTTTACTCGCCAAATAAAATGGGGCACACAACTGTAAACTGGAGTATTAGGTTCTAAAAGATTTAATTACAAATTAATTCCCCTGTCCAACTAAAGCTTGGTGCATGATACATGTTCAAGTTCCCCTGGTACGCTAGTATAATCAAGAAAATGGCTGTGCTCATGTCATGCCTGTACATTAGTTATTGGCTTTGTTTACTCGCCAAATAAGATGGGGCACACAACTGTAAACTGGAGTATTAGGTTCTAAAAGATTTAATTACAAATATAGATGTGATAGACATGTTCAGGCCACATGTTGATAAATATCGTAGTACAGATAAATAGAATAAACACAGTACACATGGATACAAACAGGTAATTAATAGCTTAAAGTAATAGGCCTGTTAAAGTTACAATATATATACAGGAAACCAATTGTAATTGGAAACGGAGTATAAACTACAGAATACAGCAAATGGTGTACGGCTAAACGTATGACATTTGGTATCAGTTTGCCAATTCGTGTCTGATTTTTAATTCGTTAACAGATTTTAATTAACCCTTCCTGTAAATTGTAATCTTTGATATGATATATGTTGTTTTTTAATTAACTGTTTTCTTGATGTTGCCTTTGGCAAATAGAATACTAATACTGTAGATACTCCTGGAGGTGCCTTGCATTTTTACCCTTGTGAGTTTCATTCCTTTGAACCCTTCAAATTTGAAGAACAAAAACATGACTGCAGTAACTTTCATTTTATGCAACATGTTCATCCTCACAATAAGCATCATTATGAATGATGTAATACAAACAAATAAAACATCTTGTGTGGAATGATATGACCTAAGAAAGCCCATTTATCCGAGGTTTTTGACCATCGTGTTTGATTTAAGCAATAGACAAGGACACAACAAAATCACAGCGGAGCCCTTTCGTTTGAGTAATTCATCCCATTCAAAGTAGCAGAACACACCCATAACACTGGACATAAAATCGGATGGGATGTTGCACATGAATGGATTTGAAAACACACTTCTGGTCAAGAAGGTCAAGAGGAAGAATCCATCTGGATCAAAGGTATTAGTCCTTCACTGAATAGGGACTCTGCTCATTCACTGTAACCTTTCTCCACTCCAGTGATCTTATCACCGACACTAACTTAGTTAAATAATAATGAATTTAAACGCAAGTTACGAGCAATTCTTACATCGAGTTTGGCAATGTAGACTTTTAAACGCTGTGTAAGCGGTACAACATCCACAATCTAGTCAAACCATTATACAAGATGTCACAACTTCATGACTCTTTCCTCATGAATCTCTTGTAGAAACGCACCATGTTCTATGGGGGAATATCTGTTGCTATAACGTGCTTCCCTGCGATATCACCCGTGACGTCAGCCATGAGAGCTTTGTAAGAACCCCAATAGAAGAAACTGCTATCGTGATTGAACTCGATATCGAGCCTGTGAAGGCACGTTCCGAAGAAGACGTCATCCCATGGGAACAAGGGAATGGTGATAGCGACGTTGAACACGGCTTCGACCACGTCCGTTGACATTACATACCCATGGCCGATGGGGTAGGACGGGAAGTGGTCATCGGGGTAGTATTCCTTTGACATGTAGAATTTATCATTTTTGTTACGCATGACGGTTGGGTTTTTGAGAAAAAAACCTAAGGTGTATCTGATGCGGGGTGCATCATGGAGGATTGAGAGGATGCGGCGTTGAATGACTGAAGTGTCATCGTCGATCTTCATAGCAAACTGTGCGTGTCTGCAATGGCTCTTGACCCATTTCAGACCCATGATCGTCTTGCGAGTCAGGTTCAGGTAGGAATCGACAAAGGACTCTTGCACGACATCGCCGTGTTTATTTGACTCCATGTCAATCTTGTCCTGGAGTCTCGCATTGTCTGTAGAAGCGAGCAAAAATACCGTCACCACTTGCGCACCCTCAAGGGTTGGCCATGTGTCTCTTGAACCATAGGAACTACGAATGGCATCACGACGGGCGAAATTTCCTGGTGCCGACAGAACAAAGAATACGAGATAGACATCCATATTCGAGCCATTGGTGTGGAAACATGTCATCTCCGGATTATGGATGTAGCTAAAAAGGTGTTTGTCTATTGGTTCTTGTAAATAATTCCTAGAAGGCTTATCTATCGTGTCGGTTGTGTTTACAACATTTTTCAAAACAGGAGGCGGCAAGAGTTTAATGACAGTTGACCTTTCTGTCACAGTCCTATCTTGAGCAGCAACTTTTATTTGTACAGCTTCCCTACTGCCATTAGAACTATGGTTTCTGCCATTCATGTAGCACGAGCAATTTTGTAAGGGATGAACTGTCGTCTCTCGATGATCAAGGCGTTGTCGATCTTGTTCACGTTGATAACAGTGAAATAGAGAGTGTCCTTTGAACGTCACATATGAAATGATATGCAAAGTGGCTATTGACGCGAGGCCAAGGGCGAAGGCCCGACGTCTTATTCCACAGTACATGGCTATATTTCTGCCCAAAGGCTTTCTGTCCAACAGCTAAAAAATCTCGTTCAAAAGTGACACATTAAGCATTCAACATAAAAATATTATTAACAGCGCTATACTTCAGTTAATAATTAATAGTTTATGATCCGTTATCAGAATCTAGATGACAATGTTCATATCATTATGAATCCGATGATCGTAGAGGTGAAAGATTTTCAAACAAGTTTCCTTTTCAGACCCTGGTTTGGAGCTAGATGACAATGTTCATATCATTATGAATCCGATGATCGTAGAGGTGAAAGATTTTCAAACAAGTTTCCTTTTCAGACCCTGGTTTGGAGCCGTTTGATATGATCATAACTTTGTCACGTCCGTTATCAGGTATCAGTCGATGAGAAAAACAAATATTGATGATATTATCACAACACTCGTCTAGCTACTACGCTAGCGCTGATGATAAGATGATAAGATGAGCGATGGAAAAATGCAAATGGATTCACATTCTCTATACACCCCACTCATGAAAACAATGTGTAGACTGTCAATTCTAGAATATTTGAAGTCGTGTGAACAGGCTACCACCGGAACGGGAATAGATACACAAAAAAACTCCTTTGCCGACTACTGTTGTTTGTAGACATCGAACAAAAATCGCCACCAAGTAAATTACTCTCTCTCCGCACACAGATGTAGGCCTACTGTGAATGAAATGTAGGTAACTGGCTCATGGTTCACTCACCACAATAGACCAACTCTTTCTTTGGAGTATAATCGGGGGACTGGTCATCAAGTCGATTACAGTTATGTAGGTCTGATGGCCGGACGGCCGTCAATCGGGAATGTGTTGAGTGCATTGGGCTTAATCAAATAGTCACTTCTCTTAACCCAATAATTAGGGAGACAGAGCAGACAAAAGGGCAACTTTTTTCCCCTCTGAGTCATTTGTATCCGTAGAATCAATTTATGAAGGGGTACCATGAAATAGTTGATTGAAATTGTTAGTATGTTCTATGCGTTGTTGTTGAATACCATTAGCGTTTAAGTTTTTAAAAAATATTTAAGATGCATACAGTTACATTTTTGTCCAAATAACTCACAAAATGAAATTGTCTCATTTAAATCATGCCAATTTATACAAATGGTTAAGATTAAGCTGTCACCAAGGTCTATAATATTTTTTTACTGATAGTCTATCTCTAAAAATAATGTTTTTTATGTATCCATTTATACTTATCACGACTATGTCCACATAGCCTTCAAAGAACAAACTAAAGTAAAGCTATTCTTCATGGTTGATATTGCAAATTTATGTCATAGGTTTAGCTGGTATAAGGGCCTACAATTATAGCGCCCGACTGCATTGACACAGTGTCTTTTCTTTTTGTCATTGGGAAAAATATCCTTTTCCGATTAAAATGACACCGAGATCATGAATTTCAGGACGACGTTTTCATTCTATACTGCGATATTTGTGAAGCAATGTCGTTCTCCAAGCATGACAGTAGTCATGCTTGCAGAAGCGAGATATTTGCCCATGACGGTTTCCAATACAATCATCTGCGTTGACAACATTGTTTGACGAGAGCAGTCTTATTATGGACTTTTAGATTTGCACGACGGCACAGTGAACTGCTACGTGTTACGTCAGTGCCTTAAAAGGACGTCACACATAGCAGTCCTCGCAAATCTAAAAGTCCTTGTTAATGCGTTTGTCAACATAGCTGATTGTATGGGTATAGCTATATCATGCCCAGATTTCTCGCTGTCTCAATATTGTTCCTTGGTCTATACAAACACTGTGACCCA
Organism: Hemicentrotus pulcherrimus; assembly: GCA_003118195.1. Taxonomy (NCBI): domain Eukaryota; kingdom Metazoa; phylum Echinodermata; class Echinoidea; order Camarodonta; family Strongylocentrotidae; genus Hemicentrotus; species Hemicentrotus pulcherrimus. Next base: position 133,031 of record BEXV01000099.1, read on the forward strand.
CAAGGTATAGTGCAATAGAAATGTCCTACCCTAAAACGTTGACCAAGAAGCAATGCAAGAGCTTTTTCTATTTGAAAGTAATAGGAGATTGGCATTTAGCTTTTCAACTTTATATATTTAACACTTTCTAGGCATCAACCTATACTAGAGATTGATCGATTCAGGCACATGGATTATGTTTGGAGAAGAAGAAAAAAAGAATACGAAAACCAATAAATTAAAACATAATGTGCAAAAAAAAAATCAGCTTTCATAAGTATATGAATGACAATAGATGAAAACGTGTTAGAAAATGTAACGAGTAATAATGCAATTTGAATCAATTGTTGGTAGTTTACGTTGAATCGGTATAGGGGTGTTGTTTTGTTTAGTTTTGTCTTGTTTTTCATATCAAAAACATTATATATTATATACATATGAACATGATTGTTTTCTTCTCATGTTTATTCGCTTATGAACATGATCAAATATCTATTTTAAAAAATACGGTTGGAAGTATTATCTCCACTCTATTTTTTCGAGGAACTTTTGCAAACTTATGATAGGCGTAACATGACTTTAATCAGACAAGCGTGCTGATTGCAGTGAACTTCTATTCAGGAATATAGGATAAAAATGTCACATTGAATGAATCATTTGTAGAGGGAATTGTTTTAACATGGATTGTATTCTAGGTAGATATTTCCATTTGTGTTTTCGGAATGTTGTTGATCATATAAACAACCACGAAGTGTACAAAAATCAGGTAGAGACGTCCGATACATGCTATTTTATTTATATTTGCTTTTTCGTTTCAGGTTTGTCAGGACTTGCGTTCAAAAAGTATTAAAGTCACAGACGATCCGTTTTACACATTTTCATAATGTATAGACGACTGCAAGCATTATGGTGCAAAGTATCAGTCAATACAACCGTGAACTATCAAGCAAGATTGCAGTTGTTGTTCTTGGCGATGATTTAATTATTATTCATCAGTAGGTGATGATGATTTAATTTCTAATAAAAGTTTCCATGTAAGCCAGGATCATGAAAATAGGGCCTACTTAATTAATACTGAGTTAATTAGCATGATTAAGGCCTCGTTCATCGGATTGGGACGATGCACTTTGCAATCAGTTTGAAAAGGTTCAGTCAACAAAAGCCAAAATGCGCTTAATTTATTCCGAGGTTGTACATACTGTGATGGCATGGATGAGAAATCAATCAAAACGTATTTTATCGCAGCGGACGATAGTTTTTAAAACGTTTAGAATGGAACATCACCGCCGAAGACTTTCCCTAATTATACCCATGTACCGTAATCACATTGACAAGACCGACACCGGGCAGACAATAGACAAAACGAAAATATTACATTACGTCTATGGTCAAGACAGTATTAGTCGGCTTGGAGAAGTTCTGAAGTCGATTTGGCGCTGTGATTGAAGTACTTATTACGACTCTATAATGAAAATAAGTTTATGATTTTAGTGATTTCTCTAACATAACTAGGTGTTCTAAAAGAGCGGCGTA
>BEXV01000099.1:205972-216944 GCA_003118195.1 Hemicentrotus pulcherrimus
CACAACAAGACAAAACAGAAACTCAGAAATTAATTTATTCCCAGTTTCAATTCTGTCCATTATGACTGAGAAAGAGAGTTAGAATGGGGTAACCGAAAACAGTATAAATCATTATGACTGAGAAAGAGAGAAGAAAATGAGATACAAGAGGGAGATAAGAATGAGTAAAATGAAAGGAACTGTTTTTCTTTGGTTTGCTAACAATGTCGGACTCAGAGAGCAATATGAGTTTTGGTTACAAATGGGCCTCTTTTTAAAACCTTGATAGATGCAAATTTGTTCTTATATTTTTTAATATTGGACTTTTCATGATGTTATGAGAGATTGGTCATGTAGTTTGGAAAGGACTTGTGGAAAAACATTTTATGGCGCCATCTATGGTTGAAAAGTTTTATGAAAATAATTGGCAATTGCTTCAATCCAAATGGGGTACAATCTGTACAACCAGCTGGGAGAAATATGCAAATGTATTATTTCCTGTGATTGGAGCAATAATGATTTCATGTATGTACCTTAAAGTTCAGAAGAACAAAAATCTTTAAAATAAAGTGAATAAATTATCATGTGGCATAAATGGTAAGTTCTTCATAATTGCTTAATAACCAATCAACAAACAAACAAATAAAATGTCAACATTAGTAGTCTGAAGCCCAAACACTTAAACAGCAGAAACAAACAAACAAACAAACAAACAAACAAACAAGCAAAACAATAGCAACAACAGAAATACAAAAGCAAAATAAAAACAAAGACTATAAAGATGTGCCAAATCTGAATGGTTAATGGTTGAATTCCCACTTATAATGATATCATATGAGTATCATGTGATGAATGAGCTTTTCTTAAGAAGTACTTTTGCCTTGATTTCTGGAACATTGTAATCATTTGGCAGATTCACATGCCAGGGATGACAAGGGTATCTCCCATGATATCATAATAAATCAGTATGGCTTTGAGAATGATAATGCTTTGGTGAAATAATTGCAATGGAAAACAAAATATATCTTAATGGCATTTAATGTAATACAGAATATTGGTCAAGATCAGAGAGAGAGAGGGAGAGAGAGAGAGAGAGAAAGTGAAAGGATGAGAGTGAAAGGATGAGAGAAAGAGAGAAAGGGCTATTAAAGAGAAGAGAGAGAGAGAGAGAGAGGGGAAAAGAAAGAGATAAAGGAAAAGAAAGAGAGAGAGAGATGGAGTAAGAGTCATAGTAAATTGATGAAATTAGAGATGAAATTAGAGAAATCAATACCATTGGCAGCAGACCAGCAGGCTTATGATTTCTACAAATATGGAATTATCGTCAATCGCCATGGTGATAAGCATCCCATCCCCTGCCTTGCAGGATCGAAACCCCATCTCTGGTATTGCTACGCTTTACGGGATGACTCACTTTCATAATTGCCGCTATCTATCAATGCGTAAAGATGAAGTGTTTTCTGGGCCCAGTACAATGAAATATGTTTTGCTTGGTTTAATTTGATTAGAAGAGCACTGAGAGAAAGGGATGATTAACGTCCAGTTGTGGGATGAGCCAGCTAGTCATGGGTACATGGAAGAGAATGACAAATTCTAATCAAATTGAATGTTTGGGACTTTGGGTTAGGAAGGGCAGAAAATATATGCAATGTATTGAATATGTTATGAGTGGTTTAAGGTTTCATAGAAGTGGTAAGCAGAAACTTGGTAATGAATAAGTGAACTGCTATCATGTAACTTCTTTGGAGTTTGTTGTGATGCTTTTGACTACATTGACTAGTTGAAATTAAGTGGAAACTCCACCTTAAAACAAGCAGGAAAATCGGAGAAGCAGACTGGTGACAGCTTGAATGAAATCAGACAACAAAATAAAGTTATAACTTTTGCAATCACTATACGATAGTGTCAGTGTGACAAAATGCCATAAAGCTGTCCAATCTGAAAAGATTATTTCCACCTGGCTGATGCACAAAATGACCAAAATGTCAATTTTTAAAAAATTTATGACTCAGGAGGGTCTTTTATTTGTAGAGAAGCTTTGATAATTTAGTCAAAATTGCTTGATTGGAAACTATCTCCACTTTTATAACTCGTTAAAATGTGCCGTCGAAATAACTGATAATCACTAGTTGAAAAAATATGGTAAAGACAGCAGAAAGGTCTGTTAGCAATTGCATTAATTTGTATTCTGACCTGTCACCTCTCGATTGGAATGTGAATCATTCAATGTCTTGGTTTAGAATATTCCTACTCCATTAACCCGACTATAATGTCCTGTTGAGGGAAATCTAGTGCGTATGATGATTAAAAGGTGTTCCAATTTATCCCAGGTGATAATTTCATCAAAATAAGGTCTGCATCGAATTTTGAAGCATCACGTTTGTGACTTGGTTAAGTCTTTGTTTGGTTTGCAGTTGTCACGGTTTTGCTCAAATGAAATGAATTATATCTTCAACAAATTGGAATTGGAAGCAGATGATTGTTAAAGAGAGGATTGAGGAAAATTACTCAACCTCTGAATAATCTGATTTGCCTTTTTAGTTCCCCATGGGGCTAACTTTATATTCTTTACAGTATTGATATTGTTATGGAGAGAGAGGTATAACCAGGGATATGAGAGTTAAACTAACATATCCCTGGTATAACTTAGTTTGAAATTTTGAAAAATCTATACTCCTTTTAGGTCATTTAGCAAAGAGAAGAATGAACTGTAGAAGTGAAAATATATTTGCTACATTTGAGGAAAGAAGTCATACTGACAAATTTGTGATATGTCTTCTTAGTTATATATTTTACTTTTTCTGACAGGTTTCGTGAAAAGCTCTCATGGATATTAAACTAATAAACTAGTGAACCAGAATGGAAGCAACATTCATGATAAAAAATGTAGCACTTGATGAAAATATAATTGATACATTTATTATTGTATTATTATTGCAGCTTTATGTTTTGTTGCTAATGGCATATAGTTTGATGTTGAGACTTTAGCCACATTCATAAATTTTACTCTAATCCCCCCCTACGTGTATCATGCACTTCACATGTTTGCATTTTAGAGATAAAGGAGCTTGCTTAGGGATATATGTTGCAAACAGCTACTTTTTTGCCTCCCCACTTGAAATTAATTTGACGAAAAATGTGGGTTTTTTGGCAGCCGCTGTAATAACAAATATATGGTTTAACACGTCAAATGTGGACAAGGCTTAAGCGTGACCTTCCACATTGAGACAATGTTTCTCCTATCCTCCTTCCTCCAATGATTTCAGATTTCAATTTCTTCATCTGTATTCTCTCTCCGTATCATATTGCCCATGGGCTCCATCAAGCTCTAAATCTATAATGATCTAGAGGTAGTATGGAGGACGCCAGGCTGGGCGCTAATCAGGGAGATCCCTACCAGCCAGGGATGATGGGGGCAAGGAGATGGAAGGGGGGAATGGATGGAAGGATGGATGGTTTAAAGGACCGATGAGGAATGATCATGTGCATTCCTAAAAATTGATGAAATTAGATCCGAGGGCAAATGTTTGATCATGGAGTAGGGTCCATGGTTTGATGTATGATCATTTTGATGGATTCTGTGTGCTGGTGTTTATAAATTGTTGATATATTTTGCATGATTGTGCGGGTTTGTGAATGTTTACTGTTTTCTTTTAATGGAAGGAAATGTTTTCATTTTTGCTGGTGTTTGAAAGGATGTACTGCCAGAAGTGAACAACTGATTGGATAATTAGTATGTCTGATTATTGGATAATACTCAAATCTGTAGAAAGATAAATATGACAAGTGAGATGATTAAGAGAGAGATAGATCTAGATAGACATATAAAGGTATATACTTGGAGAGATAGATACCTTTCATAGATGAGTACATTTGTGTAAGCGAGAGAAAGAGAGAGAGAGAGAGAGAGAGAGAAAGAGAGAGAGAAAGAGAGAGCGAGATGGGGACGGGGAGGAACTCCAACGAAAAGAGAGAGAGAGAGAGAAGAAAAGAAGCTAAACAAAATACATACTAGATTTAGGTATGAGAAAAAGAGAAAGAACTACTAACTAAAGAAGAGGAGAAAAAATATTGGAATGGAGGGGACAACAAATATATTCTTGAAGTTACCCGGTATAGGTAATCATGTTGCCCTGAGTGGCATGAGTCTCCTAACAAGATTAGTACTGTTCATTCAATCTTTTACCCTCATAAATGTTCAATTCTTAGGGGGCCTCTCTGTACATTTATATGCATGTAGGTCATTCCCCTTGTGTTTAAAGATCAGGTTGGGTTCTGGTAAAGTTGAGACAAATAATTTGGAAGTGCTCTAATTCTTTGTACAGTATGTCACTTCGGGAAAATATCAGAGCAGAAAGTCTCCTGAAAAAGGATTGTTCTTAAAATGCCCTTATTTTGATATAGAACAAGAAATAACTGAAAAGTTTGGACAAAACATCTGTACTTAGTCTCATATATCCATTTCCATGTGTAGTGCATGTGGTCTTCAGCAACATTGATTCAAGTTCATGTCATTTTTATCATTCCAAAATGTCTTAGTTTATTGGTGCATCAATTTTTATGTATTACAAATTACATAACTAATAAATTGAATCAATCAACCTTTTCCAACGTATAAAGTGTAAATCTGATTTTGTTGGTGTTATAAAGATAATTAATAAATAACCTTTTGCTTCCAGACTGTTTCTTTTGCAATGTTATCACATAACTAGTGCTCAATTATATCTTTAAAGAGATAGACCGGTAGTGGTAAAATTGCACTCCGAGGGTTTTGGGTGCAAAATATCCATTCAATATTGTTTAAATATTGCCTTCAGACATTTAGATGGCAATACTTCAACCTAAATTGGAGAAGAGAAAAAAAACACAGAAATATATGCCCAAATGTTTAATGTTGAAGTGCATTCATGATATCTATCCAGGCCGGATCGATATGATAATTTACCAAATATATCAATTAGTAGGCAGTTTCCCGGCAAAATTTCTATCATCACGTATTAGTCCAAACTCCAAACATATTCTTTCACATGATTGGTAATGAAAGCTTCCATTTCATTTTTTGAGAGGGGGCGTTTCCACAACTGGTCTAACCTTTAAGGGCATCCTTACACGCGAACATCTTTATCACATTCCGTGAGATGTACTATTATTCGTCTGTTTGGAGCCAGAAGGGCGTAAACCCATATATACTTCAACACAGAGCTAATTAGGCCCTTCTGGCACCAGGGGCGCTATTATGATATGACTCACATATCTTTATGATCCAATCATAGGATGTGTTGAACCAATTAAGGTCTGGGCCAGATGCTTTCCTTGATAATGGATGAGATCATCTCGGAATGGAAAAGATGGATGGAAGAGAAGAATAGCGGAAAATCAGGAACTACTTAAAGAGAAATTAGCATTTATGGGATGGGAAGATTTGATTTGTAGTTGAACGGTACGTACCTGCATATTCGTTCAGCAAATGTGAAAGTATTTCCAAGCATGTCGCAATTTGCCCCCCCGGAAAAAGAGGAAATTATGATTGCACCATCAGAGAATGCGACTATATTTAAAGATTATATATATATGATGATTATGTTTTTTTTGTCTGTTTGTCTTATGTTTTTGATTTGATATTCAATTAATCATTATGGAGGATTGATAATGCTGAAAATAGTTCTGATATTGATAATGTTACTATTTTTTGTATGATCATAACGACAACTATATTTGTATTTCATGTATTCTCTTCAGTATGATTGTAATGGTAGTTTTTAATATTTCATTAAAAAAAAAATCATTATCTCTGTGTGTGTGCATGTGTGCGTGTGTGTGTGTGTGTGGGGGGGCGGTCTTGCTTTGTAAAATACATACATGTCAATCAATTTCTTTTTTTACATGAAGATAATGACTAATGTTTACTCTTTCCCATTCATTTCCTTCACTGTAAAATATTTAATATTTGTGTTTTCTGTGTTTCATATGTTTTTATTTTTTTTATTGTAATGGGTAATGGTGTGGTCCCTTGTAAATATTATATGTTGAAATGGTTAAACATCAATATCACTTCACTATTCAAACTCTTAAACAGGATCAATTTCTTCTACATGTGTCAGCTATACTTTATAAACAGGAATTTTTAAAAACATACCATTTATGGGTTAAGTTTTATTTTAAATCAGCAGAAATAGGAAATAAAGTAAAAATAACATGAATTAATGGATTATTAATGGATTAATAAAGCTTTCTGGTATCTTTATAAAGTCCTCCATTTAGGATATACTGATACACTGTACAGCTGTTGGGCAGCTTTCACTGTTGGCCGACAATGTATTCAGTTGAACTTAAATCAGATAGTCCATTGCCAATGCACTGTCCTGCCAAGGTTGGGAACGTCTTGCTTGTTTGTGAAAACTGGGTTAATCCGTTCTCGGTTCAAGTGTCTTTGTCTTAGATCCCTTCACTAATCCCAGCACCCTGGCCCGAGGATGTGACACGCCCAAACATTTGTCGTGATCAAGATCTAAGTTGAATGACTGATAATTTGAGAATTTATGTCCATGTTTTGAAAGGATATTCTTTAACATTCTTAATCTTCTTGTTTGCATTCATGTAAGTAGTCCTCGTTTCACATTTGAATAATAGGTTGGTCAAATCCAAGATTATTTTCTTATGAAACCAGTGTAGACAAGTTAATTTGATATCAAGGGCAAATTTTTGTTGGTTTTGAAAAAAATATTTGATCTTTAATCCTGATGTTTTGGCTGAGCATTGTTGCATAAAACTGTTTCAGTTGAAACATGACCACTTGAAATTGAAGATATGCTATTTGAATATTTAGCTGGTCTAACACAAGATTATTTACTTATGAAATCTACGGAGACAAGTTAACTGAATATCAAGGGCTTGTAGATCAGTTTATTATATATCAGATATTCGTTCCGATTTTGGTGTGAACATTATTGCATTAGACTGTTTTGGGTTGGAACTTGGATACGATCACATTAATGTATGACCACTTGAAATCAAAGATACCGTTACTTTCTCATTTGATATGTTATTTGAATAATTGGCTAGTCAAACACGATTATTTCTTTAAAGAAATCCATTAAGACATGTTCATCATTCATTAACCCACTGAATACTGAGTTATCTTATTCCCATAGACTTTATACTGGAAGAACCCGGCTCCAGTAAGCAAAGGGTTAAGGGCTTTAATATAGCCTTCTTTGTATCTCCTGTTTGGAGCCAGAAGGGCATTAACTCATGTTCTCTATCACAGGGTCATTGCCCTTCTGGTTCTGAAAAGAGGCACGTTACACGTTTATATCTGATACTTGACTTTGGGCCTGAACATAGTTGTATACTAAAGTTGCCTTGGGTTTAAACATGATAACATTAGTGTTTAATGACCACTTGTCATTAGATATGGCTATCACATTATCAACATGTCTGAAAGCTAATCCCTTTAATGGTCAAAGGATATTGGTGAGAGGATTTCTTAATCCAAGGATTAAGATTTCAAGCCATCGAGAGCCTTGCAGGTGGCATGCCTAAAACAATTATAAAGCCACCCTCTTAATGCTGTCTTCTAAAACAGACACGAATGCTTATTGTGAGCTTTGATCCTGAAAAATAAGATTTTTTTTTTCATACAAAAGCATGCATGTCTTTCATATCTGACAATATTGCAGTCCGGACAAAGTTAAATGGTAAAATGCAAAGCCTTTTTAAAAAAAGTAAAACTGCTGAATTCACTGTAAGTGTTTGCAAATTCTTTGATATACAGTTATGGAATAAACATGTGAATATTATCAGAGAAATATGATTCATGTAATTAGTGTCCATAGAAGTTACACATGTGATCAGACATGAAAATATCAAATGCTATTTTAAATATTCATAATCTTTTCATTATGCAATTTTCTTGACTTAATGGGTTTCAAACTGTATTAAATTTACATACATGGTTGACTGAATATATGACTTAAAGGTAGGAGATATATATGCACTACTTCTTCTGTGTGACCTGTTCCAGTTGTACATGTACTACTTTTTTTCACTCCCGAAAAAGCTGAAACGATTGAACCTTAGATTTTGATGTACAGTACCATATTTTTTCTTGATAAATGCAACTTTTTCCTTTCAGATCAATGAAATATATAACTTATAGGCTGAACAGATGCTGGAAACGTCATTCATTTAACCTCAAATTAACTGGAGAACCTTTCGTTTAATATGAATTTCCAACCAGAACATTTAATGAGTCGATGATTGCATAATTAATTTGTCCAATATTTGACATTCTCATCAAACTACCTTCCAACTATACCCTCTTTCCATATTTTCCCTTGGAACATTGCAAAAGCACCATCCCTACTCATGAAGTCACATTTTCTCCACTTGATCAGACAATACAACCACAAGACTTAAATAATCTTCAGCAAATTTTATTGATTGCATTATAATTCATCACCCGATTTGGTGAGTCCATTTTGTTAATGAGAACCCACAGTTTTGATAATTCCCTCCTGTGTTATGGTCTGTTCAGACCTACATGTAAGGAAAGCCCTGTTTAAAGAAAAGTCATGTAAAGAAAGTAGTTTTGAACAGGTCAATTGACATGAGAGCTGGCTAATCATCATTGCGTGCTCAAGATAAGCTCCACCCATTTATTTTGTTTTTTCTTACGCTACAAATTTCAGACTAGAACGGGACCCTGATTAGCTGTCAATATTTCACTCAAAAAACGATAATCAAACGTGAACTTTGCTATGCGATGTTTGTTATACAACAATTCATGAAGAAAAAAAATATTCAGACAAAAATTAATTACTAATCCATTATTGTATCGCTATATAGTGTTCACATAGCCGTACAATTAATTTTGGTAGTCTGAATGGGGTAGGGGAGTTCAGAATGAATTTGTTTCTGTAAGTATTGGCTCAGCTGTAGTGCTGATGAGCTGCATCAAGCCAAAACCGGTCTGAATGATGCAGTCATAAATCATCCGGGCAGTGAGCATGGAAGACTCTCGTCTTCCCTCCAGTCGATCCAGTCATCAATCTTACTGTTCTCGTTGGCGGCAGCCGTTCGGACAGTCACGCTCATTGTCTCCCTACGAAAACATTTCAGGGTGAGCTAGCTGTGCATGAGGAGCTTATCTTCATCATTATCATGGTTGTCATAGCGATAGATGATGATAGTCTGTGATGATCGCGATGATGAGGATGGACTTTAATAGTGATGAATGCAAACTTCATTTTAAATGAATGATAGTGATACTACATTGTCTTTCTATAAGCTAATGATATTGAAAAAACTAGTTGTGGAATTTTAGATGTCAAGATTAATATTTAATGTTTTTCTGCAAAGCTCAGATTGTGTTTAATGAATGAGTTTGTTGTAACATGGAATGATGAATGTGGAGTTACTTTTAGTGACATACATGTACATGAACAAGCATCAGGAAAGATGCTGGGCGTTTCATTATTGAACCCCACAGTCTTGAAGTGAATATGGTTTCAAATAAGAATTTTGCATTGTTTTGCCTACAGTAGCAAAGTGCATTGTATCTGTTGTTGAAAGAAATATTGTTTCAACTTTTCACATCAACAGAAGTTCAGTAACTTTAATTGCAATTAAAGCCCCACTGTACTACTTGCTCCCTCTATATAGAAAACAATGCCAAGGCGGTGCCCGTTGGTCCCCCGTGATCCTCTTTTTCTATGTTAATTGGGAGCTGAGTTAATGAGATAGCCTCCTGTCATTGACCTTGCTGGGTGGTCTAATCCCTCGTGGCCAAACTAGTACAGACAGGCTTTAAGATTATTATGAATCCATTGACTTCATCCTTGGCTGCCCACAAGTAAGAGCTATATTTTGTCAACAGTAGTAACGGCCTTCTTGCTAAAAGCTGACAACATTTTACATGTCGTTCTATGTGACTATACTTGAAATAAATACAAATGAGAAAATATTTAACAAAAAGAAATATCTTTTTTCATCTAGCATTTCACATCAGAGTCAAAGGAGCTTTTTCTTTTTGTTCTCTGGTTTGGTCAAAGAGCCTTCATGGAGTGTGCCAGATTTTCTTTTGGAAATTTCCAGAGCTAAATGTTGTGCTACTCCTGTAAAGTTAATTGCCGGTAGTACAATCGCTCACGATTAGCACTTGACTGTCCCTTGAATGTACAATAGCGCTCTCTAAAATCCAATCGAAGAGTTGATTTTTTGCGCTTGAAAGCGTTTTTTTTGTTAGGTGTGAAAATTAAAGGAATGGTTATAAATGTCTCTTAAAACATTAACATACATGTAGGAATGCAAAATTACAAGTAACATGGCAAAGTGTGTAACTTATTGAACTTATGAATATAACGTATAAGCATGAAGATTTACGAGAGAGAGTAAGAGGGGGGGGGGAGGAAGAGGAGAGGGAAAGAGAGGGAAAGAGAGGGAAAGAAAGAGAGAGAGATGGAGGGAAAGAGAGGGATGGAGGAGGAAGGGAGAAAGATAGTGGGAGGGGAGGGAGAGAGAGAGAGCGAGGAAGAGAGAGGGAGAGTAGCGAGAGGGAGAGAGAAAGGGAGGAAGGGAGAAAGATAGTTGGAGGGGAGGGAGAGAGAGAGAGGGAGGAAGAGAGAGGGAGAGTAGGGAGAGGGAGAGAGAGAGAGAGAGAGAGGGAGGGAGAGAGGGCCTGGAGGCAGGGAGGAAGAGAGAATAGAGAAGGAGGGAGGAAGAGACAGAGAGAAACAAATAAAGAGTTACATGAATGTTGCCAATTTATTAGAGATTTTATTAGAGATCAAAGCATTAACATTAACCAAGTGTGTTTGTGTACTCTGCTCTCATCTTAAGACAGCTCGTATGAATGGGATGTGAGCAGATTGAAGGATTACTCACTTGACGAGAGCGTAGTAATTGATTTCACATCATTACTCTCACTTAAGATGAAATCAGATTGTCTTGATTTGATCAGAAGACCATGCATAATCATCACCTTCTTCTTCTC
>BEXV01000099.1:223143-238564 GCA_003118195.1 Hemicentrotus pulcherrimus
CAAATAAAGATTGTGAGTTAAAAGTAAATAAATTCACACAGGGGCGCACCCGCCCGCAACCCACCATCAGTATGCACTTGTATTGTGCAGCGGTTTGCAGTGAAACCTGTGAAAAAGTGCATAATATTATCAACGTTTTTCTGAAAAATAACAAGAAAATTGACATGAAACAGGTAACAAACATAACAACTTTTAACTCATGATTTTATTCAGACATTTAATGAATATTTACTTCATTTGGGTATGTTTTAGTAGGGTATCTCCATGCCAGAGTTACGGGTCAAATTTTAGATAGGTTTCTGAACAAAACAAAATAAAACAGGGTCTGTTCTTAGAGACTAGATGATAAGAGCATTATGGGATTTGAAGGTGCCAATTGTTTCCATCTATCCCTCCTGGGGAACAAATATTAATAAATTCTTATCACTAGAGTACTCCATCATCTCATCATGATAGAGCAGCATTTCAAAATGGATTCTGATTTATTTTCTATGATTTGCAGAATGATAGGTTTTGAGAGAGAGAGATAGAGAGAGAGGAGGGAGAACAGAAATGAAAAATAAATTTGTGCATTTGATTTCTTCAGTTGTAGTAGGATCAGTTGAAGTCATGTTTGTCCACATCCCTCAGAATCTGTTTATATTGTCATCTTGAATGTTTTACACACAAGAAAGATATATATAGATATTTTATTTCATGTTTTTTAATTCATAGATTAAAGGAAAGCGAAAGTGAACAGGGGCAAATCATTTTAATGCAAGTTTTATTTCCCTTTTAAGACTTACTGTTGAGAAAAATTATTCAAATTTTCTTTGAACACTGATAGCATATTGTCTGCTGTCAGCTAAACAGGTGTTATGATTGTTATCTCTGGTTAATTTCTTGTTCCATTATTTCATAGCTCTGAGCAGAAGATGATATAAGGAACAAATGGATGAGAAACCATAAGGTCTTTGTGAGGGATGACCAAAATGTATATCTTGGGCTGCTCACAAGAAAGATGTAAGAGTTGCATGTATGTATGTATGTATCGACAATAGCAGTAACAGCCTTTTTTTCCTATTTATCTAGTAAAATTGCCTCACTGCATTATGCATTGTATGTATGTATGTATCGACAATAGCAGTAACAGCCTTTTTTTCCTATTTATCTAGTAAAATTGCCTCACTGCATTATGCATTTGTGACTATGGCGTGACATGGACTTCTATCTTCGTGAGAATCAACCCATATTTGAGAACATCTTGATTTATTTTCTATTCCTGAGAAAAAAATACTCATGTGAATGTGATGAGGGAGTATATCTTAAGATAAACAGTCTTTCAGAATTCAGGATTCAACACAGTTGGGACTGTAACCATATGTTGTCAATGTGCTATCAGTTGCCTTCTCTTCTAGTGAAATATGACCATTATTATCACATGTGGTATTTGGGAAATATTGGATATTGATAGGGAGCTGTATGGCGCCTTATCTCATGGATTCGGGCATTTGGGTTGCAAAGAGGAAAGCGATGTCCGCTGAGTGAAACATGAGCCTCTTTTTTTCAACATCGAAGGGAAGGAAAGGGAAGGGAAGGAAAGGAATCGGAGGGAAATGACTGTGTACTACATTGAACCTGAAGTTGTGTGCTATCAACAAACTAATTGTTTGTTACTTTGTAAAATAATGTAGCAACAGTATTATAATGTTAACACAATTATAATAATGAGGAAAGTAGAAGAAACAGATCATCGTATATTCGAATCCCGTGTTGGGCTGCATTATTTTTTCAGTCCCTGATAATTAAAATCATGAATTATGAAAAAATGCCCATTCGTAAGGCATTAATCCTCATTACCAGGTCCCTCGGAGAGGACCTAAAGCCGTCGGCCATCTGGTTGCTTACTTACAATTTTTTAGCAGTCAGGTAAAATAGCCACCACCATTCCATTCCATTATAAAAAAATGAAATAAGGTTGTAAATGGATATTGCACAGGACCCTGTTATTCATTTTTTGTAGCTGTATTTTTAAAAAAATGGGTGCTTAGTTTCTAGAAATCCATATTTTTTTTTCAGAGTTATCATGACCACAAATTGTCATCCTTAGGCACATTTAGGTACATTTCCAAGGGAGCTAGATAATATGACTTTTTATGCCATCTGGAGTTCATAGTGGCAATTTAGGTATATTATAATGCATACTTTATGGTAGATTAGCTCCTACATGGATACTTATGTCATTCAAAGTTCAAAATGGATTCTTTCTTTCTTTCTTTCAAAACAACTTCTTATAATTGTTATCCTTTTCATGTTATGGAATATGGTGTATTTCTATGGGAGGGGAGCTTTGCAACTCGTTTTAGAGCATGTCATCCCAAGTTCAGTATTATTGTCATGTTTGAGTTTAGAATGTGTCAATCGTCTGCCTCATTGTGATCAAAATATTTTCATGATCCTGGGATTACCGGAAATCTCTGCATTGAATGAGCACTATGATACAGGTGGTTAGTTGTTCTGTCAATTGACAAAAATGGGTTATTTATTGCAGTCCATGTTCCCAGGCAAGTTAGCAGCAAAGCAGGTATTGTTATTTTGAAAGAACTATCAAGCTCTGCTGGTTTTTGAAGGCTTTGATTTAGACTTGCTTTCTACATGTAGGTCATGAACAAAAGACCATCAAGATAATTTTGATTTGAGGAATTTAGAAAAAAGTAAATTTTCACTCTGTCTGCACTCCCTTGAGACTCTGTGAGTGATGACTTGTTCAGCAGTGAATATTGATCTATTTTAGAGTGCTCTCTCTCTCTCAAAAAAAAGGAGTGAATTTCGGTACCATTTCACTACATTTTAACTTTTTAGAGGAATCACGTCAGTTATCATCCCAAAATTATAGTACAAAGATCCCATCCAGATTCATCAATGAAGTAACAAAAAATAGAAGAAAAAAACGTCATTTTATACAATATAGGCTGTTATTTTTTACATTGATTAGTAAATCACACGATTATTGAATAAAAAGATTGATTGGTGAGCGCTTTTTCAAAATAGAAGATTGGTGTTACACTCCTCCTTGTACATATATTTGGCCTTGTGTTCCATTCACAAGCCCTCTAGTTTTCTTTGAAAAAAGTCAAGTTCAAGGGTGTGAGAGAAATAGCACTGCAGAATGATGAACAAACTGGGAGGGAGAGCCAATAAGGATAAGAAGACATAACAAGAGAAAAGGGGGGNAGAGAGATTGAAAGAGAGAGACAAAGAGATGGACAGAGAGAATCAGAAATGGGGAAAGAGATGGAGAGAGACTGAAAGAGAGAGAAAGAGAGAGAGAAAGAGATGGAAAAAGCAAATAGTGAGAGAGCAGAGAGTGCAATGAGAACAGAAAGCGAGAGAATTTAATAAAATAGAGCAAGAGGATTGGAAGCGAGGATACCCAGGTCCTTTGTTTACACAGCGTATGACTGGATAGGATGATGCTATCTGATGCGGCAAGATTTCGGACAAGTTCCAAGGATTCTTGACACCCTCTTAAAGCCAATAGACTTGAAATCGGACTCTCTATATTCTGGTTTAACTTAATGCTTGTATGATTTATCCTTGCAAAGCATGATATTTTCTTTCCTTGAATGAGAAGACGAGAATGTTGTGGTAATCGTTCAGATTCTACATGACCTGAAGGACAGCATGTTAACAACCTTGCATTGTAATGCAATTTGGTTGCATTTACTACAAGGAAATGGTATTTCCTCTTATTGAATAGAAATGATTGAAATAGATAATCAAACATGAACTGTGTTGTGAAGAAGGGGATATAAGCTTTACAAATATGTGTCCTTTATTAAATATAATTGTGATTAAGTTATGATAAAACATTGATAATTCTCAGTTTCGTTTTTTTCTGGGATGCACTGTATAACTCAAAGTTTACCTTTGCTGAAACTGGACACCAAATATGGGACCCAGCCTCATTTTGTGGAGGTTTGTTTGCTCATTAGAAAAATTGCACTACAAAAATTTACGCTTTTTAAATCTCCCTGGAAATTATCCCGATAACGTGTATTTAAGCGACATGTTTACTTATAGGAATGTAATCATGGAATTTTTTGGCAGAAAATTGCACAGTTTGTCTTGTCTTTGGTTGCGTTTATCTAGGAAATTTTTGGCTAGAATCAGGTTTCTCCAACGTCTTTCTGGCAAATTTAGCTGTAGATAAACGCAAAGCCTTTTTCAAACATCTTTAGATATGGGAATATCTAAAGACGCAAAAAGGTGCGTTTTTAGTGTGACATACAGCCAGAATCACGTTTCTGAGAGCTCGATAAACGCAAAGCTGTTTTGTACCTCACATACAAATCGGACCTCCCACAGTCAATTTCCGGTTCGGAGGCTAGTGCGAGCCATGTGCTGTGTACAAGCATGTGTGTATAGTTGACCTCCGAGAAACTGTCTGCTTCCCGGGTCAAACAGCGCTGAGCAGCTGCGAAGAGAAAAGGTCTTTATTGTGAATCGTGAAGAGTCGATAAACGTGACATCCCGCGAATCACAATCGTATTGTGGGGTTCGATAGTGGGGTTCGATATGTACATATCCAGTGGCAAGCCTAGAAAAACGTGCCCTTTGTCCTGTGTGAACAAAGATTTCTGAGGTTATTTCAAGGTTGGATAAGTATGCCAGTTTGATTTGACATCTGTGTCATAACAATGTCATAATATTTAGTATCAAGATAATCAATTATTTTAACAAAGGGTATAGATAGTAGACAGAATTATTTTAACAAAGGGTTTAGATAGTAGACAGAGCAAGTCAAATATGGAAATATTTCACGGAAAAATTGTTTATCTGTGCAGCCAACCAAGGAATTTGTAGGTGAAAGAGAATGTCGTCTGCTGATCGAGAAGCAGGCGAGCGTTATCTGTTTTTAAAGTCATTGACTACCAAATTCTCAGGTCCCTATTGGCTTCATACAGGGACTACCCTTTCACATAGGAAATTAGTGGCTCTCAGGATAATTACAAACCCACATCCTGTATGGGATTCTTAATTTGTTATTTATTTAAACTTTTTTTATTGATCTTTTTTGGTGGAGGAGTATTGTTTGTCTTTGTGAAATCATCCATAACCTACGATTAACAAAATCATACACGACTTACAGAAATGCTAATCATTTATTAGGTCAGGATAGGTGGGAAATGGAAGGAAACGCTGATGATCCAGCTAAAAATAAAAGTGGCTAAATAAAAGAAGGTAATATATAAAGATTAATTCAAAATGTAAGAAGATATGAAACTCATTTGACAGGACACAAAACTAAAGATGTTAAAATAGATGTACCAATTAAAACCAGAAGAATGCATGGTCAGAGAAATGGAGTGGAATGACTGTATTTAAATCACTGGAGCATAGTATATAAATCTGCCAGAATCTTCAGTATTGAAGGAGGCAGATTATTCATTAGAAGAAGAACAAGAAGAGAATAGAGAGAAGATAAAGATTTACTCAAACGTAAGAAGATTAAGTAGGACAGGAAACAAAAACTGAAGATAAATTGTGACTGTTTGTTACCCAAAACAAAAAAAACACACACTAAACAAATGATCAGACAAATGAAAACATTTGCAAACATAATTTCTGAAGTAGTAAAGACAATGGAGATTTGAATACATTTGATTGCATCCTGTATTTTTGTGCTTAAAGGATTTCATCTTTTTTGTTTGTGTTGCCAAACCCATATTTCATAATTACTGTGGAAATGATAATGCCATGGATTATCATGAATATGCTTATCAATTTCCCTGTTTTAGCTGATAAATCTATTCTTCAAATTATGTTGGTTACTGGAAATAAGCTCTGCAAAAAGTATCATGATGAAAGGCTTATAATTGGCAATTTTAAGTAAATCCATCTTTTTACACCCTCAGTGGTTTTTAGATTTGTATCTCAAGTAAAATTGCAGCTGTGAAAGAACAAGATCTATTAATATCATCATGCTGAAGGAGAAAGGAAATGTAGAAGATAGTTTTTAATGTTTATTTTCTTTCTTTAAGTACGTTTGGGGTGTGACTGAACAATATGATGAGCTACCATTGTTATTATCCACGCCAAGGTGTCTGGCAACAAGATAAGTTGTTGCCAATTTGATGGCTTTCTTAGTGATTCTGATCATCTCAGATTAGACTTTAGAGTAAGGATCTTTCAAGGGGACATCAAAGTTGATTGAAAAAAAAGTTCAATCTGTTCAGTAGACAAATAAATCATTTGGGAGTATTTGTAGGATTTGATGCAATGATGAGCTGACAGGTGCTATGTATAATTTTCAGACAGCATTTTATGTAGTCAAATATTGAAAACTTTATAAACACACAAAACGAAATAAAGAAGAGATGCATTAATTTGACAATGTTAGATAGCTTATTAGGAAGCCTCGCTAATTATTTCTTGATGATAGAAATATATAGATGTAAAGCAAGACGGAGCCTTTTGGCACTTGTTTTCTGATTTTAAAAGAGCCCTTTGATGGGCCAAACTTGCCATACATGTATGTGCCACTCTCCACAAAAATAAAGATATAAAGTTACAATTATGAATTACATGTACATGAGGCGTGTCTGCACTATCTCGAGATTGTCAAATATCCAGCTATTTGAATTACCCCGATCGCAAACTATCCAGCTTATTTGAGTCTTCATTAGACCGAAGTAGCAAATTAGCTGGATAGTTGGTCGGGATAATATCCCAAGATGTCTCGGTCTAGTTTGCGGTTTTGCGGTTTTGCGGTTTTGCTTGTTTACTAGTTGTACTAGCGCGGCGCTGAGCCACTGAGGTCAGTGCGCTGATCGCATACTGTGCGAGGAAAACCGGAAATCGTTGTGCATGATGGGATCGGGATATTTGTCTCCGTATATCGGTCTAATGAAGACGGTCACAAACTATCCCGCTTGTTGGGAAATAGTGGGATATTTTGCAAACTAGACCGAGATATCTTGGGATATTATCCCGACCAACTATCCAGCTAATTTGCTACTTTGGTCTAATGAAGACGCAAATAGCTGGATAGTTTGCGATCGGGATAGTTCAAATAGCTGGATATTTGGCAATCTCGAGATAGTGAAGACGGGCCTATGTAGCATGAAAGTAATCCGAGGAATGCAAATGTATTTTCCCTTTGCTGGCACAGTATGATTGAATACCCTCTTATAATTGACCCCTTTATGATAAAAAGCATTTTTCAAACTTAAACAAGAATCCTTCCAGCTTTGATGCAATATAAAGTAGTAACTTACGACTTGGAGTACAAACATGTATTTTTGACATTAATCTTCCTGTAATTCTGGAGTAGTTGAAAAGGAATGTGAATTGATATTACTTGTTTACTCCCATATCTGTGTTGTGAAATAGGTCATGTTTATTTGCACAGACAACTATTTTTGGGGAAATTCTTCCCTTTTCTTTTGTTTCCATGTGTGGGACGGAACACCCTTATCAACAAAAATGTTGTTTTTCATAGAGATTCATTATGATCTTTGTAATGAGTTCAACTTTGTTAGTTTCATTTTTTCTTTCTTCTTCAATCCTTTTTCCCGGCTTACTGATAAACAAGTCTATACAAATCATTTTCTATTTGTAGTTGATATCCATTGAAAATTAATGGACTGCTCTTCTTTCTAAAGCCTATTAGAGCAGAGAAGAAACCGCCTTTTTTTTAGGTGCACTGGGCTGGCTCATAGGGTCTATGTGGGTCATTATAGTCATGTTTTTTTAAAAATATTTTTTCTTAGTAAGTTGAGTCAAAAATATCTTTTTAGGACAAAATACCTGTTATCCTTTAGAATGTTTTCATGGGGATAATTATTTTTTGAATAAAAAAAAAAACACTGAAAAGGCTTATATTTTCTTCTTAAAAATGACAAAACTGAAATAAGAACATGAAACAGATTACTATTATTATTATTATCATTATTCTTATTTGAATGTAGGGGTTGGGGTGTAGGAGTCCCTAAATAAAGAGCTGTAGATTCTCTCTCTCTCTCTCTCTCTCTCTCCCTCTCTCTCTCTCTCTCTCTCTCCCGCTCTCTCTCTCTCCCTTTATGTCTCTCTCTCTCTCTCTTGGAATGTTTTCTTCTTCTTTGCACTAGAACAAAGTATTTAAGAGAAACATCGGAAAGAGGAGAAGGAAAGCTCAGAAAATGATTCACTTTTCTTGTTATTAGCTGGGATATGGTACATCACAATCTCATGGAGATCTGAAAAATATTTCTATTTCACCTAATTTCAATTGAATTTTTACCTTTAATCAAAAATAAATAGAGTGGATTTTTAAAGATTTTTATTACAAGCAAGCCACTCAGCCTTTGTATTAAAAAAAAGAAGAAACTATGATTGCACCATGAAATATGAAGTAAACATATTTTGGGGTGAGTTAGATTATTGTATTATGTACTTTTTATGATTAACAAGAAATTGCATATACATGTATATATGTAGCTAAAGTTTGGGTAGGGCAGAATATATTTCCATTCTTGCATTTGTTCTTTTATCTATTGTTGAATTACATGTACAATCAAACCAAACTACAATGCAACATATTTTGTCATGGTTATTTAGAGCCAGAAGGGAATTAACTCCTATCTTTCCATCACAGAGTGAACTCTCTTAAAACCCCACTATACTACTTCGAGCTACTTGTGCCCTCTGTACAGCCAACAATGACTAAGTGGTACCTGTTGATCCCCCATGATCTCCTGTTTCTTATGTTAATTGAGAGCTGATTTGATGAGATAATGCAGGGAGGTCTAATCCCTCAATGCTAAAATAGTGCAGAGGTGCTTTAACAGACAAATAATACATGTAATGACTCTGTGGAGCCAGAATTGGGGTAATCATCTCTGTGTTAAAATATATGAGATAACACCCTTCTGGCTCCGAAGAGCCAATATATTCTTTTCACACACCATTACATTTCAACAAGATTAGAAAGGGGTAGGTGCAGCTCCGTACAACTCCTTGAGTTCCACAAATCAAAATGACTCATGATTTATGGTTCTTTTTTAGGATTATACCAATCATGAGGGGAATTGATATTACCAGAAAGTTGATAAATTGATATAAGTAGAGAAAGAAGTAGGCTGGTGCAGCTCCTTACAATTAAATCCTTGAATTTCACAAATCAAAATGACTTGTGAATTATGTTTCTTTTTTTAAGGATTATACCAACCCAACCAAGAGGGGAATGAATATAGCCAGAAAGTTAATAAATTGATACAAGGTTAGAAAGGGGTATGGCCGGTGCAGTGCCTTACAATTAAATCCTTGAATTTCACAAATCAAAATGACTTGTGAATTATGTTTCTCTTTTTACGGATTATAATTTATACCAACCAAGAGGAGAATGAATATTGCCCAAAAGTCCACAAATAATACAAATTCAAGCTCTTTCCTAAATGACCTTTAAGGTCTGACCTTGTCCTTGGACTAGTGAAGATTAGATGTATTTTTATTTGCTATTTTGCTTTGTGGATGGGTAATGAACCTAGAGGCAATACAAATTGGTTTTCTGACTCCATCAACATGTGAGAAAAGTAAATACTAGAACAAAAAAGGCATATGAATAGAGAGTATATCTGTTTAGCCAACTTTTGTTGGAAGGCAATGAGGTGCATGAAAGAGAGGGATCTATTGCTTTTATTTGACTTGTCGATTTTGTATGGTTTGAGTTATCATGATCACCAAGGCAAGAAAGAAACAACAATTTGCCTGCTTTTGATATCAGCTAGTATATTGCCAAGTAAGGCAATAAATGTATGCTTTGAGTCATACCATTTGCTATAGTACGTAGCCTCAGACTAAAATGAAATGAAATGTATTGACTACCGGTATATTTTTTTCTTCTCCATTGTAACACTTAAATAAAATTCTCATGATGAGAGGAATTGTAAATAATCACACTCGGAAAGTCTGTGTTATAATATGATTTTTAAAAGTCAAGTATTTGTTATTAAAGTTAATCTGAAAGTTGAACCTGTTTATTTTCTCCATTTGATTGTTTTGTCACAAGAGAAATAAATATTGATTACCAGTCATTTGTTGTATTGACCTTTGTCAACATTACAAGCTTACAACTATGCAAAGAGTCATTATATAAAAAAGATAATTTATTTGTGTGATTCTCCTGTCAATTTGGAGAATAAGACAAATATTCAATATTTAGATCGGGAGCTGATAACACTACATTTAACAAAAAAATTTTGGACTGAAACAACAATTTTCCTGTTCGATTTTTTTCCTTTTTTGTGTGTGACACAGCTGTTAATTCACTCATCTCAACAAATGTTGTTTGTAATTTCTTTCTCAGTTGGTTATTGTACAAGCCCAGTGCAAGTGTCCTTACTTAGATCAGAAATATTTCATCAAGAGTCGCTGGAAGGAAAGTATTGATTGGACAGATCATCTTTTTTTTTAGATGTAGTCTTTTTCAAATAATTAGTTATGGGATTTGCTCTATACGTGTATGATTATCGAGGGACACATTTTTCATTCCAATCTTAAGTGGCGTAAATAAAAATTCAGGATTCATATATTCTCTCTCTTCATCTGTAACATGAAGATTCAGTTATATTTGAATAAGAATAAGGATTTAATTGTGCCAATTATATAAGCTGATGAGTCTTTTCTCTCTTACATCAAATAATTTTCCTTCATCTAAATATAGTTTTGAAACAATAGCATTCAAAATTTCTGTTGACAACATTTTGCGACCTATGTTTGCAAACTTTCTTGCTCGTTTAAATTTGGTTAAAACCCAGGGCCCTGAATTCCGATTGCATTAGCAATATCCCCTGGTGTTCCTTTATAAGGAAAGGTGTATCTTTGGAAACAAAGAGTATACTTGCTCAGCCAGGCCCTGGCCCTTTCAAACTGGAGTTGCTTTGAGTCTATACATTTTCATACTAGGCTTATTAATATCTCACCTGGCTTTTGGTCCACGCCAATTCAAGCAGGAAAAATATCCCTGGGCTCTGGAAATTAATTTCTGCACTTTCTAGTTAGGTTTCAGCAAGGCTCATATAGTATCTCAATGTGTGGGAGGGTAAACATTTTGTTAAAGGTATAGCCTATAATATGAGTATACAGTGGGGTAGTGTCTAGCCATTGAGGGGGTACTGAGCACTTTGGGAGGGAGGAGGGGGGGGGGTGTTAAACACAGTATTGATTAGGGAAAAAGGTGTGGGAAAAATGCTATATGGTCTTCTCATCCTATCCTTTTCCCCCTTGTATTCCATCTTGCATTACATTTCTCGCTTTTATAACCCAATGTTTAGAAAGAAAAATTCAAATAGAATTCAAGTTGCAAAATTGAGTTGCTGCTATGTCAGGTAATCTTCATTCAATCTCTGTCACTGTCATGAATTGTTAATTTGCTCTCCTCGCCAAAGAAAAGGGATCACAAACTATTGAAGAGCACCATCTAGCATCAGCTAATAGACAGGTTTAAATTTATCCCTCCCCTCCTCTCGATATTTCCCCATCTCCTTTTAAATCAAAACAGAAACATCCTACACCGGGGTGATATTAATAAAGTCAGAATTAAGTCATCCAGACCGACGGATTGTCGCAAGTCCTCTCCCCACGGGCCCTCTGCAATATTTTCATTCCATAAACGGCGAGATTAAAAATAACGCCCAATTAACCACCGCCGTTTTCGTCTCTGGACTGTTTGGAGAGGGAATATTTAGTCTCTATGGTGCAGGTCAGCATCAATGGAAGATATCCTACTCAAATCGTTCACACTAAGTTATAACAAAATTGATTTAATATTTTTTCTCTCAAGTCAGGTCCATTACTGAGTTAATTTGTGTTCAAGAGGTCGAATAATACCATCACCCTTCCAACTGCTCAACAATATTTAATACAGCCATTTCTAACATGTGAAATGAAGAATAAATAGCTTTGCTGACAAAATTTTACCTCGTTTCCTTTTGGGTTTTTCGCATAAAATGGAGATGAAGTTCATTCTGAGTTTTAAGGTTTTATTTTAAAAAAAGAAGAACTTCTTTTAATGAACTGTTCATTCTGAATCTGATTCTGACATGTTTGACTTTTCTTTTTAGTTGTATATTTTATTGTACCATTTGATGTTCTCTTTGATAAAGAAAACATAGATCTATCTGCGTGTGAACGCAATCATTAACAGCCTATATCTTGTTGGTTCATCTTGAGAGCATACTTCCCACCGAGGGGAAAAAGGATTTCATTTTTTTCAAAACTCGTTCAGATGTTTAAATCCTTACCTGATGCTGTTATAGTTTGAGAATACAGACCCTATTCACCCTGCTTCTGTAATGAAGTCAGTAAATCAATCGATCAGTATCAATTTTGAAATTATTGAAATTAAAACTTTTAAATGAGGTGGATTGAAATTCTGTACACCCCTAAAGAAGAATGTAGACAAAGAGGTGTGATAGCTCAGTCGTAGAGCAGTGGTCTCTTAACCAGGAGTTCCCGGGTTCGAAACCTAGTCGATGCGCTATCCCTTTTGTAAGGCATTATTCATCATTAACAAGCCCCTCAGAGAGGACTTAAAGCAGTTGGTCCCCCGGTTGTTTACTTACAAGCATATATACCTGCTTTCTTAGCAGTCAGGTAAAACAAACAACAAATAAATACACATAGACTTCATCGACAGATTGAACATTTATTAAGGTATCCCTGTGGAGAAATAGTATGCTAAATTGCATGATAAGATTATGCTTTCATTAAATGAAAAAGTATGATGTGATGATAAGTATAAAAGTGTTTCAAATAAGAAACAGAAAAAATGCAAGCCTTGTTTAGGAATACTTTATATTTAAAAATAGAAGTTTCAATATCGATTTGTACAAGAACTTAATGAAGGATCAGGGTAAATTGAATCACTGTTTAAACATTGCATCTTTTAAAATAATTAAATTATCATGCTCTTCCCTTAAAGTTTAAATGTAACTTTATTTGATGATAATTGTGTATACATGACACATGCAACTTTAGTTATTTTTTAGTTATTCAGTTCTCTGTATGTGTTAGATTCTTTCACTCTTGTAAAAGTGTTAGAAGGCCATCAGTAAGAAATGACTGCAATTTGAGACTATCATGCACCTAGCTTTCAACACCTCCTATCTTTAAGACAGGGAAGGACATAATTTTCAGAGTTTGTCAATTTGTTCAAGCTCCTCTTAATTTCTTCTCCATTTTGTTTCAATCATTTTGGAGTTCACGGCCAAGGATTAGAGATTAGTACTTCCATTCACCCTTTACATCTTGTCTCCCTCTGCAATTTGCTGGTCTTCCTGAGCCTAGATCTAAATATACCTGAAGTTATCTTTCTTTCCCTTTGCTTCTGGATGGTATTTCTGATTGCGTATTTTGGTCGTAGATGTAGACCAAGTTCATGAAGGTATTTTTATCTGTTAGTTTACCATGTGACGGCTCCTTAAGATGGTCATTTAAAAAAAAAATTCAGTCTGATTGTTTTTCATTTTTTGATAAATCCAAAGTTAAGAAAATTACAATAAGATGACCAAATGATGATGTTTGGAATATACAATATGGTATTGGAATTGGTTTCTTGAAAGTCTTTGAGATCATTTATGCATTTCGGGTATAAGTTTTGCAAAGAATATACTTTAATGTTGCATGTTGAAAATGAATTGGGTAGTGATGTGGTTGCTAGGGATATGTTGTGTTAAGATTACCTTTCTACCACATGGATGACGTCATTAGCACACAGTATGACGTTAAATGATCCAATGCCAAAGATGGTCTTAGATAATACTCTTGTAGGCACATGGTTGCATCACAGAAATGTTTTCTTTGCCTGAATATACATCAAATATAAATTCAATGTTGTAACATGTGATTGTAGAATAATTGCTGAAAAATTGTTTTATTGGTATTAAACTCCTGAGAGGCAAATATACAAAGAAAACATTTAAAAAAAATGTTTTTATATTAGTAATTTTTTTTTGTTCTTTGTCTTTGAACCAATTCCAATCTTCTCATTTTGCAAGCTTTTCACTGTCATTCCTGTCTGTAAGATTTTGTCAAAAGCACACTTGACATTAAATCATCTTTTTGGAGCCAGAAGGGCATGAATTCATATAATCTTACACAGAGTGAATGCCCTTCTTGCTCTGAACAGAAATATAAAGTTATCTGGACAAACGAAGGTGAGAGCATCCTTTCCAAGAGTAGGTTTCACAAAATGGAATAGGCGTATGGAGGAGAAGGAGGGGGAAATGATGCAGTGATATTTCCTCCCTTGCTAGCTCTCATCCAAGGGTCTGGTCAAAATCAGTCAAAAATCTGTCACCAATTTTCACTGTTTTAAAAAAAAAGAGAGAAGATTAACTCTTGCATTTGCACGTAATGAATACCATGAACGATGACAGTTATAAAAATACAGTTACAGTTTCATTTTTATCAAAAGGGTTGCCTGATGAACGCCTTTTATCCTCGAGCATTTTCTTAACCAAAGCACAGATTCTATTTGAATTGAATTTGCATCATATTTCAGTTATTGCGTTTTCTCTGTATGAATTAAAGTAACTTATTGTTTTATATTGTCTTAAGACTCTTGGATGATTAGGAAAAGGCTTATTTGGTATTTTCAAACAATTTTGCCAGATAAGATTGAGCAGATGTTATTGAGATAAAGGAGAAATAAACAGAATTGCAAAGACTAAAAATAATCAACGTGATAGGCAATTTCAATAACATTATTCTTCCCCTTTTGAAATGTGTGAATATATTACAATGACATATCTTGTAATCCGAACTCGATTTCTTAAAATCAGCCAATTTAATAGAATATTAAAGGTGCCCCTATTTCTTGGAAGTCATTGTTTTCTATTAAATAGTATACAAATGTAAAGTTCCAAGCTGAAGTTTGTTTGTAGATAAGTTCGGATTAGCATCATAACTTTCTAAGAATGGCATTGTTTGGCAGAGGAAGACTTCAATAAAGAAACATTAAATTGGCAGGAACATGAAACTTATGGGACTTCTCAAAACCGTTTTTCCCCAGACTGTCATTTGTGATTGCCACGCTTTACTCATTATTGTTTAAGTAAAGCAGCTTGCATTTGGTGAAGTTGTCCCATTTCTGTCACCTAGAATTTTAAGGAATATTAAGAAATGGTGCCACATGAAATGCCAGAGAATTAGAGAGCTGATCGAGCTCCCGATTATATACTTTATATTATCTTGTCATGACATAACTAGGTCTCATTTTCCTTGTGTTTTACTATTGATATTGAGAAACATTTGATGAGAAGAGAGGTTGTGTGACATGTGATGTACTAGCAAAAATGTGGTGAAAATAGGGAAAATAAAGGATAAGGGAAGAAGTTGAAAAACTTGAAAACAAAGAGAATGGAATAGCTATTTCAGAGAGAGAGAGAGAGAGAGAGAG
>BEXV01000099.1:253048-269939 GCA_003118195.1 Hemicentrotus pulcherrimus
AGAAGATTGAGTCATAAACTCAAAGAATTCAAATTTATTTATATAATTCAAATTAACCTTTTCCATTCATCAATTATTAAAACATCCCCTCACATTCAATGTCATTGGAAGTATAGCCTTATATAGGAAGTCATTCTGAGTTCTTAATGACTAAATATGCCAAATGAATTCCTCTTTTCCTGCAAGTCAACCAAGTCATTTCCTTGGTGGTATTTGTTGATTTAAATTAAATCATATTTTCATGGATGTTAATTGCCTATATTTTCAACGTCCTTCTAATATCTAATTTTTTTATAATAAGAGATGGCAATATGTTGACTCACATTTATGAAAATTATATGTTTCAAAGACAAAGGTTGAAAGGCACATGCTTCTGCATATTCCAGGTTTGTTTTCCCCCATTTAACTATACTTATTCAATTGATCCTCTGAAGTCCTAGGCCCTCTTTAGCTTACCGCCTCCAATATATACTTTTCAATTCACATCCGTTATTATGATAAACTGAAAACTTCCTTTGAAGGTATTTGACTGTAGCTGATGTGTGGGGGCTGTGCATGTATTCAGGCCGGATTTTGTAATCTCGGATGCAATCTGAAAGTAAAAACTTCCTCAATTATATCTCAAAGTTGCTACAGCTTGAGATTTGACATAGTCTTTGATGCGAACAGAAATGTCGATTTTTATTTTCATTTCAAGATATAGCTTACAGATTAAACTAAAAGAAAGCACTACTAGAAATTTGCTTGAAATAGAATAAATTTAATGGCCCCTCATGCTCTTAATAAGCGTCCTTTAGCATCGAACTGTTATATTTTCAAGAGCTTATAATTGATCGTAAGCAAGAGCCAAAAACGTTTGTATACTTTAACAGATTGAATGCCTTTCTGTCTCTCACCACACTTTCTTACATGTCATCTGTTTGGAGCCAGAACAGCATCAACTAATCATTTTTTACAGAGTTAGGCCTCATTCAGATATATATAGTTGAATTTTTGCAGTATAAAAAAATAAAATAATGATGTAAGTGTTATACGCTTCACATATCCGTAGCTTATAACACAAAGCTCATTGGATATGCGTATGGCGTTTGTTATGCGCTGTTGCCAATCATTAAAAAGAAGGTTTTCCACTTCTACTGATTGTGCCTTTATAACGCACTTCTGACTCTCAACAGACAGTATGGCTATGATGTAAGCCATGATATACTGAATGACGGCATCCCTCCGAGGCTAGTAATGAAAAGTTTACTTGGCACACCCCTCCCAATCACCTTGGACTCATCCTAGGGGTTTAATCACTCTTGTCCATCCGTGTTTCCTATTCCTAATTGCTCCGAGACATTTCTGGGAGAAATTAAAGACATCAACCTTTTTGAAAAATAAAAATGTTTTATTTGGTAGGGAAGCAATAAATCATAGACACCAGCTTAATGTAAATCGTGAATTTCTTATAATGGAGAACCTTTGCGTTTTGTAGTCAACGGCCATTTTCGCAGCGAGAAACTGTCCAGAATTGGAAAAAAGACTGTTGTGTCGATTTATTTATATTGCAGCTTAAAACATTTGAAATTGCCCTTTAGTTCATTTTTTCAAAAGTCGGTGCTAGTATTACTGGTGAAAGAGGGGGTCTTCCTTTTGTAAGGGTATCTTTCTGAAGGTGATGAACTCACAATCACAAGAATCCCTTCCCTATCATTAGTATATCCTGATTGTGTGTAATTGAGCAAAGAACCAGCCAGAACCATCTTATCACTTTAATTGATATTAAGTTATAGGTCAATGGAGATTTATTGCTCTTATCCTGTCAGTTAGCCCATTCACAAGGACAAGCCTGTTTCATATTTGCCTATTTATTTAAAAGAAATTTTACCAAATATTTTGTACTTTTGTGACATATTCACTGAGTTTGTTGAAGACTTACAAGAGATCTCAAAATTTGAGCCAACAGATCACAAAATGTACCTAAAAACCAATAAAAATCATAACATGACATGTAAGTTGCAATATTATTTTGACAGATTGCCTGCCTGTCTTTGTGCCATGAAAATTAAGCATATTTCAAAAAACAATGTTATGATTAATTTGTTAGTTTTGTGGCATAAAACTTATACAAATTTAAACCATATGTTAGCTGGGTGAAAGTTTCTACTTTTCCTTTAATAAACACATCTAACATCACCTACCAGACCTGTAGATGTCTGCAGAGGTACTGTTAAAGAAAATATTGATAAAAAATGACAATTGGAGAACAATACTTTCGTTAAAATTTTAATGACTTTTTGAGAGTACATAAAATCATCTGAAGCCTCCAAACATTGCTCACTTTGAAGCTCCTAATTATCAGCTTTGGTGTGAAACCCTTTATCAAGCCTTCCAGTGACAAAGTAGTACTTGGTCCTTAATTCTCTGGCACCCTTACAGAGACTTTCCAACCCTTGGACCCAATCACGATTGCCCATGCATGTTTCCTCTTCCTAAAGCAATGTGATGACAGAAAACACTTGCCTATTGGGTAATCAATGACTAAGAACACTAGAGAAGTAAAATAAATCAAAGCATCTTTTAACTTTCTTTGTGTTTAGCCTCTACTTGTGTTTTGTGCACTAATATCCACATGGGGGGATATACCTTTTAAAGAGTAGCACCCCCAGATTAAACCCACGACAAGCATAAAAGAAATTTATGATTGCCACCTTTATATCTAGCTGAATAAGAAGAAATATAAATAGTTATAGCAATATAAGTAATTATCAAGAAAAGATTCCAACTTTACAATGTATGATATATGTAAGTATTAGAAGGGCTAACAAATAATATGGAACTGTCAACCTTTGCTTGATTATGAAATAATCCCAGCAGCTAACTTTAAAAAGTTAGCTTCTAGGTGAAAATGGTTATCAGTTTTCAGTCAGGCTACAACTGAGTCTAGAGTGTAAGACTATCACTTTACCCTTTGGAGATGACAGAGGATGGAAAGATTTGTCTATATATACCAAACACAGTTGAACTCATTGCCTATTAATTGGTTCTATAGTCATTCTGTTGGGAATCCATGCTAGTACCAAAAGGGTGGCCAGAAAGGCAGAAAGCACTTCACAGTCATCTTTCAGTCACAGCCCCCCCCCCCCCCCCCCCNAGGTCTGTGGATCAGGGTTTGGAAGAGTTGCTAAAGAGTGTCAGGGCATTGTACATGTAACTTTAAAGCAATGGAGTCACAGACTCACTGTATTAACCAGTCAACTACTGAATTCTCACTTTCCCATAGGCTTTATACACAAACCATCTGGTTACAGTAGGCAATGGGTTCTCCTAAATCTGTAATGGTAAGATACAGTGGGCTACCAAGGACAGCACATATCACTAATTGTGAACATTGCAAAACTCTTGTACATAATCATGGAAGGTATCAAACTTCAAAACTAAGATTATGCCATTGATTTATTTCACCAGGTTATTTGTTTGGAGCTGGAAGGGCGTTAATTGTGCGAGAAGGTATATGACTTTAATAAAACTTGTTTTTAGCTCCAAACAGGAGTTATAGCACTTGGATTAAGTAAAGGTTCTGAATTTGAGGAGATAATTGCAAGAAAAGTAACATGAATTTAGAGAAGAGATGGAGCAGAGTAAAAAGTGACAGACTGAAAGAAAGATG
Source organism: Hemicentrotus pulcherrimus (assembly GCA_003118195.1). Taxonomy (NCBI): domain Eukaryota; kingdom Metazoa; phylum Echinodermata; class Echinoidea; order Camarodonta; family Strongylocentrotidae; genus Hemicentrotus; species Hemicentrotus pulcherrimus. Next base: position 256,701 of record BEXV01000099.1, read on the forward strand.
AGGAATGCACCCCCTCCCTCTTCAAAAAAGAAAGAAAAGATAGAAGAAAAAAAAATTAAAGAGACGAGACAAAATAGAAAGAAGGCGCTTAATAAAATGTAAAATTGAGAAGTGAGATATATGAAACAAAATGATACAAATAGGTGATTCATACTTTTCTAACTTAACACTAGAACTTGGACAGCCAGAATACAGTAAGCCCTATATTGGATCACAAACCTGTGTTATATGCTCTATGCTGTATTGATTCATACGAGTGTGTTGCCATGGTGACTGTATGTAGGATACAAGCCTACAGATCAGACAGGCAAGATCTAAAAGATTCCAGAAAAATGATAGAAAGGATATGAAAAAGCCAAGGCGGGAGAAACCGATACCCTGAATGGAGAGAACTAACCAGATTGAATGAAGCCTGTCCACTAATGCAGCAGATATTATATGAATAGTGATTTCAGTGTAGCCATTAATTATTGAAATTGATAGTGGAAAATCATGTTCAATTGTGTAGAGGGTCCTGAACTACAGTATTTTCACCTTTTGCTTTTTATACTTGTATTGAAATCAATAGTTTATTAAGGCTGGTTTACATTTTCACTGTTTTGTAGCTACATTCACTACCAAAGCTACCCACGTACTGACCCGACATTTGCGATAAATGCTCTGGGTGGTATTTCATCAAATGCATAGGGTTAGGTTTGAGTTTTAGGTTAGGTTTAGGGTTAGGATTATGTAAAGTGTTGCATCCAGGGTTGAAAGCGGTTAGTGTTGAAAATTGACGAAGAGCAATTGTGGCATTAGCAAGTATGGTACAACCTAACTATACAACTCGTGTGTGTGTTGCTTATAATACTTACATTGAAATTTCATAATCGTTATTGAATTATAAAGTGTATTGCTTTTTTTCTTTCTTTTGTCCAACTACAGGGTCACTGTGAGTCATCATAAAGTACAAATCACAAGCGAAGGAAAGGGTAAGATTTTGACTAGTTATATTTTTAAGAAAAATATATATACATGTACATGAACATTTTATGCTTTGATAGTTTTCATATATCAACAAATTTATTTGTTATTACTTAGTAACACCAAATAATTTATATTCGTTTTGGCACTCCTCCATTTTTGGGGGGTAAATGTGGCATGGCACTGAGCAAATATTAAAACTTCTTTTTATTTGTTTATACAATTTGAGTTTGAAGTCATTGATGTGAAGGTTGCACAAAAAAAAATATGGGTTTGCTTTTTGTCAATATCATGCATCTAAATGTATGTATTCTTTTTCCCCCAACTATAATGATTCCTGCTCAATATACGAAATATAATTCTTTTCCCTATTCGGCAGATAGACTTGCAGTTTGTTTGAGATTGTGATCAGCTAATCCTGAGAAGAGTTATTGCTTTTTCCAGTGAGTGGATTAAAATTATCAATGAAAAGAGCTGAAAATTTGTATTTTCCAATCTCAATAAGCTAATATGGAAATCATAAAATGCTGCTGAAGTTGAATCAAATAGTGCCTGGGGGACTTCCCAGTTTAGATTTTGGTTTAATTTTTTTTTGGTGAATGAGAAAAGTAGGCCATATGGAGTCTAGCCAGTAAGTGTACCTCTGAAAATGTGCTAAGATTAACAGCGACCTGAAGATTTCATTTTTTTCTTATAGCTTGTGAGTGCCTATGCCTGTTCTATCTTTTTCTTTTCCACCAGCTTTCAAAACTTTTGTTCATCTTTTATCAATTTTGCTATCTTTCTTCTGTATTATTTTTGTTTCTGTTGGTCCATGTCTCTCCCTGAATACATAATTTGGTTGTATATCTGTCTTTATTTTTGTTTCTTTGTGTCAATAGTGCTGTAGCTCTATGTCATGCTAGGGTCTTTACCATTGCCTGGTTATACTGACCTAGAGAGCAGTGTAACATTACTTCTTTTTTCAAAGGAGCTCTGTTTTAGGTATCCATATACAGGCTCCACAGAAAGTGTTTTTGAAGAGGTTCGGATTGAACTTTTTACAGTCTGTATGTTCAAACCCCATAAATATGTAAATTTTGTTGATGCTTTTTAGTTTCTAGCCATCAAGAGCCCCCCCCCCTCTCTCTCTCTTTCTCTCTCTCTCCCCATGTATCTTTTCTCTGATATGGAGCTGTACACCTTACCAATCTCCATACTCATACCCCAACCACCGCATCTATACACAGTAACTCTTTTCTAGGCATCCCTCTGAAGTGCTCTCCAACTGCGCTCCGAGTCCGACCGCAGCGTGAGATCTCTATACTCGATATACGCAATTGCACACAATTAGGAACGATTAGCCAGCCCCTATTCAATTTCAATCGCCTCACGGGCAAGAGGGTGTATGCCAACCTCATTTTGTTTGATGTCTTTCACTCATTCCCATTTCCCCCTCTCCTTCAATTCTTTTGTCAGATGCTGTTACATGTGTATATGGTTTTGAAATCAATCTCTTTTGTTTCACCCCTGCCATAGAACTACCTCAATTTTTTAGAGGCAATTTTTNGGCGTTTTATGCTTCGATTCCTTCGAGGCCGGGCGCTTGATCGTCAGGCAGGGGCATCCTGGGCTCGCTTTCTATTTCATCCTCTCAGGCTCGGTCGTCTTTGAAGTCAACGAGACGGATAAACGGACGGGTAAAGTGTGGTGGGGTGGGGGGCTTAATGGGAATTCAGAAGGTTGGTCTTAGTCACTATGAAAAAGTGAAGATTTGATATTGCTTTTGCTAGTTAGATATTAACATTACTCATTAGTCATTACTAAACAATCCAAAAAGCAAATGCCACAGTCTTTTAATATCTTTATGACACATACTAATAAGAAGTAGAAAATCAATAGAAAGAGAATTTCATGGGCATTGTACTGATACACATTGATAAGCTGGAGGCATAAATAGGATATATTTGATATATAATTGCAACTGTGGAACAATTGTTTGAGTAATTGAAAGATCCTGTTTTAGCAAGGCTAAGAATGCATTCATAAAACAACTACTGAACAATGGTGGTATATATATCAGCTATTGTGCTTTTTTATGCACTTGCATAATATATCTTATTGACTTTGTTGTGCTTGCATGAGACTGATCAGAATCTCAATACATATCTCAAGAATCTCAATATCATATCTGTACATTCATGTGAAATAAGAGATTGCATGATCAGGACATATCCATCATCGTCATCAGTGATTGTATCTATTGATCATGATACCCCTTTCACACCACATGATGGATAAGAAAATCCTGTCTTTTAACTTTAAAGGTAATTTCATTTTCAAGTTGATAGCGGAATTGCAACTGAGAGATACTTTGTAAAAGTCTGCAATCATGTAATAAATTAAGAATGCGTTTATTCGATATGAAGATTTTTATCAGAAAAGAACACCACGAAATGTGCTCAAAATGACAAGTATCTAAACAGCACCTTCATAGATGTGCTTGGTTGTTGTATGGGACTTCCGATTTACCAAAGAGTTAAGACCGGTGCTTCAAGAGACAACAGTTCAGACTATTGCAGTTGGGACAAAAATGCTTTTCATCCACTTATTTGGGACAATCAACTATCCCCTAATCAACAGTGATGTTTTTACCATTTCTTTGCTCTTCAACTAGCTACGACACCACTTTCTATAAAAAAAAAATACTTAGCAGGTACATACACAATTAATCAATGAATTTAAACAATATACATCAAAGCTTTTGTTGCTTACAATGTGATTTTTTTTTTTATTATAACCAGGAGACTACCTTTAAATGATCCCTATGAGTTAAGTTCAATAAATGTATGAACCTTGCAGACCTCTGTATGACTTTTCAGTTTTCGATCAAAAGAACCTAGTCTTAGAATAGCCAGGGAAGGAAATTTGAATGGATTGGTAGAGGAAAGCTGAGAATAGAATGGAGGAAGAACAATTTCATTTATCTGAAATCATTCCCCAAAATAGTCTTCCATTTGCTGACTATCATGATTTATGTATGTGTTTTTGACTGTTCAGACAATATGGAAACATGGATGTTCATATGCCAGAAAAGAACAGCTGGATTTGATATTATATAAACAAAATATCATAAATTTGCCCTTGGGCCTTGAACTTAAAAAGTAGAATTGTAAGGTTTCCAATATGAGAGCTACATATATTTATGGATAAATTGATTTTGTTTTGTGCAAAAAGTAAGGATCTTTTATGCATTGTTTGTTTGTTTGGGATTAAGTCATTATTTATGTGAAGACTTTGAAATTTGAAATACGATATTGGTCTTTCATTGAGCCTTAATTTACTAAGATTAATTGATTTCATGTAATATTATTGTATATGTGGAATTGAGGAGAAAATTGGTTATGAATTAGTAAGAACATGAAGAATTAGATTAACAAAGTTTTCTTGGTACTCTATATTAGATTTGTGAAAAATTAGTCAAAGCTTTTGTGGTATGATCCACATTGCTTTAAAAAAAAACTCATGCAACTTATCTGCTTGTATAGAAGCCTACTATACCAAGGTTAAAATTTCTTCAGAAGTAGACTGTATTTTAAAGATAGTTATAGAATCAAACATTTGATATGCTTGCCCCTCAGAGAATCTACTTGTATTATATAAAAAGAACATGAGAGAATGACTTTATAGGAAAGTTGCAGAGATATTGAGGAGGATGAATTGATGTGAGTAGAGAAGAGAGAGAGAGAGAGAGAGAGAGAGAGAGAGAGAGGGAATGGGAATGAGTGAGTGGGTGAGTGAGTGAGTTAGGGTGGGAAAGGGGTGAGATATAGAACGGGGTAATATCGAAAAAAAGGAAAAATCAGAATATCAATGCAGGTACGTACACCAATGGAATACAAAGTGAATATCCAAATACCTCTTCTGCCCCCAAACGTCAAAACATTCTCGGCAGGTAATCTATCTTAGGATAAGCCATTTTTATGTGGTTCAAGTGCACTCTTTCACAGTGACAAAGCACCATGTGCACGTCATTAAATACATCATAGTCTTGTGATGGTGAGTTTAGGTGAGAAAAGGGAGAAAAAAGGAACAATTTCATAACGTTGAATCCACAGATGGTGACATTGCCGGGCTGCTGATGCTGTCAGTATGTTATCAATCCCTTTCTCCCCTCCAAACTGTGACATACTAGATTTTGTTTTGCACAGTTTTTCAATTAATATTGGGTAAAACAAGACTCACAGTAGAAAGCAAAAACAGTTAGATTCTTTTGGATGTCAGCAAATACCAAACAAATGTTTGTAATTAATTGAATTGAATGCTAACAATATTTGTCATGACATAAACAAACAATGGAATACAGAAGGTAATTGAGATCTGTAACAGGGATCTCAGCTGTGTTTTTGGCCCTCATCAATTACAGTTATAAAGGTTTACCAAAGTTATACTTTGACTATTATTTTCTCTCTTAAGTTGTCTAATTCCATATTTATTACAAATTGTTGCAAACCCCTTAAATTAATGAGCAAAATGATTTTGGAGCAAACTAGATTATGAAAGAGTACATGACTGGGTTGATGTGGAGCTGTTATTGAATTAATGGTTAAGGGGTTGATTCACTTGACTCTCAATCCAGGGTTTGAGGGTTCAAATCCCAGGCCAACACTAACATCCTTTGGCAAGAAATTAAAACACATTTGCCAATCCCCACCCAGGTGTTAATGGGCACCTGATTATTGCTGGGGTAATAATAATTGTAGGGCCCTCATGAAGAACAGCATAGTTGAAGCTTATGAGGCTTAACTGGGTAAAACAAAATTATTCTGATTATTATTATCATTATGAAGAAATGAACATGGAAGTAGGTCTGGATTTAGACTAGCTTATGGAAGTGTACGTGACCGGCATGACGGCGAAGCTCAGGGTTCGTGAGTGTTGATCAAGAAATTAAATCAAGGGGGTCGGAAACAGATGAGAGGGGGAAATATTACCAGGAACGAGGGGGGAAATCAAAATCTCAGAAGGCCTATGAGTAATGGGTGCTTTGATATGGAGGGAAAAATGTTGAACTCATAGTTTGGAAAGTTTAGTAGCCTTTCACCTCTGTAGACTTTAATATATTAATAGATGTAGATAGCTAGAGATTAAAGATAGCTAAAAGCATGAGGGAGATGGTGACTATTGGTGTGTGTCCATTAAGATTATTTTAATGGCTGTGTTTCTGAAAGTCATCTATAAATACTTGTCATTAGATAGATATGGACACGGTTGAATATTGGTTTTTATTATTAAAAGATGAGATTCTCCAATTCATGTCTCCCATGTGGTCTGAACCATATTCTTTTTTAAAAAAAAGGAAAAATCTGGGGTTAAGAACACATGTGGTCCATTTTGGGAGAGAAGTTATGATACAGATAACTTGAAAAACCAGTCTTTGGGGCAAGCTCATCCGTTGGGATGGGTGTTGAAAAGAAAGTCTTGATTCTTGATTATAAGTTTTTACTGATTTTCCTTCTCCAACCCTCACCTTTTTGACAAATTTGATGATTGTAACCACGCATTGTCCTGGCTTGGATAAAGGTTTATGCAATATATCTAAAGATGTAGACAGTGTGTGTTTGTGTGTGTGTGTGCTTGTGTGTGTGTGTGTGTTCTGGAAACTCAAATGTACAAAATAACAGTTGATTCAAAAGCAATGAGGAGAGAAATGAAAGGAATCTTAAGCTTGAGCAATAAGGAAGCAAGTAAGAAGAGAGATTTGGTTCCAGCTTCAAATCAGAGCAACTGTTCAAGAACATAATCCAAAGACATCTTAACTAAAGCACAGAGATGATATCAAGGAATTATACAACTTTAACCTTTCAAGATAAACTTTCCGTCAAGAACCAGTCATGGGAAATATGTTCTCCTTTTTCATATCCAGAATGGTTGTGTCATCTTTAAAGACTGTTATCTTTGTCCAACATCAAATCATTCATGATGACTTAATGGTCTTTTGCCTCTTCATGATTGGCACATTAGGGGAAAAGGAAACCTATAACTATGTGACTGGATTTTTATTGAGCAACCTCCATATATATTATTGGCTAAAAGCAAGAAAGACCTAATTACACGATGGGATCTATTTCCTAAAAAACCCACTCAAGGACACTTTCAATACCTGATTGTATCTCCCATAGACATGTTCAGATCAAGTATTATGTCATTGTCATAGGTGATGCACAAGACTATCGAAAGTGCCATCATATTCTTATTTTATACATTTTAACGTTGAATTTATGCCATTTTGGCTCTCAATGTATGATATGGAATAAGTGCAGGAGATGAGTTTCAGAGACCCTATCCTGGAAGCATGATAAATGGAGGGTATTTTTGAGGATCAATCTTAGACGTTCAGGAGATGAAAAGTCTTCAAGAGATCAGAAGCAGTCTCCTCTTCTAAAATATTCAAGAGCTCAGAGGGAACTCGGCTTAGATGTTTCAAGGTAATTTTTAGATACTTCTTGGAGGGTAGATTAGATGTGAACAAACTTTGTGATGCGTGCTTACAGCAAAATTTCGAAAAATGAGGTAGAGATTCAAACTTCACTTGAATAGTCTTGCAACGATTGTAATAAAGATACAATCTAAGGTAATCCAGCTGAAATGTACTCTTCTGTTCCACCGCCCTGCATGGCATATTGTATTTGGTTGTTTTAATAATTTCTAGTAGTTTTAACAAGTTTGAACAAGGTAAAAAGCATTCTATTGTCTTTCTTCATGACAAAAAAACTTCTAAAATATAGCGAATCTCTAGAACAAATTCTCAAACCTGATGACAATGACTCATCTGCTCATCGTTATCCATCCTTAGCCTTCGCCCAGGCACAGGGGATTTGTGACAATCATCTTAACTCTCTCTCTAAAACCTTTAAATCTTGATGGTCATTGTAGTGAGATTATTACCATGGTCAGGTTGACAGGTAGATAATAGTTACGCATTGTTCTTAGTCATCGTAGTGCCCCAGACTGAATTGTCATATGCAATATGGCAGGACTGTTCACAACAATCAAGTACTGTAAAATGATGAAAAATTTAGGGCTTGTAAATTAAGAAATTTTGTGTAAGATCAAGAATCATGAAAGACTCATGCCATGAAGATGATTACTACCAAGAAGTTTTGCAGTTCGCAAACATTTTTTTTATGTGAACATAGCTGCCATGTTAGGGGCCCATAAACATTTGTGGTTCCAAAGTTATTCAAATTCAAACGAAAATTTATTAGGATTGTTATAATTATCCTTCAATGAATTTGTTTTTGTCTGTTTCATTTACATCTGGTCTTATCATTTTTATTTTGCCTTTTTGTATTCCCTTACTTATCTGTAACATAATGATAATACGCTATATGTTCGTACCTCATATCACCCCAGTTGTATTCTCTAGACTTTTTTCTGTTACCATTAATCTTTATCTTAATCAGAGCCATACAGTATTGGTATGTGTTTTACTGTTTTTCAAATCCAATCTCTACTATTGTTGTAAATTATGTTGTATTGGGTGTTTATCTTAATTGTTTCAGTTATAAACTTTATGAATATATTGTTTGAGCATTTTCCGCCTATAGATAAAAGGAGACAAAAATGAAATCAGATAGAATCAAATACACTGTCTTGGGAGGAGACTAAAGAGACATTGAATGTTGGATTTGAACAACTGTCCTAATCCATGCTTAAATGTAATCCATTCTGTTCTAGATTAGAGGAATGTTCCATAGCTTTCCTCACAAGAGGATGCATATATAACTCAGCTTAATGTATTGTGGATGGACATCTGTCTGTCGTAGGCTGTGTTTATATGAGCTTCCACAATCTGATTCTAATCTGGTTTAATTTTAATCTCACTCCACATGATCATGGGCAAATGGCTAAGAAGTGATTTAAAAATCTTGTTTTACAGTCCATATGGTATTATTTCTATTGTAGATTAGGCCTAGAGGAATATTCCATCATAGCTTTTCTCAATAGAGAAATACATATCTGAGCTTTAATGTACTGTGGACATTTGTCTGTCTTAGGCTGTGTTTATACATGGCAACTTCCACAATCTGATTCTAATCGGCTGTAACTTTAATCTTGTTTCTTTGTTTGTGTGGTGTTATGATCGTGTGATTTATTGCAGCACTTATGGAGTGCATATTAAGGTATAATTTCACTTTTTGCGGGTGACATGTTATGACAAGAAATTAAATGCAGTGTTAATCTTACACTGTTCTGATGTAGTAAAATGTGATTTAAATTTAAACAAAATATGATCAGAATCCTGTTTTAGGGGCCCCTGTATGAACATAGCTCCAGACTCTGAAGAGCTCAGAATGATGAGTTCAGAGCTCGTCAAACAGGAAACATTCAGTTATTATTGCTGTTGTTTGATGACATGTAGATCCCCTAAGTATTTCTATCATGTCATCATTCATTTTTGGGGTGATTTAGCAATGTGAAATATAGATGACTGCCTCTCTTACAGTAATTGGTATTTGGTATGAAGATGCTTCCATTACAATTTAAAGAAGAGAATCTCACAAAGTAAATGAATTAAGGACAAGGAAGAAGATGACCATATTTATTTGAAACTTATTCTGAATTTAAGAGAATTTCATGAAAATCAAATCTAATCATTTATCAATACTTTGAAAGCATGGAATTATAACCAAAATCAATAAAGAATAAAATTATTATTTAACAAATCAGTAGCAGAATCATAACATTCACTCCCCCCCCCAAAAAAAAAATGTCTTGTTTAAAATGATTCCTTTGCCAAAATCAATAAATATGAATGTAGAAAATGGTGTTAGGAATCATTTATTACTTAATCTACATATCTACATGTTAAGAATAGAAAATATAAGTGAAACAGATGCTTGATATATCATTTGTTCAGCTCTAGAAGGGTGTTAATTGACTCTGTTTTGTGCCGTCCTGGCTCTAAACAGACGATATTTTAAAAAATTGTTTAGAAGAAGAAAAAAAAGGTCAATTGTTTTAGTCATCGTGTAAGTGGGTTTCCCAAATAAGCACCTGACTAACGCACATGACAGTGGGGGTTTCTAAAATTGAATTATTAGTGTCTTGACAAAAAAAATTGAGGTAAAAATAGGTCATGGAGACAACAGTTATGTTAGGATGCCATCTTTGTCTAAATTCAATTAACTTGGAGTTGTGGCACAAATGAGGTGATAATTATAAGGGGTAGCATACTTGTCACCATTATAGCTCGGCAGGTGTAAAATGGATATATCTTTATATTCATGGAAATTTGTGACATGATTATTTTGTCACTATTTATAATCAAATTTTTCCTTAAAATCTTTTTTTTTTTTTAGGTCAATGTTTTTCACATTGTTCTAGATTTGGGGCAGTCCAGCTCATGCAAGCTCTTCTAATAATTGTTTTTGTCTTCAAAAGTTAACCATAAATTTCTTTCTTTCTTTCTTTTTGATTGAATGAAGTAATTGTTTTATGTGACACTGTAGAGTGTAGACCTTTTATTCTTTGATACAGTGGAAAAGGTCTGAGATACAAAAGATATTCATATTGTAAACAAGAGGGCAAAGAGCATAGATACTGATGCTTTATTAAACAAAGCTTAGCAAAATAATATATAATCCTATTTGTAGATATGTACAGGAGAACAAGAAAAGGTTATTTAATAAATCAATAAAAATACATTAGCAGTGGATATTGCATGTTAAGAGCAAGAGGGATGTTAACATTCTCTTTAAATGATATGAGTTATGCCCTTCTAACTCTCAGTAGACGATGTTTACCCCATGGCTTTTGGAATAGTTTCTTTGCTGGCCTTTTACTTTGTTGTTGTTCAGTGGTTATAATATAATGACCTGCTGAACTCAATAAGAGTTTAGAGATACAGAGTCGATGCCACAGATACCATCCCGTCGTGTAGCAGGATGTGGGTTAAGCTAGGTACATGTACAAAAACTAATACTAATTGTTGAGGAGAGTTCAATCAAAATCTGTTCATGTTATTACTTTGGCATAAATGGACCTGCGTGCACCCGATCAGGTGGACAATAGAATAGATATCCTGCTTTATATAATATCTGTGGTTTTTGAGGTTAGTCATGAATTTATTGTCCCAGGTGTCTGGAAACAGACGCTGTATAGGGGAAGTTGGACAATTTAGACACTAGATGTGTTCACACAGCAGCCCATCAACTTAAGTTTAGCTCTTTAAAAAATATATATTAGAGGTTATGTTTTAGTTGAGGGACCATGTAGACGCTTTTCTTGTTTCAGAAGCGCAAAGTTTATTTGAAGTTTTAAGCCACAAGTGACCTTATGGTTACTTACCACTATAAGGAACGTGGGTCCTCACTTGAATTTACGTGCCATGCGGACAACATGAACTCTGGGTTTCTGCCAGCTTGTAGTAAGAAGTTGCTTATTTGGCTTATACTAGTTTAAAACTTTGAGCACTCGTTGTTTCAGTGCCTAGTGAACCCGCATCATAGTAAGTGGGTTGTTTCAAACTTTCAAGATTTCAATAACTGAAAGTTTTAAAACTGTAACGGTGCCGTGTGAACATATCTACGGACTAGGTCATAAAGATTGTAGTTTAATAGGCAGATGACCTATTAGTAGAGAGAGATGGTATCAATGGTGATAATTTTGTAGGGATGTGAAGACCAAAAGGAACTGAGACAGATGCCAAAGAGACAGTAAAAAGTTAAGAGGAAAAGAGAAGAAAAGAAAAAGGAAGGAGGAACAAAAAATGTGCAAGGCGACATGATGGGTGTGATAAATGATGTAGACTTTAGAGGAAGGGGGTATGAATGGGAAGAAATGGTGGTAAGGGGGGGGGGGGGTAGACATGCAATCATACTGATTGGCCAGAAGCCTTTGGCTGCAAAGAAGTTTCAGTTTTCTCAAGTTTGATTGAGATGGGGATTTGTAAGCTTTTGTACCACAAAAGAGTGCATTCACAACAGGAATTATCACAATTTTGAAAGCTATTTGTCTTGAAACTCCCTTCCATTACCAATTCATGAAAGTTTGATGTTATGAAGTTTCTTATTTCAATGATTAGGAGTGATAGCTGTGAATAAAAAAGTTAATATGGCTTTTAGGTGGAATGACACCCTTTCCCATTATAAGGAATTTCAGTTATCTTAAGTAGATGTTGACTTTCCTTTTGACCTGTGAATGTAGCGACTGAAGTCCTACACATACTTTAGAATCAATAAACTCCATTTTCATCAGGAGTGGGAAAAGTCACCCAATATACCACAAGGCTTATAAAGTTCTTGAGGTGCAGGCTTAATCTTTACGTGAGAAGATAAAAGTTATTATATTACTTGTTTAATTCAGTAATACATATATCTTCCTCCTGAAAAAGCTATTGAACTGACATATACCTTTTCTGTCATAATAATCTAAATACATGCACCCACATATGCTTGTCAATATGTGTTAACAACACAATTTCACTTGATCTCATGGTCACTGTGCGGCCAATAGTTGTAACTACCTTAGAAAACATGAATTACTTTACAATAAGTAGGCATACAGGGTCATTTTTTGCGGAGGTGTATATCCTTCTTTTTTGTAAAGCCAATATTTTGTAATGTGAATGCAAAGGGATATGAATGGCATAATGGGTTGATGAAAGGGTTTATATAAAGCACTAGTGTGCGTGTGGAGCTCAAAGAGCGTTGACCTGCATCTCTCTCACATAGGAAATTTGCCGTCTGGGCTTCAAGGCTCGCTTTTACTAAACTCATGATTTGGATGATGATGTCCCGCTGAGTGAACTACTGATGGAAGGACTGTGTGAAAGGGGAGAGGTGAGGGGGATAGGGGAAGGGGGGATGCAATGGACAAGATTTGTAAGAAAGAAAAAGGAGGTAGAAGGTGAGAGGGAAGGAGGGAGGGTGAGAGGGAAGGAGGGAGGGAGAGAGAGGAAAGAGGATGAGAGAGAGAGAAAGAGAGGGAGAGGGATAGAGATAGAAGAGAGAGAGAGGGAACAGCAACAACATCATCAGAGAAGCGGAGGGAAAGAAATGAGAGAGAGAGAGGGTGTATAGAGAAGGAGACAGGGAGAGAGAGAAAGAGTGGGAGGAAAGGAAGAAGAAGGGAGGGAGAGAAAGAGAGAGTGAGAGAGAAATACTGGGTGAGAAAGGGGAGGGAGAGAAGAAGACAGGGCCGAGACTAGAGAGGTGGGGAATGAGAAAAGCATGTAAGGACTGAAAGAGGGGAGAAGAGAAAGAAGGAGAGTGAAAGTAGGGGGGGGGGGGG
>BEXV01000099.1:286029-308134 GCA_003118195.1 Hemicentrotus pulcherrimus
ACTGCCGTTCGGGAAGACCTTCTGCTCTGCTCATTACGTATTCAAGACACGTAAATTCTTGCATACGTGCTGAATAAAATAGAGGGTTTTCGCACCGGCTGCGGTCTGACTGTATATACTTATTGTTAATTCAGTGATGCATTTTATTTATTTTCAACTACATAGCTATTCATAACAGATTTTTCAACCTGAAAAGAAATATTTTGCATAAAAATTAGGGTTCTATTGAGCTAGATAAGCCAGAGGTAGGGAATTACTCCAATGGTATCTTATCTTTCTCATTATAAATTGGCAAAATGTGTTCCTATTAAATTAGTTTTCTCTACAGGTTGGCTCCAAATGATAAGGAAATGCAGTTTCTTTCTTAAAATTGTTTAATTAATTTCCCTCCTTGTCTTAATTGGCGTACTGCTGAGGGTGTTTAGAATAATTGTAGTGTTTTTCGTACCACTAATCATTGTCATTGCACTGAACAGGCGTAGGTTAGATTTCAGGTTCTAGTGCCAATTGTCAGAGGAAATACAAAAGAAAGGGGATGGAAATGAAAGGGAGTTTTTGATTTTGTTTGTATGAGGTGCTGATATTTGTTCTGAGGAATTATTCATTTAACCAGGACTCCTTTTTATGACATTGCTTTTATATGATTTGATTTTCATGCAGAGTTTCTGTTTTGCAAGAGAAACTCCTCCCCTTTTTGATCAAAAGCAAAACCATATATTATTTTTGTATCATGGTAGATTAATCGTTTAAACCAGTGAAATACAAACTTATTTTGCTCTATTGTAGAGTAAAAGGAGTTAGTATAGCTCATATCTTTAACTTACATGTGGAATGCATTTACTTTTTATGTTCTCAGTATCAAGTTCAATTTGCATTTTCTTTATATGACTTGCTTATTGCTATGAGATTGCATATTCATCTTTGTATAGATTGTAATTTCTTTAGATTATCATAAGAATTCAAAGTTACAACTTTAACAAAACATCACTACCATGAGCCCTCTCTCTAAATTCATTATAGAATGTCTCATGCGAGCTAAAGAAATGTTAATATGAAAGGTTGTGGAACCTTTCTCTTTGCTTTGTTCAGCCAAAGTTTTCTTCCATGACCTTTACTTCAAGATCGACCCATCATGCTAAATCAATTGTGGTCATTAATCTTAAGCAGAACCAGGGACTTTATTATCAAACCGTCTTTGACAGTCATTGAACCATCATTATGTTTCCAATAAAGGATCCTTATTCTCATTGTCTCAAGTCTCTTCCTGTAAAAAAGGAATAAAGTCTTCTCAAAACAAAGAAAAGGTCTGGGTTGACACACCGCCTTCCTGGATTCAAGTTTTTCCTGTCTCAAAATCTATTGGGAATTAGAGAAGCCAGTACTCAAGGGGTTAACATGATTAACTTGATATAGATCATGGTTACAAAATCATTCCTGTTTTCAAAACAAAACCCGCTTAAAAGATTGCAACATTTTCCACCATCAAACTTTCTATGGGTATTCCCCACATGTGTTTTGTGCAATATACTGTCTGTGAAAGTCATCACAATTTGGCAGCTTTTGATATATATATTTTTTTTAAGAGAGCTGTAAAGTTATTAACCCTTGTATATAAAGGAGGGCATGCGGTTCAGTTATTGTCTGCACATGATTGAAAATGTAGGCTAATTTTGTAGGTTTCTCAGAACAAAATCAGTGTTATTGAGAGGAGATATTTTCATTGAATATGAGAAGTTGATCCACAGTTTTATGCAAGAGTTAGGCTTTAGCATAACTAAAACTTAAAAACATTGAAATTTTTGTCCAAAAAAAAGAAAGAATTAATTTCATGCTATGTGTATAAACAAAAGTTCTTCTCAACCCCCCCACCCCCTAACACTATGAACATGACTGACAAAGAAAGCGGACAAAATATACAGTTCCTCAGATAGACAAAGGAACATCCCTTCACTGCTATTATGTAAAAAATATGTAGAACAGGTGTCACATGCATATTCACCTGTTCTACACATTTTTACCTAATAGCAGTGAAGGGATGTTCCTTTGTCTATCTGAGGAACTGTATATATTGTCCGCTTTCTTTGTCTGTCATGTTCATAGTGTAAGTTTATTGAACATATTAAACAAGACAAAGTAATATTTTGATTATTTCCAAAGACATTCATTTGCTGATTGCTTCAATTCTCATATTTTATTTTACTGAGTACTCAACAGATTTTCTTGTGAATCATTAGTAGCCATATTGATATATTATATTAATTTGAAGCTTGAATAAGCCTAGTTTTTGTTTGTCAGTTGAAATATTTGATGTTTGATGATGACTACTAAGAAAGCATGTTTATGCTTGTAAGTAAACAATCAGGAGACCAAAGGCTTTAAGTCCTCCCCAAGGGACTTGGCAATAAGGATTATTGCCTTACCAAAGGGCACGAGCGCATTGACTTGGTTTCAAACCCAGGACCTCGCGGTTACGAGACCACTGCACTACCAATGAGCCATCGAGCCTCCTCATGTGTCTTTGATATGTATTAAAACATTTGAATAGAATTGATTTTATGATCAATAGTAAATAGAGATGTGACCTAATTTGTAAAAAGGAATAAGAGGCTGGAGTGGACAAGTGACTGTTCTAAGTATAATGGTCAAATAGGCAATGGCTAGGAGTTAATTTGTACTGGGCGACAAGTGACCTGAGTGGACAACTGGGCATTGACCCATTTGACCTATTATAGTTGGACATTATCTTGTCATACCTAGAAATTATACATGATCACCTGGGAGCTTATCAACAGGTGTAGTAAGGAGAAGATAGGCCTGTCCTCATCAGACCGAAGTTGCAAAGTAAACCGCTATTTTCCCGAAGCTGAAATTGCATCTCCACCAGAACGATAAGCTCATCACAAACTAGCTTCCGAAATAGCGGGCTATTTTGGAAACAAGACCAAGATTTCTTGGGATATTTTCTCAACCAAATCGTTACTGTTATCACAAAGTGACGG
Source organism: Hemicentrotus pulcherrimus (assembly GCA_003118195.1). Taxonomy (NCBI): domain Eukaryota; kingdom Metazoa; phylum Echinodermata; class Echinoidea; order Camarodonta; family Strongylocentrotidae; genus Hemicentrotus; species Hemicentrotus pulcherrimus. Next base: position 289,029 of record BEXV01000099.1, read on the forward strand.
TAGTGAGGACAATCTGCACGCAGATTGTATGCAATTTTCATTCACTACTGTAACTTCGTGAAAATAGGGACAAAGTGTAGCAATCTGCAGGCTAATAAGGACGCAAATAGCTGGCTAATTTGAGATCGGGCTAGTTAGAATAGCAGGTTATTTTGCAACTTCGGTCTGATGAAAACAGGCCTGATATGATGTGAAGAAGTTAGGGGCCATGGTTTTTCAGGCTTCTTGCGAAATGAGTCATTTTGAGAGACTGCATGGTCTACGTTCTTGAGTAGGGTGACTTTCAAGGTCTCGTGAGGGGTTATGTAAGAGATGATATTCATGTGATATTTAGTCTGGGGGTGTTAATATGATTGTTATGTCATATATATGATGATGCATCTGATGGCTCTGATCGAGTGGACATTGTAAAAGCTCTGTTCAGGTTTTCATAAGCTCTAGGAGATCTCCTTAATGTCAGTTTAGAAATTAAGGATGTTACAAATATTTGGTTTAGAGGGTAGACAGAGAGAGATAGAGTAACAGAGAAAATCAGAGAAAGGAGAAGAGATAGGAAGAGAAAACACAAACATAGATATATATATCAAAAAATATATCATCATAATAATATTAGTTCAGTTCTTGTACAGCACATAATACGTTATGAAATAACATCTCTATGCGCTTCCAAAGAGCTTTGGACTTTATTACCCTTTAGCTCCGGCAGCCTTATCAGCGCATAGTGCATTTCAACGAATAATCCTACCAGGTACCCATTTACCTCACCTGGGTTGAGTGTGGCAATTGTAGATCAATGTCTTGCCAAAGGACATTAGTGCCGCGGTAGGACTAGAACCCCGGACCTTGTGATCGGCAGTTTGGTGACGTATCCACTCGACCACAACACTTGAATTAAGTTAATTTTTTAATTTTTGAGAAGTTTGAAAATGGAGAAGAAAAACAAATCAGATGAGACAGTGACGGACAATGAGAAAAATGAAAAAGAGAAAGGGAGACAGAGACTCTCCCCAATGACCTAGTCATCTTTACTAATTAAAACAAGATTCTTCCAATCTCAAAGAATCATCAAATCATTTTGAGTCAGGTTGGGCGATACCCACCAGTACATCAACTACAAATCATTAGCACAGGCATCATGAATCTAGAATTTCCTCACCTGCAGGCAAATATGAATTGAAATCAGAATAGCTGGACATACCAGGAGCTAGGCTTTCACTCAATAAGGTCCACATGAGAGATCGTTAACGTAAAGTTATGCTTGTGGTTTTGAACGTTGAGGATATCTTGTAGTTAAAGACTGTTTAGACGCACCCGCGAGTCACAAACTTGAAGTTTTCAAAGTTTGAACCACAAACGATCTTTTGGTTGGCACAATAACTACGAGCCTCGTAGGGTCATCAATCAAAATTACATGCTGTGCAGACACAGGTAACTTGAGAATTCACCAGCTTGTATAGTTACAAAGACTACTTGCTACAGCTTTCGCCCATTAAAGTACAACAGTCCCATGTGAACATCACTTTAATCAGTGGACTTACGAAGAACACCTTCACCTGGAGACCATGTCCAAACTCACAAGATGTCACGATTTGAAATGAAACACATGAGGGAATATGAGATGAGAGGTAGCTATGTAATGAGCTCTGCATATGTAACCATAGCTGCTAAGAATGGTGCCAGTATGCAAGGGTAATCTGCAGAATTCTACAAATTAATCTTTAGATGAAATACAGAATAAAGCATAGGTCATTCAACTTCCCTTGTATATTTCTTTTTAATTCCTGGAATTCTTGTTTTTAAGCATAGCATAGTATTTTAATCCATAAGGAAGATTTGGTCTCCAAATTAAACTTAAGATGAAATAAGGAATGAAGCATTGGTCATTCAACTCCCCTCATATGTTTCTTTTCATTGATTGAATTCTTGTTTTTAAGTATAGCATATTTTTGTAATGCAAAAGGAGGATTTGATAATGAGGCCATTAAGTATATTATGCAGTGAGTTTCAAAAACTGTTTAACCTCAATTACATTCTCTTTTTTTCAAAAGTTTTACACTTTATTTTCTTTAGATTCACATTCTCTAAAAAGTTTCCTGGTCATTCATGACGGTTTCAAATCAAATAAATTGTGCATACCTACAGCCTACGGAACACTATACGATCCAACTACAATCTGATTTTGTAAGAATTTTCAATAGCATTTGTTAAAAACATTCAAACATGTCGAATCTGACATTTTGCTCTGTCACATGACACAAATAAGACATTATGTGCTCTGCCATGATTTAATTGCAGTCAAAGTAGACAAAGGAAATCCATAATTGCGCAGTGAGAGTTTAAACAATTTATTGAAAGGAATGGTTTATTTGAGATAAGACAGACGAGGGAGAAGAAGACCATTTGGAGTGGTGGTTTTTTACCTCTGATATTTACTTTTATGTAGTTTATCAATAATCTCCAAGTTCCAAGACAATTTAGCAAAAAGCATTCATGACATAACTATTGTGATATAGGAAGTATGAGGAAGACACCAGATACATGTTGTTTCAGAATAACACAAACAAGAGAAAAATTTAACAATTTGAGATATGTCGGACAAGATCAGAATGAATCTAGAATTATGTTGAAGAAACATAGAAATGATTTAGGTGTTTTCTTTTAAAGGTCTGATCTCTGTCTCTTTCTTAATCAGAGTTCATGGTCATAATGTTTGTTTTTAATTAAACAACTTTGATTACTTTAGGCATTTACAGTCATTTTAACAGCACTTTCATCAGGACTTTCATCAGACAACACGATTCATGAAAAGTTTAAGTATTTGCATATGTTGTTTGTGAACAGCGCATGGTTTGAACATGAGATTTAGGTCACTTCATAATAGATAAAGATCCTATTTGAACATAGTTGACCTTTGAAATTCAAAATGATAAATGGTGTCTTGCCCTTTTCCTCTAGAATCTTGAACCCTTGAGGCAATTAATCGGTGAGCTTTCTCAAATCATCAATCGTAATTGAGAAATCTTAATAGTGAAAACCTGAATCATAATTGATACCAGCCCTTTATCAATCAGAAGGCACTCACTCCAAGGAGCAAAAATCTGAAGTAGATATCCTCAATGTTTTAATCTGATCAAACACACTGGGGATAGATACATGTGACTTGATCAGGAATGACACAGAAACAGATATTTAAATGAAAATTGTTTTAGAGGAAACTATCAAGTGGTGTTATTAATTACTATCAAAGATGACATGATTGATTTCATATTTCTCAAAGTGCAGTGTCTTTAAAGAGTACGGGAACACATTTTTATTTTAAAGGGATCGTTTAACAATATTAAATCTGAGATACCCGACCCTAGGTGTTATCAGTGTCTGTGATATGGTGAAATATTGAAGCCCTAAAAAAAAATCGTGCTTCAAAATGATCAAGAAATGCCTCAAAAAAGTAAAAATCTTCGAGTGACCGGTTTTACCATACTCGTTTTCCCCAGTAGACTGTAGTGTTATTAAAACCGTCAGGCGAACGGTTTTCAAAATTTGTAATTCCAATCATAAATATCTTGATAATCAGACAGGCGATCAGCTTGTAAAATTCATGGGGTTCCTGACTGACCTAAAGGTATATAATTATCATTGTATCATAAGCTAAATCCAGAATTTTGTTTCAGAATCTGAGACAAAGTTACCGAATCCCTTTAAAGGATGATAAATTTATTTGTGACCTGAATTTTAAGATGTAAAGTAACCTCTCTCTCAATATATAGAACAACCAGAAAAGAAGAATTTAGGTTGAAACTGTTCTTTATTAATGCCTGATTGCAACTTGCAACAACCAGGGAGAGAAGTAAATGAGGAGTGTTCTGTGAGACCATGATGTTGCACCATGGGCTCTCTACTGTGGTTATGTGATCTGAGGGTATGGGACAGTAATCGTTGCATCTCAGCGGGTGCCGAGATGCCACCGTTAACTCTGTAGTCTTTGACGAGATCAGGGAAATTGGGATGGATCAGTGGGAAACCTATGGGAATTCCCTGTGTCCTCTTGTGTCAGCGGGAGAGCTGAGATAGGGTTGATGATGATAGAGGGTGATTGGAGTATAGTGAGTATGCTGGTTTGAGGGTATGTGATCCAGTGGTAGGGTGACTCCGTGATTGGGACTAGGGTTGCTAGTTTGAGGGTATGTGGTTTAGTGGTAGGGTGTCCATGATTGGGACTAGGGTTCAAACTGACATATAGGAATTGACAGTCTGTTCTCTCGTGTCAGCGGGAGAGCAGAGATAGGGTTGATGGTGATAGAGGGTGATAGGAGAGGTGAGTATGCTGGTTTGAGGGTATGTGGTCTAGTGGTAAGGTGACCCTGTGATTGGAAGTAGGGTTCAAACTGACATATGGGAATTCCCTGTGTCCTCCTGTGTCAGTGGGAGAGCTGAGATAGGGTTGATGGTGATAGAGGGTGATTGGAGTATAGTGAGTATGCTGGTTTGAGGGTACATGTATGTGGTCTAGTGGTAGGATGACTCCGTGATTGGGTCTAGGGTTCAAACTGACATCTGAGAATTGACAGTCTGTCCTCTTGTGTCGTGATAAAGGCTGAATGGAGAGGGTGATGAGTATGCTGGTTTGGAGGATGTGTTGGTGGAGTATAGTAGGGTGACTGTGGTGGTGTTTAGGATTCAAACTAACTTATGGGGAGTTCCCAGTGCCCTTTTTGGGGGGTTAGTTTTAGATGGGAGATATGGTTGATGGTCATCAGTCTGTGACTGGAGTGAGAGTTTTTGTGCCTCGCGGAAGGGTCTGTGGTATTGTCATTGGTGACTGTGGTGAAGTTTAGGGTTCAGACACTCGATTCTCTATCATTCTATGAATAGACTTGGAGGGAGACAGGGCTACCATATAGGACCTACATATTGCCTGTTTGGAGTTGGAAGGGCATGGTAATACAGAGTGTTTGCCCTTCTGGCTCCAAATGGACAATATATTCCTTATTGCTGTTTCAGATTTAAAGTTTTCAACCTGTTTAACCACTGTAGGTATCAATTGACCTACAACCAAACTCTACGACTAGAGAGATCCTTTCATTCTTTAAAAGGGCAGACCATATTTCTTGTGTTTGGCAAGGCAATGTTTTATGTTATAAGGTCAAGCTAATGACTTGTGAACTTGATGGTAAAAAAGGACAGCTCCAAAGTTCATATCTTCTGCATAGAGCAAGCAGGTCATTTACTCATATACTCTACACAGAGTCAAGGCCCTTCTGGTTCCCAACAGATGACATCCTCTAGATTACTTGCTAATTGTATGATCGAGTGGAGGAATAGATTGCTAGCCATAATCTTGTGTGGGTAATTGGCCATTGTATACAGTCATCGCATCTCGGGAACGACGAAAGATTACCCTGTCAGAGATTGACATCCTCCTATCTGCGGATTTCTTAATCCTGGTTTTTAATTTTAAGACGGAGCTTATATAAAGCCTTTGATTAATTAATCCAAGTCTTTATTCTGCAGGCACATGGTTCTCCCTCTTGGTTTAAGCCAGCCATCTTTGTTAATCGTGGATGCTGAGTAGCTCATAGGTGCCACTGGAAATAATGAAGACAACGAATGAAGCAGTATATAGGGTCAAATTCATAAAAATACTGTATTTTTTGCTTTAGAGATATATTTTGTTTTATGTATCTTTCCCCCATGATCATGTTATGACTTTAATGCTAGTCTGGTTTTTGTTGTGCTTCTTCATTGCTTCTCTTTGTTTCTCTTTGTTTTAACAATAACAGATTGTCACTCCAGTTTGGTCTGAAAGCAATTAAAGATCTTGTTAATCAAGAGGGGCTAATTATTTTGGTTTTAATATGAATGCATTAATCATATCCCACTGGTCATCATTATATTAGCTGTTTGGAATATCACAACAAATTGAAAGTTACTGTGATTTTTTTTTTCTGTTAGTGAGTCTGGCTGAACTCCATTTCTTGCTCTCCCATTTAGCTCATCCTCAACATTTATTCTGGGTTTCTCTCTTAATCCTGTATCCCCACCCATCTTGGATCATCTTGCTTCAATGTCAGAACTTGGTAGCTAGCGAGGGAGGATGGATTTGGGGTGTCGCAAGCGGGGGATCCCGTTTGAAATCTTGTTTATTAATTACATCCTGGATTAGCCGCAGAGCAAATCACATCCAGAAATGCTACTTGCTCCGTAACGCCCGGCCTGTCTCTGCCGAAGATTATGCTGTCTCCTTGTGCTCAGTAGCTGTTATAAGGATTTAAAGTGCTCTCTCTCTCTCTCATGGTGAATAGTTGGGGTGACCTTTAGAAACATGAGGTACGACATGCAGTGTACTTTTGAATTGAAATCCAGTGCCAAGTATCTACCTTGTGTATGGGGTACGTTAACAGTTCTTCATGTTTATATATCATTTCCACATGGCCATGGAAAGTAGTTTAATTGGTTTAGCAAGGAATATGCGCAAAATACCTGAAAGTTAACAAAAAAGAAAGGATCAATGTTTACTATGGGAACATTTTATGTACAGTTTCAGTATTAGGTAAAACTGTAAAACCAGCATGTATGAAATGTGTGTGAATTTTGCAAGTGGTTCAGATTTACAAAAGGTGCTTGCCACATAATTGCGGGATCACAATCAACATATACGATAATTACAAGTTTGTGCCATTTGGGAAAGTTTCTTGCTGTACAGATGCAATTCTTTACAATTTTCAAAAGTTTAATGTTGCTAAATATATGGCTTTCAAGAAAATCAGCATTCTATTCAAAACGCAGTATGGATAATTCTAGTATCATAGATATTGCAACTATAAGTAGTTATAAGTACTTGAACAGTTGCTGTCCATGTGTATTTTTGCTTCCAATTAGTATTTTAACTAACTTTTTAAAACAAATAGTAATGTAACATTGGAGGTAGAGGGACCTTACTGGTGTTTTCTATGTCTGCCATACCAGCAGTCCGAGTTCCTAGAAGAACTTGAAGTTGGCTTGTTTTGAACTTATTTCAAACTTTAGACATGTATATATTTGATTGTTATTCTCTGAATTCATTGGTTCCAAATGATTTCAAAATGTGAGAAATGTATGGATTAATGTGCCCTGAGATGGATTAGTAAGCGAGAAGATGAAAAGTTTTACTGCAGATATGAAACAGAATGTTTGACAGGCATGTTTTAAAAGGCATCAGAGGTTAGGCTAGACACACATGACAAGTTAATAAGCAAGACTGATTGATTATGTAGACTACTCGTACATGTTGTGTTTTTAAGTTGTCAAATAATGTAGGTCTGGCAGAGAAAGATTTTATATCAATTTCCCGGTACTTTAGAATTTTGAAAGTGACATCTATGTTTCATTGATGTATGTTTTTTCCTAAGTCAAAGGAATAATTACAGTGAACAGGAACATTGTTCTGTTCCTGTTTAAATTTGTTGTGCAAAGAACACTCAAAGAGTTTTTGACACTGGGTCTTGAGAAAGTTTTTTTCCTTGAAGTAGTGAATAGTGTTGTGATTCTTGTAAGCAGTTCAACTAATTTGACTCTCTCAACCCAGGATATGATGAAAATGCCTTTGCATCATTGGCTTCATTCATTTCTTACATTCTTCTTCTTATTGTCTCATCACAGTGCTTTCAACTTTGACTTTTAAGCTACTCAAAGAGGGGACATACTGACATCTAGGAATACCATGTGGTAAGTACATGTAGCCTACACAATCTACCGTAGTAAACCGTCTGTTAATGACCCCAACTTATATACCGTAGCTATCTGTAAACCATGTTATTTAGGGCTAGAAATTGACCTAAAACTTCCAATTCAATATCTGGATTATGTTCTTATACAATCCTCTGGCATTCTTCCCCACTTTAAAATTCCAGTGATATTCAACCAATAGCTATCAATGTTGTCTTCCATCATCTTTTGTGGTCTTTCACCAAATTTGCTTTCTTTAATTTTATAGAATGTATTTCGGCAACAAGTATGCAGCTACCAAATTATTTTACTTGCCAGTTCCTAACTTCAGCACTGTATGTATAATAAAGCTATTGTAAATCTTAATTGGAACCCTAACTCTATCTCTTCATCTTTTGCATAATAAAGCTCAAAGGAAATTTAAAATCACTGTTTTCCCTTGCAAACATGAAGATGTGATAATAGGGTCAGGGGTTCCCAATTTACTAAAGGACGATCTTCTACAAGGTACCTATCCATATCCTCTTATGTTCTGATGCCTTCCAGACAGTTGTCAAGGTATCTCTTCAGGGTCCAGGGGCCCATTTCACAAAGCCCCTTTTCAACGACAAATGACAAAAAGCAGTGACAAATAACCAATCAGAAGCAAGGATTTCAGTAGCTTATAACAAAAACTGTCATTTGTCACTGATGACAAGTTTTGTGAAACACCCCCCCCCCCTGATGGTCACTGTATTAGGCCCATTCAAGTGAGGGAGTTCAGTAGTCAACAGGTAGACATACTCATTTTTGTTTTCTCTTCATTTGTCATGTTCTTCCTCATCTCCTGTGGTTTTGCTCTTGAGGAGATATGCTCTACTTTGGAGCAGCTCTTTCTATGAACTGAATGTACATTCTTTTTCCACAATTTGTCTTCTTCTGGCCTATTTGAAACCAAGAACTTTACTGACCCTTTGACACTTAGTGCATATGACTTTTGTAGCATTAACGTGGCATAACTGATCAGGGGCCTTTGGATGAATCATATGAAACACCAGAGACAAGGAACCAGGAAATAGATGCCATCTTCAAGGAATCCCTGAATGACACGCTCATTGATCCTTGTTTAACTTTTCTGCAGATTTGCGATGGTGAAACTTAGAAAGTACAGTCATTTGAAATCAATTATCATATTGACCATTCCAATACATTTCAACACTCCCGTCTTTTCCTTGCCCCTTCAATCACCAAGCACAGCACAGACGTTCTGTCTATCAGCTCCTAAGTCATTCTGTCATAATCAAACTCTCCTGGTACTGCTGAAATGCTCATTGACAGTTCCCTCAAACAAAGCCTTAGAAATTCTGTCCTTCGATCCGTCCAAAGTCCCATGCTTGAGATTTATTCTCTTGATTTTATCCAGATTTTGGGTGCATGAGGGTAAAAAATTCATGAATCACCCTTCCTGCTGGTTAGCTACCCCTTTCCCTCCTCTCCTTTACCCCCTCTCATTTACCCCCAAATTATAAAAAATATGTTTCATGCATCGCCTTTGAAATGGAAAATTCTTAGTTTTCACTATCATCTTTTTTTTGTTGGGGGGGGGGGGGGTGTTGAAAATTACATGCCTTGTCAGCATATAAGAAATGCAACTATTCGTGAATGAAATTGAATGAATAATCATAAAACGAAATAACCTGATTCCAGCATGACATATAGAATCTATAGGCCTTTGCAAAGTGGCATGTTCTCAAGGTAAGAATTCCAATGTTGATCTCAACCTGAAGAACATTCTTCTTTGTGGCAGTCATTTTGTAACCTGTCCATTGGTGATTTTTTTCAGTTCGCTCTAATTCATTTTCATTCAAAATGCAGAAGTTATGAACAAATATCATGTCAAGCGATTGATTGATATAACATCCAAACCAGAAAAAATGGTAATGGTGCAAAACCTCCTAATTCATGTTACCAAGTTTGCTTAGAAAAGAATCTCTCCTTAATGCCGTCGACCAGACAGAGGAAATCTTCCCCTTCCTCTGTTTCATTGATCACCTTTTTCCCTCCCATTTTGGTCTCTACTTTTCCTGTCTCCTTCACAAAGTACAAGTACATTTGCATAAAAACCGTAGCTGCGACATGGAAGATTCGATAATGAGATTAGCGGTCAACATTGGAATACACAAAAGGGTCTTAAAGGTTTGGCAGACGACGCTGACTCTTCAAAGTTGTTTTTATTAATCGTAGCTGGCATATTCAAAGTTATTCAGAACTGTGAAAGGTGCTAGAGATACATTATTGCCTGTGTAGAGCTAAAAGACTAATCATAGGGTCTACATAGTACATGTTTAGTTCTTTTCACAAAGTTCACATCCTTTTTGTCTCTCAACGCAATGAACAGATGTATATTTTAGTTTTTTCAATTTTTTTTACAAATTATTTATTTATTTATCTTTCTTTTTTTGGGGGAGGGGGGGGGGTGGTCAAATGACATGCCCTCTTACATAATGACAAACTCTTTCCATTCCTTACTTAAGCTGTGCTTCTAGATTGGTAATTTGAACATATATCAAAACAAAGTTTGTCATACATATTGCTCCAGTTTTTGCCTCTGACGTAGCGCCACGTTCACCTTGGTAATGTAGTGGCTTTTTGATCTATCGTTTCAATTTATGAGTAAATTTGTGATTTATCAAGAGAAAACCAGTCACAATTTTTAACTTGGACTCAAGGATGCTTTCAATTGGACCAAACCAAAGATGGGATGCACCTAGTCAGTCATATAGATTATTTGATAGATGATTCACCTATCCATGCAGCCTCAAAGGTTTCTCTAGGAGAATCAATTCATTACCCCACATAGCAACATTTTCGTGTTTTGAAGGTGTTTATTCCATCCATAGATATGCTCATCACTCTTTGCTGAATTTGAAAGAATGCCCATCGGATCGAGGTCCCAGGAAGCAACATTCATAAAATTGAGGACATTAGTCTAAAGCCATAGGAAACGAGTATCCATATACTTCATCAATAGGCCTGTCCTCATCAGCTCGAGATTGCCTAATAACCCGCTATTTTAACTATCCTGATCGCAAATTATCCAGCTAATTTGCGTCTTCATCAGCCCGCAATTGCAAGTAGCGAAATATTTGGTTAAGATAATTAGTCCAAGATATCTTGGGCTAGTTTGCAAAATATCCTGCAATTTGTCTGATACGTCCTCACCAGCCCAAAGACTCACACTATGCGTGAACACTGAGCAAAATATCTCAAGCTGATGTTGAGCTTCGAGTCTCGCGCTGATGAGGACGCGATTTGTAACTTCAGGATTATTTTCCAAATCAGCAATAGCTGGTTATTTGGCAAACACTCCCTGATGAAGGCAGGCCTAGAGTATGTTCTGCTGAGAACCAGGATGATATCGTTGTTTAATGCCCCTTACGCCTATCAGCAGACAATATCAAAGGGAGGTTGAATGGATCCATGACGTCATTCATGGACAATCCTGTGGCATTGGAGGATGGGAATCTGATGTTCTCTTCCTGTGTAGACATTGTTGATGTATCTCCCATTTCCTGAATCTTTATGACCTTAATTATTATTACGAGAGGGAGAGAGAAAGAGAGAGAGAGAGAGAGAGAGAGAGAGAGAGAGATACAGAGATAGAGACAGGCAGACACAAGAGAGAGTTAAATGGAAACAATGACAAACTTGTGAATACATGACAAGTCAAGTCACTGCAGGAAATCATCTTCAAAACTTGGTCCAGGGTTTTAAGCCTAGAATTATTCATACATGACTTAATAACCCTGTACCTAAATCCCAGATTCTGTGGTATACATGTATCTATTTTCTGAGTCTATTACTGTTTGGAATTTCATATCTTTCTTTTAATATTTCTCTGACGTTAATCTCACTCCTTGGAAGTCTGGATCATCATGCCTTTAAGGAGATGACCTTAAGTTATTAGCTCTAGAAAATTAATTGCCAGATTTCTTTCATTATTGATATGAAATCTCAAAAAATGCATCAGCTTAATAAACTGTTACCAATGAGGCAATGACACTAGCATACAAATGCATTCTGTCCAAGGATTGGAATATGTGGAGCTATCATAAAAAATAACTGTTCCTCCAAAATTCATACTGTCATTCTAAATGAAAAGAAAGTTCCCCCTCTCCTACTCTTGAAGGGGTAGAAGGAAACAAAAGTTCAAATTTTTTGTAGGTTACCTTTGTGTGTTATTTGCATGTACCGGTACCTGTCAAGCTTAACACCGAATGTGGCTGTAACCTATACACGTATGTCTCAGAATTCTCCCAGTTGACTCCGAGGATATCATGAATGTTACAGGAGTAGGCTTGCCTTGGGCTTTCAGTGTGTTTATCATGGCGAGACATCTACTCCGTCTTCATGCATTTTAGTTTTAAACGAACCATTACAGCAGTAACCGAGTCTTGGGAGCGTCAAATTGGCAACATGCCTTCATTCTTAGATGTTTAGGGCAATTTTATGACCCGTGAGACCTTTCGAAGGAGACGAAAAATCATTGAATATTTTGAAGAAAATGTCTGGAAGAATGCTCTCTAAAGATGAAGAGCTGAACATAATATTCCACCGATGATTTCAAAGCTAGTGTTTGCTTCAGTTTGCACATTTCTGCAAACTGGAAAAATGCCTTCAACAATTCAGAAGTTCAGGACAAGATTTTGTATAAAAAAGCTTCAAGGGTGTGGGTTCATGTATGAAGTCAGTGAGATTACTACGACAACAAAAAAAATTACCCTCCAAAACAGGGGAAAAAATACTTAAACAATTTAAGGGGCTACTTTTCAAGCTTGCTTGCATGAAAATAACACTCTTTAATTAATTTTGATTTTTTAATGACTTTCGGGGGCTCTTTTCAGCATTGCGGTGGCTTGATTAGCCCTGAGCCCCCGTGTATTTTTTCACTGCTCCGAAATTGAAGAAATGATTAAGCCATGATGAGGAGGATAACTTTATGCAGCTCATATTTTGCCTGTCATAACGACCAATTTACCTGAGAATGTAAATTACGTTTATTTTGAATATACATATATTTTTTAGCTTTCTCTTTATAATCTAAATTATTGCAACATCTATCAAAACATATTTGGCAAAATGGTTGGCAAAATGGTTTAGGAAAATGGAGATGTAATTCTTAGGTGAGGTTAAAGAGAATGCAGGCTAGTTTGGAATGTAGGAAGAAAGGCACAGAGAAAAAGCAAAGTCAGAGAGGCAGAGAGAGAGAGAGAGAGAGAGAGGTTTGGATTAAGAGAGAGAGAGAGAGAGAGGGAGGGAGAGAAAGGGGTTCAGATGAAGAGAGCTAGGAAGATAGAGGATGGTGTGGAGAGAAAGAAGAAGAAAGACAGACGGACAAAAACAGACAAATGCGTCAAATACATGAGGAGAAAGACGTGCATGTACGTATAATATGACACATGTTGAGCGAAAGAAAGTCTAATGCCATTGAACATATGGTATCAACCACAAAAGCTTTTTTGGTATCGGTTACATAAATATACATTTACCTTGGAAAGGATTACCTGGGAATATACATTTAGTTTTTTTTTTTTCCTTCTTGTTTTGCTGACTTGCAGTAGCATGAATATGCAGGAAATGGTGTCATGGTTTAAAAATAGAAATAACTAAAAAAAGGTTTATAATGTGGAAATCCATCAAGGCACTTATTTTCAGGACTCCAAAGTAGTTTAGTATACCAGTAATGTACACATGAATCCATCTATTAACAAATATAAAGTCACTCTTGACTACAAGTTCATACTTGAAAAGTCAGGAAAATTCTGACCCGATCAAAACAATGTGCTCAAAACTCCTTTTTTGTTTTGGTCATGATAACTTTCTTACACACTTTGTGTTTTCTTTCTTTTTTTTCCATTGTTTTGGAAACAAGCAGGTACTTGATAAAAGAGGAAATGATCTAGGATATAAAACGTGTTGCATCTAGGATTTTTTCATTCAATAGACAAAGAAGTTTGAATATATTCCCAAGGTGTAGGCCTTCCACTTCCAGGTATACACAGTAGTTTTGAGAAGCCTAGCTTTACCCAGTGGATGAATATCTTTCTTTCATTTGTCGGATGCAGTGGTTTGAGAAGGACTTTATCTCTTGAATTTGGTAAGAAAAATGAATTATTGTGGTTTCTGTGATATAGATAATTTGTGTGTTGTATTCTGCTATTGCAGGGTAGTGGTATTTTTTGTTGAAATCATTCATTTTCAAAGCAAATGGCTAATTTTTAACCACCATGCACTTACGGGAATTCAAAACTTTCTTTGTTTAATACAGATGACATATTTGAGGTAAGTAGCTTTAAATTCTATTTCAGGTGGTGCTGACTTCAAACTTTTCATAAATCAGTCAGTTTCCATCTAGAATCATTATTTTATTTATAAAACAGAATTGTAGTCCTGCAACAACATGATCATAGACAAAGACAGTAAGACATTTAATCCAAGAGCACATGCACAGTAATGAACTACCATGTACCATGTATTATTGTTTAACATCTTATGAAGATGTATTCGCCAGAAAACTAAAGGGTTTATCTTTCACTGAAAAACCGATAAATTCGCTTTTAGATATATTTTGGCAGATTCTTGACTTGAATGTTTAATTCTCAATTATTATTGCAGAAGGTTGGGTCCTTTTATTCAAATTGAATAATGACAGCAATACTGAAATTTGGCAAGGAAAGACATATAGTTTCAGTGTTTCACATTTTAAAAGTGGCTATCAAAAGCTATAGGCTTGAGCATGGCCAGCTGTACAGAGTACCAAACTGTTAGCAATATAAATCACAATAGAAGACTGAACATATATGTACTTCTGAATGTGTCTCTTAAATGCTTATAAATGAAACTGTTACAATGACAATTTGATTATGTTTAATTATGCTTACCGGTAGCTAATAAACTGTTGGAAAGAAGGAAAAAGCATTGATTTGATTTAGTTGTTGGAACTAGTATGTAATGTTAATTATAGCAATTAAAGTTGGATGCTATCGCTCTCAATGTTCTAATTAGAGCATTTCTAATGACCGTTAATTTTTGCAAGTGGAAATAGTGATGACAACCTGCAGGTTAATAGAATAATGAACCATACCTATTTTCAAGGAAATGACTTCTAATTAGATAATCACCAACTGTTTTCTTTGACACTTCTTTAATTTCTACCTGTAGTCAAATGTTATATGTATACAATTGCAAGCCAATGGTGCTGTATCTCTCTTTGAAAAAAGAGGAGGTGGGGGGCAACTTGCCAGTAACCTATCCCAATGTGAAACACAAATTATGGCTCAAAAAATAGAAATAATGGAATAAAATAGACAAGTGGGGTATAGAAAGGGTGGTTAGATGTGTAGAAGGCCAATAGGGTGATTAATAGTCATGTATGAGTTGATAAATTGGCATAGAGTGAAACAGTCATCATAGCTGAATTGTAATATGTGCACCTGGTAAGTCATGTGATGGTAACTTATCAGAAAGAAGGGTCAATGGGATAGTGGGATAGAACGAGAGAGAGTCAGAGAGAGATAGAGATATAGAGAGAGAAAGATAGGGGGAGCTGAAAGGGGAAAGATAAATGACATTGGAGGTTCTTTCATTTGCTGTATAATAAAAACTAAGCAAAGCAAAAAATAAATACACATTTAAAAATCTTTTTGAAGCCTAGAAGCCCCCTCCCCTGACAAAATAAATAAATAATATGGTTCTTGATTGGGTGGGGAGGGGGCTCCATTAATCTTTTCCAAAAGTTAAACAAACAAAATCTTTTATAGCTTGGTACTTTTGTTTACCCTGGAAGAAAGGGGTGGGCACAGGGGGGCGAGTTGAACCCCTGACTATTTACTGGAGGAGATGCACAAAAGGTTTGAAAGGATAGAATGGTAATATGCAAGAACAGAAGAATGTCTCTAAATGAAAGAATGAAAGTGAGAGATTAACATTTTGGGGAAATATAGGACCCATTATGCTATGAGAGAGAAAAGGGAGAATCTTGGAGCTCTGTCTAGTAAAGTATTCACAAACAGATCATTCAAACTGTGAACGTAATATTCTCCATTGTAACATGAAGGGTACATTCTTGGACGAAAAAGACTCAATTGAGGTTAGGGTGTGTTCTATAGAGACACTGCAGAATGGAATGGGAGAAAGTGACAGAAGGAGAGAGAGATAGGGAAAGAGAGAGAACGAGATAGGGGAGAGATATGTCTCGCAAAACTTGCAATGAAGGCTAACTTCCTGAGCTGAAAGCTGAGCTACACGACTTCACGTCAGTGCCCTTGCCTCTCTCTCTCTCTCTCTCTCTCGCTCTCTCTCTCCATACGCAGTGCTAGCGTTGCGTGACATGACGTAAGCTTGCCCCCCTCCTCTCTCTGTCTCCCTCGCTAACGCAATTTACAGAGCTCCGCTGGCTGGCGTGCGTGGGGCAACTATTATCCAACTCTTGGCACTGAGTCAGTTGGATCTGCGACTCACTCTCGCATAGGTCGATAAGTAATCTTAATCCGTTAGAAAGTTTGTTGAATTGGACGTGGATCTTAATAGTCACGGCGAGGCCTGGGCGTCTGCGAGGGACAATGGCCGAGGATGGTTAGATTTGAATGGACTGTGGATTGATTTTATGATATTGTATGAATGGATCTTCAAGTGGATACTGGTTAGAAAAGGATTAATAGATACAGTTATGGCGGAAAAAGAAGGTAAGCTGCTCATTTGGAAAAAAAAAAATTAAATAAACTTTTTGCCTGCTGCCATGAGAGGGAGAGAAATTCCATGAGAGATTTTTTTTTGAAAAAAAAAAAGTTTTCATAACTGTATGTGATATTCCTAGTAAGCATTTATAGACTTTTTGAGATGTGAACCTTTTACTGAAATGAATTTCATTTTTTAACATTTTAATAACTAAAAATTGACTTGAGCTTGCTCCAAAAGAACATTATTATCTTCTGATTTTGGGGCAGAGATTACAGCATTTTTAAATTTTCCATTTTGCCATTCTGTGCATAACAACAATAAGCAATTTTTGTGTCATGTAAGTTTACCTAAGGAAAATAAAAGGGATAATATTTTGAATGTTGTTTGATTAGACTGAATATGCTGTGTCAACTTTTCTTATTTCATGTAACAGCAAACCTGAGAGATGACTGGTTCATTTATTTACTTATTTCACACTACCATTTATTATAATGAAAACCTATTCATAGATAGAAAGACATCAACTAGGGACCTTTAGGAAGAAATCACAGAATAAGAACTATCATATTTGTAATGGTCAAAAGCTGGTCTATATAAGAACGTCCAGTTCTAGCCAGTTGTCACATGCTCCACTTCACAATTATCTCATCACTATTTTATTTAATCAACCTTTGTTTTGGGTTTTCATAGCAATAATCATGAAGTCCACTAGGCGAATAGCGTCACTTGGTAATAGATTACGCAGATAAAGTGCTCATAAAAGTCTACTCATATCGATCTCTTTCAATATTTGTTGAAGTGATTTGAGGATTGTCCCAGTAACATTTACATTTGCTATGATGTAATCAAGGGGAGAGAGAGAGAGAGAGAGAGAGATATGTGCTCTTATTATCTCTCCATTGATGTCATGTTTAAACATGTGGATATGCTAGGGCTTTATCATGTGACAACTGGATAGAACTGGACATGATCATCATAGTATGACCAGCTTTAAATTGACCATTGAGACATATTATATAGGAAGGCTCCCGTTCAGTGATTTCTTGTACACTACAATCTTCCTGAACAAACCAAGTTGGTACTATTTGTATTCCTGAACAGGTTTTTAATCCTCAAAACATCTAATATGAATATGAATATGAAATAAATAAACCAGTCCTCTACTAATATGAAAAGTTAACAAAATATATGTAAACATATATGTTTTCCAGAGGTAAATTTGCACAAGACATACAAATTTGAATAACAG
Organism: Hemicentrotus pulcherrimus; assembly: GCA_003118195.1. Classification (NCBI taxonomy): domain Eukaryota; kingdom Metazoa; phylum Echinodermata; class Echinoidea; order Camarodonta; family Strongylocentrotidae; genus Hemicentrotus; species Hemicentrotus pulcherrimus. The sequence continues at coordinate 306,700 of BEXV01000099.1, forward strand.
TAATGAGAAGTTTCTGTTTTAAAATTAAAAATAGGTTATGAATGATGAATATATCATGGAGGAACACTTTATCAAGATAAGCAATGAAAAAGGAGAACTTTCATTAAAAACCATTTTCACAAAATGTTATTTTGTGTATGTATATGTAAATTATAGAGCAAAAGGGACCACAGTGTATTTTAGGTTTGAGGTTTATATCAATTATAAGGATTTCTACACATTCAAAATTAAATTTGCCTAAGTCAAAGGTCACGTTTTATAGCTAGTCCATTGGAAAAGTATATAAAAAAACTTTATGAGCAATATCAAACTCAATGTATGATCAGAGCAATGAACTTTTAGGACATTAAAACCGGTCAAAGTCTGAGGTATATTTTGGTGACTATCTTACTTGTATGGGACATAATTTACTTGATATTATTATTAGCTTGAAATCTTGTCAATTTTTCTGAAATACCCCAAAAACTTAGTGAGAGGACTGGATAGTATAGATCCAGTATTTCAGAAAGGAAAAAGCCAATAGTTGAACCTGTACCACTGAAACCACCAATAGGTAGTTGAAACAGCAATCTAGTGTTGCTGTGGTTATGCTATCTTCCGTCGTTGAAATAAGGTCATATGTTATATGGCCTAGTCTATTTACAATGACAGTTTCTTGTCTAAAGAATAAGGTAGTACATTCTTTCACCCTCAAGAGTTCAAACAATATGGGATTTTGGGTTCCAATTGGCTATATAAAATACCTGTGCTATTAGAAAGCTACAAACATGTTGGTTGGTAGTTGATGTTAATAAAAGAAAACTTTGCTTTTGTATTTTGTTATACATGTACTGATGTCTACATCCATTCCATTGGCTAACATAAAAAATCACATCAAAACTCACTTTGATTTTATATAAATTAGTTCATATTTGTTTAGGGAGAAATATTTCTATCACTTTTTACATTGGTTATCTGAGAGAGAGAAAAAGCAAGAGAGAGAGAGAGAAAGGGAGGAAAATAAGTGTAAGTCAAGGTCAAGTGCAGAGTTGTACAGGTCATGTTGTAATTGCTCACGGGGCCTATGAAACAATTGAACAGATTCTGATGGGAATGAAATCATCTATCGGGCTTCCAATTCAAGAGATTAAGCCTGATCCACATGGTATCCCTGCTTTATCAACCTTTCTCCCACAGTGAACACCTTTTTAATCCCAAGGTACCTATTGGTCATAGGTTCATAAGTTCAGATCTCCATTTTAATTTGCAAGTACTGATCTTTGACATGAGGTCTTGATTAACAGGTACTTGCTTTGTAAACTGGGATGTTCAAGTTGTTATTGGTTGACACTGTCTTTTTTTTAAAGGGGGAAATGTCTTTGATTTGGGGCTTTCAGACTCCAAGTACTACCGTGAGTAAGGATCGATGCAGAAAAAAGGGGGTAAATGAAGAGAT
>BEXV01000099.1:329531-355128 GCA_003118195.1 Hemicentrotus pulcherrimus
GCGCATACGGCCGTACAATGGTAGCTGCGACCCTGAAAATTTCAGAATATGTAGTTGTGATATATACCTACCAAACGGGAATAGCTTATCGGTCAAAATTAGTCCAGAAACATTTTTTTATAGCTTAATTAATATCTTGGCCTTGAGAGGGCGCTATACAACATAAAGAGTTTATTATTCACAATTTCATAACTTTAGACTTGATTTCAACCGCGACAACGATCACTGCATATTGTAGGATCGCATATGCTTCTAATATGTTCATTTAACTCCATACCAAAACTTTGTGATACCTTTAAGTTTATACCAGTATTCGTAAATTTCAAGATCTTATTCATCATTATGGCCTGTAGTATTCATAAAATTAATATATAGATCAGTCTCCATTGAATATTTTGCTTTGTATAACTTGAGGATATATCTGTAGACAAGTATTCACTTAATTTTTTCTACCAGTCACCTTTGCATCATACCAGTCACCTTCGCATCATACCAGTCATGATTATTTTGTTTTTCGGTGAACCGAAACTGAACTCTGTCAGTATACTTCAAGGATAAGGAGACCTCGGCTGATCAACACAAAAACTCTCAACTACAGAAGTAGAAAAACAGTTCCAGCCTCGGAAATGAGTTTATCACTGCTTAATAATCTCTTATAGCCAGGTACAGATGGTAACAAAGTAGGGAATGGCGACTGAAATGCTCGGCATAGCGCAAAATCAAAAGTAGACAATTGAAGTTTATGTGCCGGCTAGACTGCCGGACTTAGCCCCCACATGTGCGTTTCCGTTAGGGGGTTGAGGAAAAGTCTTTGTAATGAATAATTCAATTTTGCCTGTCATTAGTTTCAATTATCAGGTTACTGATAACATTTTGAGCTGATAGGAATGCATTAACTGTTTGCTGCACGATATTGATGACTATTGATACCCCACGCATGAACATCTTTAAATTTCTTACTATTCTTTAAAAAAGTTGTTTTGTTTTAATTTGCAATAAAAGAAATACTGAAATATATAATTGACTTAAAATCTGCAGCTATATATATATAGCTGCAGATTTTAAGTCAATTATGATATCCTATAAATTAGGTTATCTTTATCACTGAGTTTCTATTACCTTGAGTTTGACCATGCGCTTGACCATAATCAGTGACCTTATCTGAGGTCAGAGTCCAGTTCTCACCATCTCTGACTCATACAAAACCGTAGGAAATGAGAGGAAAGGAGTCAGGTGGATTCTTTATAAATCTAGTACCACAAAGTTTGATGTCCAGTAAAGATCTCCTCGCCTCAAGAATAATGTGTGATTTCTTTTGATGGAAACTGGTCTATGTACAGTATAGAGTTTAAGTGTCATCAAATGTTCAGACTATAACACTTTTTTGATAATATAATATGCTTTGTAGCATTTGATTTTTTAAAGCTGTTGGATATTTTATCATTTCTGGAACATATCATTTCAGGTGAGTGTTTTACTATTGGGAAGCAAAATGTGCTGTAATAATGGTTTAATAATGTAACACTATCAATGTGAAAATACAAAGTAACTTATCAATTATGCAGCCCCTACCTAGTCCAAATCACAGTTAGCACTTGAAAAGAAATGAAATGATGACTAGTCCTGTGATCTATCATCTTTGGTTTGAATGTAAAGTAGGTATAACTTATGATTTGTGTCTGTGATAAGTAGTTATGATGTTGATGTTGAAAATGAATGGTGTCCATATCGTTAATCCATAGAGGATGTTATCTTCTATCTGTCCTTTAATGAAGCATTATATTGAAAGGAAATACTGGCTACTGCAATGTATTTATCTGCGATCACAGAGGATTATTTGGTCAGTTAAGTGACCAAAGAATTAATGGCAAATGTCCAATGACATTTCCTACTTATTATATCGGGAGGTATTATGTTAGGAGAGATGAACTTTGTGAAAAATCAGAGATATTTTAACAGTATCTTATAACATGTAAATGGCAGGTCAAAGGTTAGGAGGATTTGCAGATGGAAAGAAGGAAAAGAAAAAGATGGTAGGGAATGGGAAGAGGAGAATGTGAGGGATGGGATAGAGTGAGAGATACAAAATGAAAGAGGATGAGAGAAGATGGGAGAGGGAGAGATGGGAAGGGAGTGAGGTAAAGAAGAGAAGAGAAAGAGAGGAAGAAGAGAGAAAGAGAGAGGGGAGAGAGAGAGGGAGGGAGGGGGAGGGTAAAGAGCGAGAGGAGGAAGAAAAAAAAAAGAGGATAGAAAATGAGCAGGGGAAAGAAAGGTACATCAAAGCAAGAAGGAAATGGTAAAGAAAATTTTTCATTAAAACTTTTATTCAATGATTAAATGAATTACACATACAGAAACTGATGAATATCTGTCCGTATTTCCAGCTATATGTCTAGAGATCTAAGATCCAGGAATTTGAGATAGGGAGATTAGCTTTAGAAAATCTCCAGCAGCCAATATTTGGCCTGTAAAAAGTGAGCCAATTTCTTTTATTTTATATCATATTGCCCCCAAAGCTTAATTGCAATTTCCTTTGTGGAAGAAATCTCCCCCGTGCCGACCTGGATATGTTTGAATCAAGTGTACGGTGGCTGTATAGTTTTTGTTAATTGATATGCAACAATGTTTTATCTGAGGATATAGGATTTAGCTTGGACAGGAAGTTGTAGATATACAAACTTGATGACTTCTTGAAATTGTTTGGGACTATCACTTTCAGTTATGATGACCTTAGGAGTAGGGGTATTCTTACTGATATTCTATGCTTTTATCTTCATCCCTTCTTTGAAGTAATTTCTTTATTAAGTAATGATGGCATTTAAAGTGCAACAGAAAGGAGTTGATTTCTTTATGTAATTAATCATTATTTCTTGATAAAGAGGGAGTGAAAGAGAGGGGAGGGAAGGGAAGAGATAAAGAGCGAGAAAGAGGGATGAGGAAATGAGAGAGCAAGGGATTGCGGAAAAGAGAAAATGAGAGAACGAGATAAGAGAGAATGATGTGAGTAAGAAAAGAGAGAGAGAGAGAGAGATAAAGAAAAAAGGAAAGGAAGATAAAACAAAATTAGAGAATGAAAGTTCATATGGAGGGGGGGAAGGGTAATTAATAGTAGATTCTTTTTTTTTTAAGTTTTGTTGTTTCGTCTTTGGAATATTCAGTAAAACCCTGATTTTGGGAATTCACACTATATTTTAGAAATTGCATAAAAGACATTACTGGTTCAGCACCAGGTACCATCATCATGTCCTTAAGAAATTTCTTCATGTCATTACTGCAAGCATTTCAGTCCGTCTTCAGACTGGAATTCCCATCAGTCTTTTAATGGTCGGTCCAATGTCATAAACACAGGTGCCTTTGCCTTCCTGCAAGACAACATCTGTGCCTCAGGAAAAAGATTTGACATTTTAAAAGTCTTGTGTCTGTCTAATCTCATCTTGGCCTTCACAACAATCCCGGGTTTGTCATTATCCATGGAGTGTGTTAAAAGCATCAGTTAGAAAAATTGTCTTGCTCTTTGCGGATATATTGATCAGTAATGACTTCTAAAGAGGCCTTTGTAAAAAGAGGAGAGAAAATGTCTTCCTGGTATGTTGTTTTTGTGTTCAACAAAAAAAGGCAAATTGTCTTCTGAGTTCCACTAAAGAATTACCTCTGTTTAAAAGCATACAAATTAACGTCCTTGTGGCTCTCAGCAGACGATTCATAAATGAGCAGGTGATTAAGTCATCACTATGTATTTATGTCCCTTATAACCCCTTTGAAAAGTCTGTCTGTAAAGCAGCATGTACCTTTAATAACTATGTTGTGTTTCTGAACAAGATCATTTTTTAAGTTGGAAGTTAATTCTTTATCAAGACGGTGTCTTTTATTTCAATTCAACTAATCACATATATTTTTTCTTCATTTCTTTTTTTTATTGTTGTTTTAATCCATACAATGCTATTAAACAAACCCTTTTTTCTTTTCTTTTCTCTTTGATCAATAGATGAGTATGCAGAGAGCAGACATTAGCTGGCAAGTCACCAGTGTCTAGAGAGACAAACCGTATATCACTCCAGCTATATCCAGCTCCATCAGGAGACGGTTACCATGGCGCAGGCAATGATGCGGGGAGTGGCTGATGGTGGACACAGGGAAGGGTACACCATTGAGAACTACTATGCACAGGGTCCATGTAAGGATGAGGATTNGGGGGGGGGGGGGGGGGGGGGGGGGGGGGGGGGGGGGGGGGGGGGGGGGGTGGATGATGAAGGAAATTGGTAAAGTGATAATGGAGAGTGGTCAGTGGTGAGAGAGGGTAGGTAGGGAGAGTTTGAGGTGAATAGAGGAGAGGGGAGGAGGGAGGATGATTAGGGGAAGAAGGGGTGAGTGGGATGAGGGGAGGAGAGGAAAGGGGAGGAAGAGTGATGGGAGGAGGGGTGAAGGGAGGAGAGGTGAGGAGGGGAGGAGGAGAGGTGAGGAGGGGAGGAGGAAGGAGGGTTGAGGAAGCACAAACATGTATAAGCATGAAGGAGGATGGTTTAGGAGAGGACAGGGAACGAGAGAAGTGGAAGTGGGTTGAGGGTATGGAGGAGGAAGGTATGGTAATCATGATACAGATGAGAGGGTGCATTGGGGAGTGGGTTTGAGGGTGAAGGAGACAGTGAAGATAGAGGATGAAGGGAGTAAGGGAGAGGGAGGGAGAGGAGAACAAGAGAAACAAGTGAAACAAGAAGGCAAGGTGGTGGAAAGGGGAGGGAACAAGAACTCTAAAAAAATTGGGTTGAATGACAATTTAAACAGACCCAAAGCATTTTTAGGCAACTCATTAGCACAGGATTGCTGTAATTATGTTCACACTTATATTGCCTTCTAGAAAAATACTAAGTTCAACAATTTTAACCCTCTTGAAAGGAATCCAGTAAAATGATTAAAAGGGATGGATGTAAACTCTACAGGTTAGCAAGAAATACATGATATGATTCAGATATCATTCATCTGTATATCATTAGTAACGTCTGACTACTTATCAGCAACCAAACAAACCTTAATCTCTATCATGGACTTGGCTTGAAATTATGATTCATTAATAAACGAGGGGGTAGGCCCGTGACCTGTTACGAGAAGAAAACAAAAGTTACGCCCATCATTAATTCATCCTACCCTGGACCTTGTCACAATTATGTGCCTGCCAAAATTAGGTCACATGCTTGATAAATTATATTGATCCGTTACTTGTCCGATATGACGTAAGCCCACCCATGTTACTCATGGATAGATCTCTCCTGTACAGTTCTACCCACAAATATAGAGATAGCAAGAAAAGGGAAATAATCAAATCCATTTGGTCACCGACGGGATAAAATTAGCTTAGCCGTGAACTCGCTAATCTAATTCATTCAAACACAAATTGTAGCGCTTTCTAAATTGCGTTTACAGGAAACGTAGCTGTAGATTCATATTCAAACCAAATTAGTTCTTTTGCTCCTGGCATTTCCAGAGCGCTCTTGGCTACGATCATCCCCATCTGTATGTGGATCAGTGAGTCCTCCTCACTCATAAATGCATCACAGATATTATGCAAAAACTTTGGCTGATCGCCGATTAAGCAATTGGAGATTTCTACTGAGGAAGTTAAGCATTAGGGAGTTTCTCTTGAACTCCTTTGGTTTGAATGGAGTGGACGTTTTTTTCTTGTGGTCGCTGACTGGAAGGGTCTGGTGGGCTTTCCTGCCCTCGTAAGGATTGGTTAATTTGGGGCGTTAAGGTTTGTGCAAGCGATCTCTCCCGTGGGTGCTATTGATCAGTTCATTACTTTGCCGTTGATCGAGGAGTGCTGACTGGATTTGTGTTAATGTAGTTAGTCAGTGTGGTTTAGTGTTTGTTGATCAATGTCACAAAGGAATACTATAATTGTGGTGAGTTTGCTAGATTGATATTTTAATAAATTGACCATGTCTCACTTATAGATTGCAAGTATGCATACATATCACATGAAATACATGTAATAAAAATCATATTTCATTGGTCAAAATAAGGAGTTATTATTTGGTAACTCATTGGTTTGAATGTCCATTGGAAAAGTGTGATTGGAATAACAAGACTGTATGATCAAACTTGATTTTTTTTTTTAAAGCTTGTTATGCATTATTGATATTTTGGGAAGATTTTGTTTAAAAAGCGTCATTTGAGATTACTGATGTAACATGCTGACCAAAAGGGAGTGATTGGTTTTTATTCTAAATCAGTCAATGAAAATTTATTTCACTTCAGTTGTTCAGGATCCATGCTGTTTGTGTACACTTTCAGATGTGATTTAATCTACAAGTATTCTATGCACCTAGTACATAATGGATTGTTTCAATAAACAGATGATGTCTTGATTACTCACTGCATGTTAAGCTTCTGTGAGTACTGCTCAACTAATTGTATATTTTTTTTGTTTTCTTATTTCTATTTGCCTGCAGGCCACCGCTCTCGTATACCAGTCCGTTATGGCTGTGCCAACACCAACTCCAGCAATAGCAACAGTGCTGAGGTGAACTCTACCTCTGAGGTTGACCTGTCTCGGGTCCAGCGGTGTGAATGCTGTCCGTATGGCTACCACATTGATCTGGACTTCCTCAACTTCTGCGACGACATCTCTTCCGGTGCCAATTTGAAGAAGATCAAGAAGACAAAGCGATCCCGATCACACAACAAAGTGAGAAGCATTCGCCCCCCTCCACCGCTCATTCCACCAAGGAGTAGCTCCCTGCCCCCCAAGAGGAACAAGAAGTCCAAGGACAAGTTAGAGCCAGATAAAATCCTTGAAAAAGAGAATGCAGCATTTTGGAAGATCTACCAGCAGTTTGCCAAGCTCCTGCGGAAAGAGTCCAATTTAGAGGATTTGAACGTACCAGCGGTCGAAGCCAGCTTTCTGGATACCCAGAGTCTGCCACCGGATTCCTATGACCACAGCCTGAGCGATCTAGAGACGGACAGTGTGGTATCGCTCCCTCAGGGTTACCCTCCTGAGATGGAGCGTAGGAGTAGTCTTCCAAGCTATCAAGTCCTCCAGTATGCACTCAATAACAAGATGGACATCTAAAATAGCAACATCAATGGTCCTCTCTCTATCTCCAACCTGGTGTCCATGTCCCATCAGAGTGACTCGACCAGTTCTCTCTCCTCAATGGGAAGCTCAAGTGCGTTCTCCCCAATCCCAAACGGAGGCTCGTACACAGATATAGACTACATGAAGAGGCCCTTGAGTAGTGCTTCCAGCATAGGGGAGCTGTCCACAGCATCGGGACGATCCACACCGTCATCTGTCAGAACAAATGCATTGTCAGCTGTTAGACAGCAGATGGCTACAGCCCTGTTGCGTCTCAAACAGCTGGAAGAACAGGTCAAGGCTATCCCAGTCCTCCAGGTCAAGATCTCTGTCTTGAAGGAAGAAAAGAGGTTACTTGTGTTGCAGCTGAAATCCAAGAGCAAGGATAGGCACCTAAGACATGTTGGTGTCTGTGATGGAATCGTTGAGGTTGATGGTGTGATAACAGTTAATGGAGATTTGTCAACTCCGTATTATGAGCTTCCCAATACTGATATGGTTCATACAAGTGTTATGTCACCTAAACCTACCCGCCCCTTCAGTCCAGGCAGCCCAGGTCGGGCACCCTCTCCCAGATTTGGGTTCCACAGTGGAAGGGCAAGTAGCCCTGGACCAGCATCACCTGGGGTGTCAAGACGCCCCAGTAGTCCTGGTCCTTCCAGTCCCACCCCATCTTCCCCGCAATATAGACCCATGTCCCCTTTGAAATCACCACAGCACAGAACGCAAGGACCTCCAACTTCCCCCAAGCCATCAATCCCGAAAGGGAAACCCCACCTACCCCCTGTTCCACCAAAGAAAGCCTACGTAACACCTGTCCCGAGGCCCAAAACAGAAACTAGATCAGTGGGTGTGGACGCTAACATGATCACCGCATTGAAATCTCCCGAGACAAAATCCATTGGGATTAACGTGGATTTGATTTCAGTAACCGAGAAACCAAACACGGCTAAGGTCATCGAGAGGAAAAGCAAGATGCAGCCCATGAAGTTATCGAGCGTCCATCTACGCACCGTACGTAGCATGGCATCCTGGGATAACAAACGGAGCGTGGATAGCTCAGGGGGCGGGGGAAGTTGTTCGTCAGCTGATGTGGTAGCAGAGGGGAAGGGGGTAATCAGGGAGGGTCCAATAACGGCAATCAGGGCTAATAACGACTCCTCCTCACCTAGCTCTAACCCTGACTCACCCAGTGAACACCTAACAACAAATAGCTTCACAAACGCGTCACCTCAATCACCGACCAGAGCTAATGCACTGCAGCAGGACTGCAATGAAAAGCTCATTTCTCCCAACACTCTCAATATACAAACCCATGCCGCAGCTCCTTTACAGCAGCAGACCACTGTCAAGAATGTTTGCGAACGTGGCACCATAACGGACAATATCCAAACTAGGATTATGGGAACTAACACCAAACCACCCGTTTCAGCGAAGCGTACTGATGCGAGCATTGGTACGGACTTGAGTGGAAGCGCAACTTCAATGAGGGATGCATCGGTGACTGCAAGAATACAACCAAGCAATATGCAATCTACCGAAACTGAAGTGATCGAGATGGTGGAGTTTGGAGCCAGTACAACCGTCAAATGTGAGGAAAGTGGGGTCAATACGGTCAGTGTCTTGACCGTGGAGAGGGGGACATGTCCAGGACTGTCCTTTGACAATGTCCGATATTTTAAATCGGTTGTGGGTGTAGACTCTGGGACCAGTACTGCTGAAGAAGGCGTGGAAGCACTCCCCGAAACAGGCTCACGCCAAGATTCTTCTACCAGTACTGAAATCGTTGAGGCCGAGGAGAAAGATACAAACACTGAAAACGCCAAGCTTGTGACAAGCTCATGCAATACAGACAAACAAGCAGAATAAGTGGATATTTGTGTTGGGGATGATATTGACTTGAATGATATTATCTGCTGCCGGAAAGCAGATACGCACACCATCGGTACTAATACAAGCCAAATGTTGGAGTCGAGGTCGCGAACAATAGGCATCGGGTTATGCTCGGTAGCTGATAGGTACTGCATTAAGTGTGATAACATCCAGACAAGAACAATTGGAATAGGAGGAGGAAGAACATCTGACTGTCTCATGAGAACACGCACAATAGGTACAAACCACAACGTGCTATCAAGAACAATCGGTGTCGGATCCGACATGGTTTGCGATCCAAAATCGTTGCTCGGATCTGTGACCATCGCAGTAGGAGACCGTGATGTGAATGATGCAATGTGTAATGTTTGTGACAAAAAGCAACAAAGGACAATTGGTATGGGGATAAGGATACCCACACGTGATGCTGCCATTGGTGACGGGCCTGTAGCGGAGCAGCTGAACATCGGTGTCGGACTGTGTACAATCATGGATAGAATCTGTGACAAGTGTGACAATCTAAACACCGTCTCCGTCGGAATCGGTAGCTCCGACATCAACCGCTACACACACTCGCGCTCCATCCAGGTCGGCGAAGTTTTGCCGGATTCGGCCATTGTTGCCCCTCTGTGCTCCAGCCCCACCAAGTTTGGACTAACCACATTCGCGAGTCTCTACAGCGATGAAAACGACTCAGTGTTCTTGACGGAGACCTCATCGGACACGACCGTAGAACTCTTGGGAGACATTGATGACGTACCGGGTGAATCAAGTGTTGAGGATGTTGATAGCCCTCCTCCAACGACAACGTTAGCGGAGATGATGGGAGAGGAGATCAAACCAGCTCACTTTCAGCAGCTCCATGAGGCATTTACACCGATGTTCTCTAAACTTACATCTATGCAAGGTTAGTGGAAATGTGAGAGATATGCATGTGATTAACTACAGAAACTTACAATGTAGGAGTTACATTTCATACTGTATAAAAAGTTGTGAACATCTATTGCACACAGCATCAAAGTGGATATATTGATAGCACATATAGAGTCATCTTGATGCTTTTATATTTAAGATGTCTCTGTAGTTGTCTTTTTATTTGCTACTCTCCAGCTAGGTGTAGCAAATGTGTACCTGGTAGGGATTTATGCCTTTATAGTTATATTGAGCAAATTCCAGGGGGATGTGCACAATATAAATGTCGCTTTTGATTATCATACAGTGTAATTAATGCATGTCTCTGTAGTACTGTTAGCGCTTTGGTTCATTGTTATTATTATTCAATTTGGAAGCAAGACACACTTTGTTGAAATTGTTAGAATTAAAGTGAATTAAAGAGAATTAAAGTTCTCTTGACTCAAAAGGCAGAAGAAAGAGTTGTTTTAAATAGAAAATAAGCCTGTTAAATATCTTAACTTTTAGTTTTAAAGAACAAAAGAAAGAAGGGACCCATCGTTCAAGATTATGAGTAAAGAACATGGTTCAAAAACTTGGCAAGTATTTTCTTTTATTTACAACGCCTTCTTAAAATAGAAGCCACTACCGTTAAGAATGCAGCTTAATGCTGCCTTTGTTTCGTCAATCTCTACATACAGCCTGTCAAATATAGGCAATAGAGGAAGTGGCAAATTTAGACCAGGCTGGAGGCAGCTAATAGCCAGTGCCACTAGCAGCTATATACCTTCTGAGTATTAATCACTGGAGTGTTAATTAGGAATACTTGCCTATATCCTTCACCACCATCGTCATAAGTTGGGATGGGTCCATTTAGCGGGCTTGCTGAGGTTGAATGATCGGGAGCGAGAGGCGTTTAGTTCTTTGTTGTAAAGCGAGGCATTTGGAATTGGACACGGGAAGAGCGGAAAAAGCAGTTGGACATTTTTTGCTTCTCTGCGAGTTGTTTTGATTTTGGATGGTGTTTGCTCTGATTACCAGTGTGCTTTCGGAGCTCTATCAGCGAATTGTTCATTTTGTTATGCCTGTAGTTTCCGTTGGTAAGAAGATTAGTGTGTTTTCGTTAAAAAGTCCCATTGTTCACAACTTCACATTTAGTTTTGTTATTGGACATACAATGCATTAGTGTGCTTGTGGTTTGTTATTTAATCTGTTTTAATCACCAACAGGTTCATTTAAAAACAATATTCAGTATGTGTTGGAGATCATTTTAGCTCTGTGTTGCAGTACACAAGGAAATAGGTACTACTGTGGAAGCTTCTAAAGTATGCTTTTCAACATAGGTTATAAAGCAATGCATTCAATGTATTTATGCTAACATCAATCTTTTGTACAACATATTTAGATTTTCTACTGGATTTTTATGTAAGTAAAGATACATTAAAAAGGTTATATTCCTTTATGTAACTGTGAAGAACTCACAATTTTACTTTTTGCGAAATTTTACTTTGCCTCTCTTTTACTCCGTTATGAAGTATTGTTGGATGTTAATGTTGACAGTGGTTCTATTTCTTTCATCCTTTATGTATTATATAGAATCTGAACATCTTACTAGAAACATGGCACCCCAGCGTGAGAATGGCTCCTCCCAACCTCCCGAGGGCACCATATCAACGGGATCGCTGGACTATGAGATCCATGTTCCCATGGACGAGCAGGTGATGCTGGGTAATGGATTCAGCAATCCTCATGCTATGCTTGCAGGTAAGAAAAGCGATAAATAGAATATTCATCGACTTTAAATTGAAGTTTGTATATTGTTATTTGCGAGTCAGAATGGACTTTAACTATGTGTTAAAGCTTGTCTGCACCAGTTTGGCCAGGGGGATTAGACCTCCCTGCAAGGTACTGCTATTATTTGTTACCGGTACAATAGAGAAAGGAAACACAACAAAAATGTTTTTGGAGGAATTTTTGCGGGGGGTATATAAAACCAACTATTGTACATCATGGCTCTTCAATTTTTGTTTCCACCAGCTTAGGAAACAAATTCAAAGTTATTGTGAAATGTACATGTAGCAAAGCATCATAAGATCTGAATGCAGGAGTATGACACATGCGCCAAGCTAATCATTTAAATGGGAACCATATGGTTATAACTATCGTGAGACATATATAAACCTCATAATCTTGGGTATAGGCTTGTCACATTAAGCTGAGTCATGGGACATATACTATTAATATGTGAGATACCATTTGATCTGATGTGGTATTTTCTGTATGCTTCAGCCTCACTAATTATCACTGGCTTGAATTTTAAATAAGTTAATGTTATACATGGTATTCATGCAAATCAGAAGATATTTGATCACAGCCTGTTTAACTTGATGATAGAATGTTAAAGCCTCCTAATCACCTGAAGACAAAAAAAAAAAAATTTGTTTGTATAGGTAAAATATAAAAAGTCAACCTAGAATCTTTACTTGGCATTCTGTAGGTAAACGGTTATTAAAGAAATATAAAGAAAACAAAGGATAGCATAAAAACTCTGCTTAAAGGACCCATGCCTTTAAAAAAGTCTACTCAACAAGACATCATACAGCTCTCTGGGAGTGTACTAAAACTGCAATTTCTTTTTGGGGAAGAAATATTTGAAGCTCATATTTTGACTGCAGTACAGCAACGTTGAACCCTTTCATCAAGAGCAAAACATGTTTTGGTGGACATTGGTAAACTTTGAGGCAAATTGATTGAGGGTTTCTATTATAATCGTTGAATGGCAATGATTGTCCCATAACATATTAACTAAATATATGATAACCTAAGAAATAGAGTATGTCCTCTACTGACAGCTAAATAGACAACAGCAATATCTTGCACCATTTAGGTCTCTCCAAACAATATGGATATCATGATAGATATTGTGAAATCAGAAACCGGTAAATGTCGTGAACCATTTGTGCTCTTGGTAGAAATGGTCATACCGGGTAAAGTAATTGAATTTGGTTTCCAACCATTCGGTATATTATTTATTAGTATACACATGGTGCCGGAATATATGTATGTTGCTATCCACTTATATGGCATACACTCTGCTTACATATTGGTGTTATGAAATACATACTGGCGAAGGAGAAAGGCCCCTGTCACTCACAATTAAAGTTGATCATTTCTAGCACCAACAACCCTTATCTTCAAGAAACATGACATAATCATTCCCATGGCAACGCTTTCTCAGATAGTAAATATTCAATCGTGAATCAGAGTCAGGAGCCGTCTTTTGAAAGTGCAAATTTGGCAGAGATAATCCCGCCTGTCGGCCTGACACCTACAAGTTTGTGAGATTAGGCCCAACCCGGGCGGTGAGAGATGCTATTTTAGATTTATCCGTAAGCCCAGGCTCGCCGCCGAACAGCACAGCTCGACCCAGAATACACGTAAAAACATGGCGGTGAAGTCCTATTTCTTGAGGGAAGGAAAGTCTAGTTGTCAGATTATGAGTGAATTGGTGACACTTCTTGAAGTAACTGTGAATATAAATTGCAAGTAGGCCACCAAATTGTAAATTTAATAATTCATTCTATGCCTAGGCCTAGGACCAAGAGTCACACTTTTTACGTTTGGTTTTGACTGCCTTCTATGGCAACAACCTTGACAACATATGAACCTACTTATGTTTGAGGAAGAAAAACAAAGTTATTTGTAGTCCAAATTTCAAGCAGCAGATTTTATAGTTCAACTTTATAAAAAACTTTAAAATCAAAGTTACAGCCGAATATTATTTTTGGGAGGGATTTTGCTTCCTTGTGGTGTGGAAGGGGCTTATAAAGTACCGTAATTTCAGTTTTTTAAGGTACCATACATGATACTAATTAATACCAACCTGCTGAGTACTAAAACATTTTACAAGGTCCTGTTTTTATTAACTGCCAAAGCTTTTGCTGTGTGTACATGTAATCCTACAAAGAGATCAAGTTCAAATCGCAATTCTGGTCTAGACCCCTTTTTCCTTCGGAACTGTTGGTGCCAAAATTGCAATTTCGTTGAAACCAGAGCTTTAGGCGGGCTTACAGAACCGATGATGTCATGTGAAAAAGAGCGATTATTTTTTGCTGATATTGCGCACATATATAGTCCTGTCTGTTAGTCATTAGAATTTCTTTAACTCTCTCAATCTCAGATCCCATGCAAATGTTTAAGGGGGTTTTATTCATGTTCATAGCAACTTTATATATTTTTTTAAAACAATATTTATTTTGTTCTTATGTTTGCTGTGCATTTATGCACCCATGAGCTCAAGATTAAATCACAAGCCTTTCCCTCCCATGTTTTGTCAATGCACACCCATTTTTTTGTCATGATAACTTAATTTAATACCTCCAAGTTAGACAATGTGACATATTGTGTATCAAATTTCTAAGAATATCCTCTTCCTTGGAAAGTTTTATAAAGTTATAATCTTAAGCTTAGCAGTGCCTACTACATGTTTTTAATTTGAAAGGTATTATAGGGTACAATGCTACATTGTGCATAATTTCATTCTGGATAAAAATATTTTTAAAAATCTAATATTTTGGAGAAAATAAATCTTGAGATTATGAATCATATTCTTGGGCGAGAAAGTTAGATCATACTCCTATATTTTGTGATGAAAATATCTTTTAAGTTTGAAATGTAAAATCAAATAAAAAATGCATACATCTTGTACAAGGATAAACCACAGACATGGTCATACAGACCATAAAAAGATCATTTTATCTATACATGTATGTATAAGAATATAAAAGGAGAATACCAGGAGTCAATAAGTATTGATATGAATGTACTTTTGATATCTGAACTTGACTTCTATTATAACAAAGACAAATGCATTTAGCTTTTTTTATAAATCTGGATATATCTGTCAGTCATTTATCAGAAC
Organism: Hemicentrotus pulcherrimus; assembly: GCA_003118195.1. NCBI lineage: Eukaryota > Metazoa > Echinodermata > Echinoidea > Camarodonta > Strongylocentrotidae > Hemicentrotus > Hemicentrotus pulcherrimus. Next base: position 344,291 of record BEXV01000099.1, read on the forward strand.
CAACAATAAAGTTAAGTTAGATAGTACATGTACTGTATGTCATTTACTACCATATGAAATCAATCTAGAAATGGCTGTATGGTTTGTGTTTTACAACCCTTATATTCATTGAAAGTCAACCACATATCTGCCCTTGGTGTTGAAGGATATTCGCCTTGCCTGGTCCCCTTGAAAATGATAGACATATGGCCCAAAATCTTTTGTGTCTCCCATTCCTTCATTGGGCTTTAATCCGCTCCCTAATCTCCCCCTCACTCTCTAATCCACGACCCCCTCCATAAAAAGGGGGTGACTCCTCTGGTGTAGATTAGGGTCGGATTACTAGGAACAGAAACGTGATCACGACTTTCCAACGAAAAGAAGAAAAAATTCACACATGTGCTCAGTGACTCAGGAAACATGTTTAGGAAATAATTATTCATGCTATGAAGCACCTGAACTTGGTTGCATCAAAAAAATGTGACCCCCAGTTCACTTATTTATTATCTACAGTGGCAGATCCTGGATTCTCTGGCTTGGGGGGGGGGGGGGGGGGNGCACAACTTCTCAATTCTTTGACAGACAGAAAAACAAAACAAAACAATCCACAGCCCATGTTATTTTTTTCCTCTGTTTCCCCTTATTTCTTTTTCCTTGGGTGCGCCCCGCCCCCTCCATCTGCAACTGCCCTAGACATACTCTCGAGGTCTTTGAATATTTTCTTTTAAATAACTTTCTTGTGGTGGTTATTGTGGTTTGGGTAGAGTTGTCTATGAGTTATGGCACTCATGAGCAAAACATGTTAATGAGATAAGCTAGTACTTCCATGGTAGCCTCTCGTGTTTGTAGCAACAACAAACCTGTACTTTTATCATTATTGTTGTGTCATTCTTTACATTAGAGAATGGAAAAGAGAATGAAAATGTCCTTATAAGATATATTTATGAGTTCATTTATGAGGTATAAATATACTGTATCCTGATTGAACCATCAATAACATATGTTTGTGATAGAGTTATACCCATTGAATTTCATAGTAATAAAAAAAAAAACTGCTTTTTCAATGACACAACAAATATGTTGATATTACTAACAATTTAATGAAAGTTATGTTCCAATGATCAATGTGCCAACTCCCAACACCCCCCCCCTCCCAAAGAAACAATTGTATGGTACCGGTACCTTGGACTTCCTGTTGTTCTCAAGTTCTTTGTCATTATTTGATGCAACAAATGGTTGAGTCAGTGTACATCTTTTACCTTTGATATCATAATTCATTATATTTCTGCTCAATTTCAGATGAGAGTCCAGGCGCTCATGCACCCAAGACCACACTGGCAGCTACCATTATGAAGAGGGGGAGCCAAGACTCTGGTACGGAGGGACATCTCAGTGAGACAGAGGTTCCAGAATTGAAGTAAGTGCGGAGAAAATAAAGGGTCATTCATTCAAAGAGGAAAAAAAAGATGGTTAGAGGAGATGTTTGATATATAGTGAATATGATTGTTTGCTAGATTTGATATACACATGAATAAAAGGCGAGGTTATAGTCAAATGACAGCAGTAAAGTTTATATTGCAGGAAGAAAGTTTGGATAGTGCAATGAAAATGTTATTGACTTGTACATGAAGCAGTACCTATCTTCTGATACTGGTGCGATAAAAATCATGACTAAGTATTTCCTGTTTTTAAAAGAGACGTGTGGAGACCAGTTTACATACATCTGTACAAATGCTTAACAGTGTAACATGATGGTCGGGATTTCGTTATTTCTACACGTTCCATCTAACAATCATTTAGAAATTCAGATTTTAGTACATTTGATGTTTGAATGCTGAAATACTTATCACAGTCAAACCTAATCTTATAGTGACCACCTGTCTACAAAGACCTCATTTTTCGTTTACCTTGAAAATGGTTTCTTTCTCATTGAAACATGTACTAAAGGAACCTGTCTATAAAGACCATGTTTTGTGTTTCCCGTTGTGGGTTGCTATAGACAGGTTTGACTGTAATTTGAATTGAATCTGTTTTGCTAGGGTTGCAAGCAGCTCAGCGATGAGCTCAAGTAGCTCCGGCAGTGATGACTCCTCGGAGACGGAATCCGATAGCTCCAACTCCACCAGCTCCACCTCCAGAGAAGACCTCGGCTCCCTGTCTGGCTCCCCTCCCAAGGGTTCATCCACCAGCAGCAGGAGCAGCAGCAGAAGCAGCGACGGGAAGAGAAACGGAAAGAAGGAGACAACAGATGGAGAGAAGGACGAAGGAGTGAAGAAGAATGGGGTGGAAGACTCGGAGATGATGAAGGTTGAGGTTGAAGAGGAGACGAGGGTGGCTTGCATCACCTTGGGGAAGCTGTTTGTGAAGCCAGAAGGAAACAATAAGGATCTGGTGAGACTCCAAAGCCTATTTTTGTCCTGTCCTCCCAGAAAATGGCCAGATTTAGTTCTACCATCAATTTTAAATCTCACTTTAGTTCTAAGAAAGCAAGTAGAACTCTCATGGACTGAAGACTTCAAATCCAGCATACTTTCTAAAGGGAAAAAAATAGAACATTGCAGATATTACTATCACGGTTATAAAGGACATTAAAAAAATATAATAGCCATTTCTGACATATATATCTTAATGTGAATAAGGATTAAGTGATGTTTTTGATACTAAGCTGTATTGAAACTAGTGTCATTCAAGAGGGTCTTGAAGTCTTGAGACTTTCTTATCCTCAAACAAGGACTTCAGATTCGTCATGGTATATGTGCCTTATCTATTTAATGCTATGTCATTTATCTTTTGGATGCATTTAAAGATGAGAAAATAATTACTGGAGTGTATAAATTAGGAGCCCATTCATAATTTCAGTTGTATTTGGTTTGTTTCATACACAGACCACCTGCATGGCAACGGTCGCCAAGAACTGGTTCCGCATCACAAGCCAGAAGTCTTCTGACCCTCGGCAGGTCAAAGGTTTCCTCGAGGTCGTCGCAAAGGATGCTGGGAAGGCTGTACTGGAGAGGATTGTCAACATTGCTGATAGCAATGTAAGTCTAAAGTGGGCTATGTAATGAATGGGTGGTATATACAGAAACGACTGCTTCGTGGTCAATTTCTGGCAATAATAGAATTCTTAACTTCAACTCTGGATCCAGCTATGTTAACCCTAACCCCAACCCTGAAACCCAATCATAACCTTTACCTTAAAAATAAAGTTCAGAACATATGTTAGATTATCTCTGTATTGCAAAGATGTCCTTTGCAACTGTTTTTTTTTAATTCTCCCTCAGACATCAACATTGTGGGATTCATGCAATCTCTATTTTGTTTCTTTCTGTTCCTCAACTTTTATCACTTTCATGCCTGAATGTGTTGTATTCTTTAGAAGGTACTCCTATATCTTTCTGACTCCATGAGCACATATATATTACTAGTGTTCTCTTTTAGTTTAGCCTACATTTTTTCTTATTGGTGGGATTTTAGGCCATTCCTATTGGTCCTGACTGTAGTTTTACAGAACTCAGATACACATGTATCGTAGCAATTTTCTGTGGAAAATCAGACTGCACTAGCATGCTTCAACGCCGCATGAACCTCGGTCGTAATCTCCACTGGCCATTACTCACTCAGCACTCCTTGGCGACCGAACCAAACAAAACCTTTAAAAATAACTCCAAGTCATTGCCCAGTTGCATCACTCTATGGTCATGCTTCATTTGATTTTTTTATATTCTTTTATTCAGACTGTGGCCAGAGGAAACCCTGCTTGGGTCTTAGTCACAGTTGAGGCCCCCATTATGTGTAGGATGATATTGACTCAGAAATGCATGAGCTTGGGTTGTATGGAGGAAATGGAAAGTTCATATACAGATGGTCATTGTAATGTGCAGACTATTTGTAGAAGTGAATGAACCTGTATGCCTGGGTTGAATAATAAGCAGGTTTATCATATGAGGGTTTATGCTCCACCAGGATAGAAACAGTTACCCAGTACAAATGACCTCTGACTCATATAACTGTTTATCTAATGAGAATATGTCTTGACCATGTAATCAAAATGCTGTTTTCATTAGAATTAGCCTAAAAACTCTTGATTTTGGATAAATTTATACTGGAGGTACTACTTGTAACAGATATGGTGAAACAGGACCACATGATTTGGTTGGAAAAAAGTTGTGAGATCGGGACGAGTCATCAAGTTATGTTGATAAAAATACCCTAAAATGTTGTGAATTTGGCCGGGGTAATTTTATCCTGGAGGTATCGAAGATGGTGAAACAGAAACACATGAAGATCATGTTTTTTGGGGGGAAAATACAAGTTTGAGGATGACCTGGAAAAGTGCAGGTGAAGTCACGCAACTTTCTTGAATTCCCAGCTCCTCTTTACGTCACTCACTTCTTGATACTTGATCTAAAAAAACCAAGGTGAAACGATGACTCAATGACAAGGAAGGTTAAGTTGGGATTCACCTCCAAAAAAAAAAAAAGAAAAAAAAAGAAGAGATCTCAAAAGAAGCAGAAAAAGAACTAAAAGCGGAGGTTAAATATAGAAAATGGATTTATGTGAACAGTTGTGAGTCAGTTGTGAGCAGCACAAGTTTTGATGCAGAGGATGAATGAAAAACGAATAGAGATTAAAAAATGTAGGTGATTTGGTGATGAAAACAACACACATGTTCACAATTGTCTTTGACATGTTTATGTTTGGAAGCATTTTGAATCTTCTTCTTTTTCCCTAGGAAACCATATTTGATTTAATAGCAAGGAAGGACATTCTGTGATTAAATGTATAGGTAACCTACCTGTATTTACATAAAATATTTAGACATTCTAAACCACACACATCCATACATATGTACTGGCATGAAACCACATGGGTACATGTATATCCAGAATTTTGGAAGAGAATATCGAAGCACACAACTAAGTTTGCATTGAGTAGGAAGCAAGATGCAGGCAATAAACTGACTATGAATTGGAAATTGAAACAATAAACAATGCCTTCAAAAGTCATGATATGAAGTCATACTATACAGGATGTTAATGCATGACAATCAACCGAAAGGGTACAAAATCTGTATACTTTGGCAGGTAACAGCAATTGCTATGAGTGGAGGATAAAGTATAAATTATTGTACTTATCACAATGTGACAGTAATCACATCTTATTGTTCTTAAAAGGCCATGTTTGAGGACACAAATGCATTGCCTTGATTTGAATGTTACATTTCACATTGTTCTGCAGCTGCTAATCATGTTGCAGAGGTTGCCCTTGCGAAAGTGTAACTCATCACAGAATCACATGAAATAGACTCATTATGAGGAAACAATAGAGAAAATAGAGAGGAGGGATAGGTAGGAAGGTAATGAGAGAAACTTGAAAGAGAAAGAGATCAGAATTTTGGAAAAGGCAGGGAGGAAATTGAAATAAGCAGAAACAACATGGATTGAAAACCAGGAAATATTCTAGGCTAATATGTTTAGGGTTGACCAAAAAGGTAAAACAACAATGTTGATATGGTGATGTAGGCATTGATCTACAGCTTAACAAAGTTACATTGTTATGAGAAGGTAAGAAGAAGAACATTGAACAACTGGTATTACCAGAAAAGAAAAACAAAATACAAGTGTGATGCATGAATGAGGTGAACAGAAGGGTAGGTGTTTGTTGGATACTTTGATGTATTCGTGCCATGGAGAAATTTTACAAATTGGCAACAATTTTATGTTAAGTGATGATGAATGAATATTCACTGGCCCTGCCTTTGATGACCAGGACTAGGACCAAGCCCTGCTTTCAGGGACGATCAAGTTTGCTTCAGGAAATTTGATATTAGGCTGAGTCACCTCAAGTAAAACAAACTTCAAGGGCATGACGTACGTGAGACTGGGATCTTCTGTCAACAGCAGTAATAAAAATAAGTGGAGATAGGGAGAGATAGTGAGAGAGAGAGAGAGAGGGGAGAAAGAGAGAGAGAGAGAGAGAGAGAGAGAAAGAGAGAAGTTGAGTAGAGAGACATACAGACAGGCAAAGAGAGATTTTGAAGTTGGAAGTTGTATTCAAGTGCCCCCCCCCCCACTGCTTTCTACTTATTTTCCCTTGCCCTCTTCAACACTACTTGTATGTATTTAATTGTATATGGGTTTTTAGGACATGTACTTATCAAGTGCATTACCACAAACTTATGTTATCCAACTTTTAATAATGCAATTGTTATCTCATAAATGCCAGATGTATTTCATGATTAGTGTAAGTTTTATAGCTTTATATAAAGAATTTGGTAAATTTTCAGCCAATGAAAATGTTCCACTTTCATCTTCCCTCTTCCACCACAGGGTAACACGGCTCTTCACTACTCCGTCTCCCACGGCAACTTCGACATCGTGCTCCTCCTCCTGGACACCGGGGTGTGTCAGACGGACAAGCCTAACAGGGCAGGGTACACCACCATCATGCTGGCCTCCCTGGTCCCCATCCAGAACAAGAAGCATTCCAGTGTGGTCTCCAGACTCTTCAGGGAGGGGGATGTTAACCAACGTGCAAGCCAGGTATAGTAATTGGTCATTCTACTCATTTAAAGGCATCGTTTAACAATTTTAAATCTGAGATACATGGCCCTACGTGTTATCAGTGTCTTTGGTATGGTGTAAATACTGAAGCCCTAAACAAATGCGCTTCATAATGAACATGAAGTGCCTCAAAAAGTGTATCATTTTGAAAACCGTTAGGAAAACGCAAAATAGATTTTGATTTCCCATCACAAATATTTTGATAAACAGACCGGCGATCAGCTTGTAAAAGTCATGGCGTTCCTGACTGACCTAAAGGTTTATATAATAATCATTACAGCATGAGCTAAATACAGAATTTGTTTTAGAATCTGAGACAAATTAACTGTCTGTGCCACAAATTAAAAAGAGTTTTCGACGTTGTATATCGTTGAATCAAATCCCAAAATGTACATTAATTGAAGGGAGGAATATATAGATGTATAAAAATGTAATTTGTGTCTGTGCCACCAATCTAAAACCGTTTGGATGTTGTATATCATTTGAATCTTGTCTATGCCACAAACCTATCAGAAACAGTTCTGATGGTGTCTATCATTTGAATCAAGTCCTAAAATGTAGAATAATTGAAGTAAGGAATATACAGATGTATAAAAGGGCTGGAAAAACTGGAAGTCAAATCATCTATATGTTTGATGTATGCATTTGTTTTGATAACAATCTCACTTTGATGAACTCATTCAGCTAGACAATTTTAAGGAAAGCATTCCCAAACACATTCATTGGGTTTGACCCCTATGTTTAAAATGGATTTCATGAGCTCCTACAATGCTTTTCCTTCTTTAGGCTGGCCAAACAGCTCTGATGTTAGCGGTCAGCAAGGGAAGACTGGACATGGTCAAGCTACTCTTGACCTCTGGCAGTGATGTCAATACACAAGATGAGGTGAGTAAGATAAATTTAATAGATTTTTTGATCGATATGCTGTTAAGATAAACAGATAGTTAGTGATAGATTTAAATCTAATGCTTTCATAATGGGTCGGAAGAAAGAGGGATACATTTGATATTATGAGTATGAATTGAGATGAATGGATGAAGATGTGTTTTTCTTTGTAATTTTTAGCCTACCCAGGTTAGTTCATTATTGACATAAAGTAGATAATTCTGTGTATAGTAAAATATTAAGAATGTATTATTGAAGGCTTGCATCTGTAAGTTTGGGATGTTAGGTGGAGACACTAGCTAGGTTGGTCTGAAGATGAGCATTTATGCACCCAAGATCTATATGATTTTCAATGTTATTCTATGATTCTACACAAACTAGTGGTGTGATGCTTTTGCAGGTATATATATTTGAATACATACAGATCTTTAATCATATTTTCTTTGATGTTGAATTATCCAGGATGGTTCTACAGCCTTGATGTGTGCCAGTGAGCACGGCCATCTTGATATCGTCAAGGTGCTACTCTCACATCCACAGTGCGACCCACACCTAGAAGATAACGTAAGTCCAACACAATCTTTTATACATGGAACAGTTAGGTTAATAGGCCATTTTTGTAAAAATGTCACCAAATTTAATGCATAAGTCTTCGTGAAGTGCCTCGGATACAAATTATTTCATTCACCCGATAAGAATAATTGTATTTCAATAGTCAGAATGCAAATGGCATATACTATGTGCTGTTAGTTAGGGCAAGTCATAATGTTTCTCCTACCTAGCAACAAATACTGAAGGCAATTTGCATTCTGTTGTAACAGGTGAATGAAATACTTTGTATCGAGGCACTTCACAAAGATTTATGCGTTCAATTTGGTTACATTACGAAAATAGCCTATTGAGCTATTGAATGATTCATGTGGATTACTAAATGATTATATGCATGCTGTTAGAATGATTATTGTGTTTAAGTTAGATACCTCAGGCTTTCAATTCACCTCTGAATCCAGCTGCATTAACTTTGTTTTATAGAGTGAACGAATCAACTTCAGATTTTTATTGATAAAATGTACAAATATTTTCTTTATGATAGTACCCATTTATACCCACCTTCATGCTTCTTTAGTGCAAATATATTGTATATGTTTAATGTTAAAATGAAATTCCCTTTTATTTTAATTTCAGGACGGAAGCACTGCCTTCTCTATTGCAATGGAGGCGGGGCATAAAGACATTGGAGTGTTACTTTACGCTCATATGAACTTTGGAAAGCAATCCAGCTCATCGGTAAGAATATTGGATAGCATTTGAAAGCATTTTCAGCATTTACTGTCAAAGAAAAGCAATTCAAACATGGTTCTTAATAATGTGACCAATCTTCCTTCATTACTATTCAAATCAACGATGTGTATGAATTATGTTACAATGTGAATCTAGAATATTTGACAACCATTAATGTTTAGAATTGGTACGATATTAAATGTACTCTCTGTAATGATTTATTACACATTGTTGATTTGTTACGGTAGGAAATAATGATAAAAAATGGGATATTATACCATTAAATTATGTTCTTCATCTATTAAAATGTGCATTAACCAAACTCTTTCTTTTCTCTCATTTATATTTTATAGAAGAAGAAATCCCCAGGACCCACAAGGTGTGTACCTAATACTGTTTTTAGTGGCCTAAGGAGCAATATGCTGATACTAAAGAAATCATTTTTTTAAATACACTTTTGAAGAACAGAATTATATGGATCAAAAGATGTACATGTATATGTTTTGATCTATACTTTTCTATTTGTGAAATAAATGGCAAAATGAGCAATCTTTATAGCAAGTAATATGAAATGCTGCATTTATTTTACCTTTACTACTATCAGAGATCAGAATCACACTCTAGAATTTTATTCTAGTACATAGATGGATTAATGTATAGCAAACAAAATTATTCAGTAAGATACTTGTAGTTACATCTGCTGTAGAGGTTTTCAATCTTTTATTTATTTCTTCCCCTTTGTAGCCCCCAGCGTCACGTGTCATCCAGTGCTGCCAATCATCCTCGAACTCATTCTGTCAGCCTATCACAAGGTCCTACACGAAGCACATCCTCCTCCAGTATATCAAGCCTACCAGCTCAGCCTACAACCAATCATCAAGAGACCTTCTCCTCCAACAGCAAGAGAGGGCGCTCTATGCTAAACCTCACCATGACCACCGGCTCCTCGAGCTCATCCAGTGGCAGCACCAACGGCCCAAGCGCCCCGATGACATGCCGATCACATACCACATCACCCACAACCGAAGACCTTCCACCTGCGCAACTCTTCCGAAGCCGCTCGCTGAGCCCGTCGTCCCGCACCCCATCGTTCCGTGCACTCCAGCTTCCTAAGGGACCCAACTCGAGCCACGACAGTCGCATTCCCACCCCACCGAGCGTATCGCCAAAACGAGCTGCCGTGATCCTTGCGGCGCAACGCTCATTATCGGCGCACTCCTCGCACCGCAATTGCGGCTTGCCAGCCAACGGCGCAGAGAGCCCAGTGGCTCCGCGTAGGGCATCACCAACCAAGAAGGTGTACGGTGCCCAAGGAAAAGCCAGCAGCACAGGTTCAAGCAGTGCCAAGAGTAGTCCCAGGCAGACACCACTACAGAAGAAAGGTATCAAGCCTGCTAGCAAATATTCAACCGTCTGAAGTAATAGCAAACAGTGATGTGAATTATGGACTTTTTTACTGCAGCATTGTTGCATTTGTAATAATAATAACAACTACGTCTTCTGTAGAGTTTCCTTGAAGAAGACAAAATGGGTGCAGGATGGTTATGGGTACTGTATAAAAGCTGAAGATGTGTCCACTTCAAAGCATTATTCATAATTATGTCAAATGCAATACTTTTTTTTAATGAATTTAAAAAGTATTCCTGAAGCATATTGTCCAGAACATTGGAGCATTCTAATACATGACATTGTTGGGTGCTATCTCTCTTTGAAATGATGACTGATGTGTGAAAACTATGTTAAAGCATTATATGGAATAGTACAGTTGTGTATCTGTAGGTGCTATGTAGGCCATTTGATCTAAAATATTTAACAGGAATCATGGAAACAAATTGAATATTCAATGTGAATCATACAATCTTTTTGTAATTGTCAAATAATTAAAAAGTCATTCAAGATTTATGGATACTACTAATCAGTTAAATTCTGTTGAAAATTATAGCAAGACTTAAAGATAAAGTTGAGTTCTGGTCATGTGATTGCATTGTGAAAGAAACGGTGTGGAATCTATCAGAAAAGCTTGATCATCTAGTATAAAAGTATTCGTGTGTATTGCAAGGTTCTGGAATCATCAAAATGATAAGAAATTTGGCCAAATCTTGGCAAAGTTACAAGTACTGTACACAGAAT
>BEXV01000099.1:363214-393146 GCA_003118195.1 Hemicentrotus pulcherrimus
ACCCACCCCCCAAAAAGGGAAACACATAATACAATCTGTTACCACGCACAGCAAGCAATCAAAGAAAAGTTGTTTAAATCAGTGCAACACAAGCAATGTATGGTGGAAAAATAGCCGTTACCAGAATTACTTCAATTTTTATGTCGACAATTCATATCTAATCAAAGTTCAGGTGGACAAATAGACAAATATAGTGGTAGAAAATATGTGAGAAGTATCTGACCTAGAACCAAAAAAAAATTAAGAAAGAGAGAAGGACAAAACTATCAAAGAAGATTAGGGAAGAAATTACGAATTTTACAACAACAAAAAATTCTCCACAACTCATGCCAGTCAGTCTTTGCAAGCCTTTACTGAAAACAAACTTATTGAGTTGCGTTACTGTACTTAATATACAGTCTCTATCCATTTTCAATATACAAATTGCCACACATATACAAAAGATAAAGAGGTGGTACAGGTATATAAGAATTGCACTTCCAATTTGTTGTATAAATCTTACACTAACAGTCATTTTTTTTTTTCTTCATGAGATGCATGAAAAGTTTGTTTGGAAAAAAATATGGAAAAGTATGTAAATTTACCAAAAGGTAAAATTGTGTATGTATAAGAGAGATACAGAATGTGACTCAACCCTGCTTTCCAAGTAAGTCCATAAAATGCCCATCAAATCAGTCTACATGATACAGTCAAACCTGCTTTAGTGACCACCTGTATACAAAGACCCCCTCTCTTCAAAGACCACATTTTTTGTTTCACCTGGGAATGGTTTCTCATTGAAACCTATACTAAAGGAACCTGTCTACTAAGACCACTTTTTGAGTTTCACTTGGGTGGTAGCTATAGACAGGTTTGACTGTATATTTACTACAAAGGCATGACACCTAGCAATCAATGTGCCTCACTAAGGTACAAGGAAAACTACAATTCACCAAATGAGATTCCTATACTATCTCTGAAAGCACCATGTAAAAAAATAAATGTTAAGGTTACATTGTGACCACATGTACAGTGACCTTATCTACGTGGACTACTACTGTATCTACTTTTTCTTCTTGCGTGACTTTTTCACCCCCCTGTTGCGGCTACCTCCTCCCTGCTGACCATGGCTGTGACCCCCTCCTCCTCCTCCTCCATTGCCATGGTGACTGTTTCCATGGTGGCTGTTTCCATGGTGACTTTGTTCGTTGGCTGAGCTCTGGAACTGGCGGAAAGCCCCAGGTCCAAATATATTGTCAAACATCTCTTCGTACCTGAAAATAACGTTAATACATGAAGATAAGTAAATAACAATATGAATTTATATATCTTCCTCATCTGACTCTTCCACCTGACATCATGATTTAATCAGTGTTATCTACATCATTAGTATCATCAATCACTACCATCAATATAATGATAATCATCACTATCACTATCATAATTATGATCATCATCAACAACACATAACTAACATCATCTTTACCATTACCACTACTTACTGTATATCATTTTCACCACCACCAATACCATCACTTCAACTACCACCAGCTTCACCACCACCACCACCATTACCATCACCACAACTACCACCACTTTTACCACCACCACCATTACCATCACTACAACTAACGCCACCTTCACCACCACCACCATTACCATCACTACAACTAACGCCACCTTCACCACCACCACCATTACCATCACTACAACAACCACCACTTTCACCACCACCACCATTACCATCACTACAACTAACGCCACCTTCACCACCACCACCATTACCATCACTACAACTACCACCACCAATACCATCACTACGACTACCACCACCTTCACCACCACCACCACCACCATTACCATCACTACAACGTCCACCACCTTTGCCATCATTACCATCACTACCACCTCCTCCACTATCATCATCATCATCTTTATCATTATCACCACCACTATCATCATCACTACAACTACCACCATTACCACCACCATTACCACCATCATCACCACTACCACCACCACCATTACCATCACTACCACCACTTTCATCTTCATTACCCTGTCGAGTGTTGCTGCCTCTGTTGATGACTGCTTCGACCACCTCTCTTGACCTTGCATAGCAGACGACACGAGTTAGCCTCTAACCAATCAAGGTTCTGACAGGCAGCCCATTCTGTCACGTCGTACACCGTTCGATCATCGCAGAGGTACACAAAGATCTTGAAACCAAGGTGGCGTGTTTCCTTCCATAGAGCCCCCTGGATGGATGCAAAGAAAGAAGTATACAACATACCAGTGGATAAAGAGGGAGTTTGGGGCATGGGAAAGGGTGGGGTGTAAGCTTTACCTACATGCTTAATCCTGATGTGCTAACTAAATTACCAAATAAAAATAAAAGATTCTTAACCACTGGAATGAGGAAACTATGAAAGAGGATTAATAGTCACTCGGGGGACCAAAACTGATCAGTGCTCTTTGCCTATCATATTTTGTTGGAACCAGTTAAATGGACAAAAAGAAAATAGAAGAATTCTATTTCATATTGCACCAATATGCATGTACTTGAAAAAAAGAGGGGGGGGGGAGGTGTTTTTGTGATAGCTGATCTAGTTCCCCTGAACTCACATTGTGAAGAACACAAGATTTGAAGGAAAAAGTGATGTTGCAATCTACAGGGGTAGAACTGATATCAGTCCTAATCTTGCACATGAATACGCTTAATAGAACATAAAGCCAACTCGGCATAACTTGAGGCTCAAAAGTCGAAGTTTCCCCAAGACCAATCAATTTTTGGAACCAAACTATCCAAAAAATGTGTTATTAACATTTCCTAAGTCAAATTTTCCCAAGTCTAACAATTTTTGTTGCCCTTCCAACAGAGTTGAATAAAGCAGAACTCGCTGAACACACACTCAGTGTGTGTACCATGTACACACTGGGGCCTATAACAAGAAATCAACAGCCATGACATACATGTAGATGCTTGAATACTTCAATTCTATTTTAGTAGTTATTATGATATCAAACATTTTTTTTAATTTTCTTGTTCTTCCTAACCTCAATACTAAGTTGGGAGGGATTGGAAGAACTTCTGCTTGTGCAGGGCCTTCGCTGTGGAATGCTTTCCCTCAAAAGATTTGTAATAATCAGATCAGTTGAAGTGTTTAAAAAATCTATAGGGTCTCATGAACTTACATTACTGACAGGGTGCCTGGTGTTATGAGTTGCACAGAATCTAGCAGCAGAGATGGGTAGATCAGTCTCGTAGCGCTTGTGGGATCTCCTACATACTCCACAGGGCATAGCATCGGCCGCCTGAAAGGAGAATTGGGGGTCAGTTAAAATAAATCCTGTAACAACGTGAACAAATGACATCCTTACATGATGATGACGACGACTTGGTGTCTTGAGCATTTGCTCAAAATAGATATGGCACTTTACAAATACAGTCAAACCTGTCTATAGCTACCGCCTAAGGGAAACACAAAACTTGGTCTTTGTAGACAGGTTCCTTCAGTGAATGTTTCATTAAGAAACCATTTTCAAGGGAAACAAAAAATGTGGTTTTTGTGGACATGTGGTCACTAAAGCAGGTTTGTCTGTATTATTAACCGACTTTGTGTTTTATTTTTCATCAGTACATCTTGGATTTGGATCTATAACAAAATGCTATAATGACACTTTGTAAAGCATAGCAGAGTATATTTGCATAGTGTTTGCACTATATCAATGCACATTGATATCATTACTACCTTTTTCTGATCTGTATTTTCAATACTGATGTGTGGAAGATTTGAAGTCTTAACTCTTGCAAAATGCATCATCAAAATCAGCTACATAAATAGCTGATGTGTAGAGGAATCATGAAAAAGAAAATGAACTAAGAATGAATGGCATATCTAATATACACAACAACAACAAAATCACATGAGGAATAGAACCTCCCTAATGTATTTTCTCATTTTCTCTACAACCCATCCTACTCTATAACACATTCTTACCTCTGCCATTTTCTTGAATAAATCGTTGACCTGTTTCAGAAGTAGAGAAAAGATCACAATTAAGACTATGAACTGCTCCCCAATATTACAAAGCAATCATGTAAAAGAACACCTAATCTGTAATATACATTATAATAACAACTGTTGAATCCTGTTAAATTACATATATATATATACATATATAGTCACACATAAGTCATAAGTCATAAATGAAGAAGATTTTTTTTATTAAATCAAAAATATAATAATACTCTACCAACATCAATTGAACTTTCACACTTGGACAAGCACATTCATTGAACCTTTAAAAGGTCTGATTAAGAAAACTGCAAAAACAAAGAATAAAAAATAATGAGGATTGAGCTCTGGTTGTCAACTGCGTGCATGGTTTTGACAAGCCTGATCAAGATGCCTCTCCTTTCCACTAAAGATATTGGACGAGCACCAGGAAACGTCCAATGCTCATCAAAATTTGAATGACTTGATGCCTCATTTTTGCAATTTCCTTTCAGAGACTCGTTTATTGTAAAATGGCTAGGCTCACTCATGCACGAATGGTATGATTCCATTCGCATATCATTTGAAGAGGATTGACTTATGTTTGTTTTGACATATGAAAGATATAAATAGTGTCCACTTTTTTTTTGGGGGGGGGGGGGCCAAGCGACCTTGAGTTTTGACCTTGTCACTAACCTTGTCTTGTAGATCTTCCTTGTAGTCAAGCTCAAAGTCATATTCTGTTCTTTTAGTCTGAAAAGAAGCAAGAAATTCCATCATAAAAATTGCGTTTGAAAAAGTAAACAATAGGTTTAAATATACAAAATTAAGATATTGTAGTGACCTTGCTTTGCACATCTAGATGTGGGTGCAGCTAAAATGACAGTGTTTTCACCAATCCTGATCAAAACGTGCCTAAAAAAAAGTAAAATTGCTGGATAAAGTTCAAACTCCAAAAATCTGACAACCACATTTAAATTATACTCAATAATCCAAGAGCAAATAATTATGCAGTGTTCTGTAGCTAAATGTGTCAGAACAAGAAGTAATACTTCAACAAGTACATGTTGTTATTTGCTATAAACATACAAAAACGCTGCAGCACTAATGTCCTTTGACAAGACATTAATTACCCAGTAGGAAGAAATTCCTTGAGTGTTTGAGCGCCTTTTCATGGTAGCTCGGTTAAAGCCCGGGTAATAATATGATTGCAGGGCCCTCAAGGAGAACAGTATGAATACTGATGAGGCTACACTGGGTAAACAAGACATATTATTATTATTATTATTATTATTAAAACAAGCCTTACCGTGTCACTTAGTATTGCATAGGCTTTCTGTAGAATCTGGAAGGCCTCATTGGCTTGAGGTTGATCAGTCTGTTTGGAAAAAAATGAAATGAAAAAGAAAGAGTAATTATACAAAACATGTGGCAAATGTATGAAATATACCCAAAGGATTAAATACAAAATATAAACCTGTTAAAACAAACATGTTCTTGTTGGAATACAGGAATGGGTACAAATACTTATACACAGGATACAATATGGCATGTTCCATATTTTTCAGTTTGTCAGGGCTACATTTTTTACAATTTTTGCCCGTTTTTTGTTATTACTCACAAAACGCCAGATAGGATTCCCTCTATGAAAATTGAAATGTGTGGTGGCTGTACAGCCGAAAAAGTTGTTTATTCTCCTGCTTCAATGGAAATTAATTCAACTCGACACAAAACCTTAGAAACATACATAAAGTTCATGAGTAATTTGAAGACATATCCAATTTACCAATTTGTAAAAATCTCACAATTATGAACCAACTGCACCATTTCCGCTCCTTCTGTATTCTGTTCTGTGAAGCGCATAGAGACATGCAATTATGCCTACGTTTCATGCGCAATACAGAGATGTTTAATTATTGTTATTATTACTAATACATTTCCAAAGAAGAAGAGGAGAAGACCTCTTAAAGGCTTTCTAGATGATTTAATCGCAGAATGTGGAGCAACAGGATATAAACGTATGGCTCAAGACCAAGGTACTTGGAGAGCAATTGATGTAGAATTCTGTTTGGGTCACTGAACCTGTCATACTGACAGATCACTATTGATGATGAATATATTTCCAAGGGGATGGGGGTTGTTCTCTGTAATCTGGTAGTTTCAGGGGGATATGTTTCGACTCACTTTATCAGGATGGACAAGCATGCATTGCTTGCGGTAGAACTTCTTGATATCTTCCTCAGGGGCATCCTCGGCCACTCCTACCACCTCGTAGTAGCTACCAGGATCACAGGCAAGGATGCGATGAATGGCTGCATGCTCTGAGGGTTCATCAAGTTGAGAACAACAAAGGATTAGCTCCTACTTATTAAAAAGAATTAATTACCCTACAGATGTTCCAAAACAGAACTCTCAGATCTTTCCAAAAGTCTCTCCTTACCATTCCACAAATAAATACTAAATTCTATGGGTCTTGCTCTTTTCAGGTTGCATCGGCCAAACTTTGGAATAAAACTACTGGAAAATCTAAAAAACTTTGATACTGTTGACAACTTTAAGGCGTGCTTAAAACAATTCTTTTCGAAAATACTCTCCAATGTTAAAGATAAAGACCAGTCATGGTTGTGTGATTGTATGGTGAAAGAAACGTTGTGGAATCGATCAGAAAAGGTTGATCATCTAGCATATAAGTATTGGTGTGTACTGCAAGGTTCTGGAATCATCAAAATGATAAGAAATTTGGCCCAGTCTTCGTAAAGTTACAAGCACT
The DNA here is from genome assembly GCA_003118195.1 of Hemicentrotus pulcherrimus. Taxonomy (NCBI): domain Eukaryota; kingdom Metazoa; phylum Echinodermata; class Echinoidea; order Camarodonta; family Strongylocentrotidae; genus Hemicentrotus; species Hemicentrotus pulcherrimus. The sequence continues at coordinate 369,962 of BEXV01000099.1, forward strand.
GTACATAGAAAGATGTATATGGGACTACACACATGTGCCCGACACATGCGTTTATCTCTCACACACCAATAGATAAACTAATTTACCAAATATATCAATTAATAGGCGGTTTCCCGGCAAATTTGTTATCATCATGTATTAGTCACTCTTTCACATGATTGGTAATAAGAGCTTCCATTTCATTTTTTGAAATTGGGGCGTTTATAATACTGGTCTTTACCTTTAACGAGAGAAAGTATGTTGAGCATATATCTCACTCTACTTATGTTACTTTATCCACCTTTCGTTCTTACTTTCTTATTATCGTTATTAACACCATTATTAACACCATGAAATCACAATCTTTAATAATGATAAGCTAGCAAATTTCCTCTATGCTAGGCAAGGTCATTTTATATTCATGTATATTTGTGTAACATTGTCAAGAGCAAATTTTGTCAAGAGCAAACATTGTCAAGAGCAAATTTCCTCTATGCTAGGCAAAGTCATTTTATATTCATGTATATTTGTGTAACATTGTCAAGAGTAATTTAGCTTACTTAGAAAATGAACAAGATACAAAGATTGGACTTTAAATTAATACACAACTAACACATGAATAGGTGCCATTGTATCTTGTGAGCAATCATCAACTTGAAGGTCTAATAGTTATTTTCATGGAACTTTCACAAGAGGGTTTGGGTGCGAGTTACTGGAAAGTCTACAGGAAACCAATACTGAAGAATTCTTTCATCATTAAAGCCTTTCCGACCTAGTTTGGCCATGAGGGATTAGACCTCCCTGCATTATCAATGACAGGTGGTTATCAATTGACATAAGAAGAAGGGGATAATGGGGGGCTAACAGGTGCCGGTTAGACATTGTTTGCCATATAGAGGGTACAAGTAGCTATACGGAGTGCAGTCCTGCATTAAGTACATGAAAATCTTACTCCCCCCAAAAAAATGTTGATGATGATAATGAATGGCTTACCGGTACTAGGAAGCTCAATGTTCTGGGTCTGTTTCTTCCTGGGTTTCTTTGTCCTGGCTCCATGCTCCTGCTCCCGACTGCTACCCCAGCCCCCATCGCCGAACTCTCTCTGGTGGCTTCGATGAGAGCTGAAGAACCCGTTGTCATCGTCTCTAGGGGTTTTCTCCCTGTACCATACCCACAACTCCCTTCCGCGACGGTAGGCAAACTTGCAGGTGTCCCTTGCGCTAGAAAAAGAAAGTATTGGAAGGAAAAATATGTTTTGTAATCAATTACTTTAAAAAGAAGATGAACATGTCAGGCAATATCTCATTAGATTGTTAATGGAAGACTACTGAACAAAGCATGGAAGCTTCCTTTAACAAAATTTTCATGTTTTCTTGAATTTAAGAAAAACAATGCTTTCATCCATGTATATGTTGAACTAGATACAAATTCATTTCACGATTTTCTTTCATATCAAGTTTCTAAATGGATCATATGTCCGAGAACCATTGTCTATAGATTAATGAGGAAGTAAAAGCAGGGGAGGTATACTTACAGGGCCAACAAGAATGACAGAATGACGAGACAGAGTAGGATGGTGAAGAGTATTAACCATGCAATTCCATTACACAGCTTCTTGCCAAGATGAAACCACCATTCTGTGAGTGATAAAAAAAAAACCTTTGTAGCTGCATTTTCATCTACATGTATATTCTTTATAATCTTTAAAATCAATCATAATAGATAATTCTTGCATCATTTTAATAAGTGAAATGATCTATTCACTCACGAAGCAACAAGGGATGTACAAAAAAAAGCAGTCAAATAATCTTCATTGCTAATTGTTTTGCTAGGCAAATTATCAGATAGTTTTCATTAAACTAGGATGATCTGTTACTGTTTACAATTCACAACTTCATATTACATTTGGGAGGAAAATTACACAGTACAGAGCTTGAGGGAACTATTATTTTTCCCCCTCTCAATTGCTCTCTCCTGTATATAAACAGTAGTAGGAGTGAAGAAGATGTTTAACATCTTCAAGAGTAGATCATTGTTTTATAGAGAATTAGGTACTAAAAGTTGATACACTGCATTGTAAGGCACTCACCATCAGTGATTCCCCTTGTCAGGTCTTCCTCAAAGTCACTATCTTCAGCGCTGTCCTCCTGGGAAGGAGTCCGAGGTCTACCTTCAGGTTGGACAGGCCATGGCCTTCTTGGATGCTGGGTGCTGGTCCCTGGCATTGGTCTGTCTTTAGCTGATCCTGATCTCTTGGCCTTGGACTCCTGCTCTGCAGAATTGGGTTTACTGTAGGTTGCTCTGGTAGGACGCTTGGCATGTGAGGCACTTGATTGTGGCTTCCCCTGCTGTTTCTTTTGCTCCTGCTTTTCTCGCTGTATCCTTTGCGCTTCCTTCTCCTGCTGCCTCCTCTGTTCCTGCAGCTCCTGTTGTCTCTTTTGTTCACGCAGTTTCTGCTGCTGCTCTTTCTCTAGGTGTTCTCTCTGGGCTCTCTCCTGCTGTTTCTTCTGATCCTCCCTTTGCTTTTCTTTCTCTTTTGACAACCAGGAGTTCTTGAGACCCTCTCTCAATTCTGCAAAGGCACTAGCATCAAAGACCTCTTCCGAAGGGTTATTTCCACACTGAGCAGAAACATTTGGTTGTTTTGTTTGGGAAAATGTTTTCTCCTCTGATGATGCAGATCCTGTGCTCTGCTTAACACCAGAAGGAGCTGATCTGCTGTTTGAGCTTGATCGAGAACTACTTGGAGTAGAGGATTTTCTGTAGCATTGTGCTGAACAACCAAAAGGATGGTGGAAACCATCCATATGAGATTCTCCACTGCATCTCCTCTCTCCTCTTCCTTCATCAGAAGAACTCTGAGTCCCGCTGGAGTCCCGCCTCTGGGGGGTCCCACTGGAGTCCCGCCTCTGGGGGGTCCCACTTGAGTCCCGCCTCTGGGGAGTCCCACTGGAATCCCGCCTCTGGGATTGATGTTTTGTTGCTTCCTCCACTTTTGGATCCGATGACCTTCTCAAAACACCAGTTTCATCATACTTCTTATAGCTGTACATCCTGGAAGGTCGGGGATCCGTCGGTGAAGCAGGCTGCTTGATCGATTCTCTGTGATGCTGAGAAGACGTAGGCTCTACTTTCATGGCAGAGGCTTTGCTTGCTAATGCATCCTTTGCACTGGATGAAGGCACAGTTTGAACAGGGTGCAGAGGTAGATCTTTGCTTGGAACTGTTCCATTCGCCATTCCTTCATTCATACTGCTACTCACAGATTTTATCAGGTTGGCTGGTTGCTGTACAGTTGGACGATCAGGCAGCTCACTACACTGTTCTGACTCTGCTGCACAGGCATGATCCTTTCCCTTGGTATGGTTATCCAAAGAAATATTTGAATGGCTATTTTTAAGGATCCTCGCTGCTGATAATGGGTTTGTTGACTTTTCTGCCTCCTTCTTCTGTTTCTGCACAGCTGTTTTGACAGGTTTCTGACCTCCAAATATCCTTTTGGGGTCAAAGAACAGAATGCTATCACTGGTACTTGTCTTCTCTTGACCCTGTGTCAGCATTGATGTAGCTTTAGGACTGGTGTGTTTTGAGCTTCCAGTGGTTGTTGGAACTTTGCTGCCATTGCCTAATTTCAATTCATCAGTTAGTTTCAACTTCTCTATAGAGCTATTACCATCTAATTCACAACTAGATGTTTGATTCTGTACAGGAGCTGATCTCATACCCTTAACAAAATCCTCCTTTCTGTTATTTTGTGATGTACCAATGACACGATCTGTCACATGTCTGGAACAGTCTGAGCTGTCATTCTGTGATTCTATATGCTTATCAAGAGAAGCAGCTTGGGCAATCTGCTCCTGGACATTCTTAGATGACACACAGGGTTTTTCTGAGACTTCTTTAGGTTTACCACAGTATGAAACACCCAATGACATATCATCCTTTATTCCAATGTTTTCTTTGCCTGGTGCAGATTGGGAAACTTTTCCAGAGAGAGTAGATTGACTATCACACTCGTCACATATACTGCTTTCAAGGCAAGGAGCATGATTTAATGAGACCTGGTCCATAGGTGGCACTTGTTGACATGAAGTTTTGGAATTCACTGCATGTGCTTTGGAAGCAAGGAGAGAGTTTGCACCTGCATTGTCCGGTATACATAATTTACTCTGTGATGAGTTTGTAGGTTTGGATGATTGCACAATATGTTCAGACGAGGTGTTGTTCAGAGATTTGGAAGATAGTTTAGGCCCTAAACCTGTTCTCTTTGGGTCCAAGTGAAAATTTCTGTCTATACCCTCCGTCGGCTGCTCTTTGGTCTTAATCTGGACTGTCTGTTTTCCACATAATTCAGTTTCAGATTTATCAGCTGGAGCCATGCTCCTGCGTTTGTCCCGAGGCAACTTGGGTTTCCTCTTTCCTGGTCGGATCTTGCCATTGCTCAATGTCTTCCGTGTCGTTGTTCCACTTTTAACACTGTTGCTCTGCTGTGCCTCCTGTACAGTCACTGGATCCGAGAGTGACCTTACTTCTTTACCTCCCATCCTATCCTTCAGATCTGACGAGTCTACGTTAGATGCTGTCTCTTGGTGATCTCCTATGGAGTCGCATCTTCCAGGTTCTGGTAAGAGAGTCTTTGTTGGTATATGGCACTCACCATCTGTTGCCGGGACATTGACTGCAATATCACGGTCACCAACAGGTAGATTCCCTATATGCTGACTGTACAAACTCTCTCCACACACTGGACCTAGTTCTTCAATCATCTGTGATGGAAACTGAGACTCTCTTACCTCATCCCCTGTCCCTACCTGCATGTGTTCATTTGAATTTATGCTGCTCTCTGGGGTTAGAGGTTCAGGATCTTTGTCCCGATACTTCTGCAGGAACGCTGCCATTACTTTCTCATTCAGTGAGGCTGTTTTTTGAGAATTGGCATGTGACTTCTGTTTATGAGCCCTTCCAGCTGAAACAAACTCTGTGTGGTTGAGCCCTTTCTTCGCCCACTCTCTTCGCTCTTGCCTGCCTTTCATGTCCTCTTCTTCATTTTTTCGAGCTAATTCGTCTTCCTGAAGCTCCCACTCATTAACTGCAGGATTTGCCATATTCCCAACCATATCTGGTTCGCTGGGCTGCCAGTTTTCAGCTTGCACTGGGGAATACTCCCCCTGATTCCAATGCCAGTCTGCTAATCCTGAGACGTTAGCATCGTTCACACCGTCACAGGGTGACCAGGCGCCACCGGGTGTTGTAACTCTGCTTCCATCACTATGGAAACCAACATCATCATGTCCATACACCTGCTGATCATATGTTCCAAAGGGTAACCCATTGGTGGTTGATTTTGGAGTGTGCTGCGTATCATGATACCCTGAAGCTGCTGCTATGGTCTCTGAAGACCAGTTACCTGCTTTCTTCTGGTGCTGGACTCCTGCACTTGCTCCAGCCATCTCGCTGGACTTCATCGACCAGATACTATCAAAGGGTCCAATAGAGTAAGGCTCCTTCAGGTGTTGAGGTGGGGCTGCTGGGGGTCCGGGGGGATGCCATTCGTCTGTGGAATGGGATGATGGATAAGACAGTCCATTGGAAGGTTGGCCAAGGCCACCAGAGTGCATCTGGGGGCTTGTAGGCATCTGATGCTGTTGATATGGTGATGACGGATACAGAGATTCCTAACAGGTGAAAAAGGATAAGAACATTTACCAGTAGTGAATTTTTTTCTTCAAAGTTTGCATTGCATAGTTGTATATTTTAAAACAATTCAATCAAAGCACTTCCATTGCAATTAATTACATCTCTTTCCCACAGAAATAAGAAGTCAACCAAAAGAAGTCTACTGATTTATCATACTACACTGCAGCATACACTAAAACATGTTGAAAATATATGTCTTGTATTTAGTACATGATCAGACATGTATAATACAAGTACTATATGTGGGTGGGGAAATGGAAATGCTCCCAAATGAAAAATTAAATTTGAAAAATTACATGTAGCAAGATGTCTATATTAGGAACAGGAAAGTAATTCATTTTGAATTTACTATATTGATACTATATTGATTACAATGAAAGAAGCGCACCATGAAAGAAGTGCATCGTATATTCATTCATTATGTAAGATGATGACGTGGATCCTAGGCAAATGATTGGCTGAAAGCGAACACGGGACCAGGCATTTACATGTATTTTGCCTAACGCGTAATTTGGATAATGACTGGTCATTATCCAATTCTAATGACCGGCCATTAGTAAAATCATGTTATAAAACACCATTTTATGAAACAAATAAAACATAATCTTTTAAAACAAATAATACACATCATTTTGTACGGGCATTAGTAAAATTTGTAAAATTACTAATGACCTCACTGCTGTGTATTATATGTATACTATTGGCAATACCGGTATATGGTTTGGAGCTAAAACCTGCAAAGGTACTCTGGTGAACATCAACATTCAGGCTTATATTTATATACTAGTATGTCATGATTGTACATCGTTGTTCAATTTCACATATACGAAGGAGGTCAGAGGGCCGTGATGGATTGTATTAATCTCTCACCCTCACTGGTTAAAAAACAATCAATCCAGATGTATAAACAAACAGACGCTAGAAGAACTTTCCGTGTAAATTACTGCCTTCACTTTCGAAATAAAGTCTAACATAATTGTATGTCAGATCATGAAGCCTGTGAGTCATAAAGCCTGTGAGTGCAACGACCCACATTATTTTTGTTTTTCTTTTAACGGTTCACTTCCTTTGAAAATTATCTAGAAGAGTACACAGTTTGTGATCCAATATAGTTTGGATGGATGTACAGTGAGTACTGCTTGCTATCAGCTAATTGATTGATTGAAAGAGTGATTACAGTTCTACAGACCCTATTGCTTGTGATGACATTCTGAATGTGTGTGTGTGTGTGTGTGTATTGGGTTTTTACAGACGTGTATCAATCAGGTTTGATTATTTACGTCTGGGGACCGACCTTTAAACGTCACCATCCGAAAGACGTGACTCAGTTTCGAACCTGTGTCCTCAGCTGAGTCAGTTTGTAACTTCCACTTTTTAGCTGGATTACAGGCGCACGCCACAACGCCTAGATTTTAAACCACTTACATTTGCAGAGGGCGCTGTGGCTGGATTTGCGTTGAATTTCTGTCTATCACCAGACGGTCCTGACCCAAATAGCTTGGCATAGATGCTGTCAAAACTGCGGAGGAATGAATGAATGAGATCAAGAGAAATAAAGTAAATTAGAGAAACATAGAAATTTAAATTATCTGCCATAAAAATGTACACATACATTGTAGTAGTGGTTTAATAGTGGTAGTACTGATGGTTATTTTACCGGACTTCTAAGAAAGCATAAATGCTTGTTAGTAAGCAACCAGAGGACCGACGGCTTTAGGTCCTCTCCGAGAGACCTGGTAATGAAGATTAATGCCTTACCAAAGGGCACTAGCGCATCACCTTGGTTTCAAACCCGGGTAGCCGGATGATGAGACCACTGCTCTACCAACTGAGCTATCACGCGATTCGCGCCTCATTGTACTGTTCATTTAATGATAAACTCCAGTTCTGGTAAAAAAAAGAAAATTAATCTCACAGAATCAAACAAAACTTACACTGAATGTTCAAGATTACAAATAAATGAAATGTGCCAAACAATTTTGGAAGAAAATGTGTACTGGCTGAGTAATGAGCATAGAAAGATAAGGAAATCAGTACTACGGTATTAACCCCGACACCATTTGTGTTGTCCCATTTATAGCTTTCTGTGTACAGTGTTTGTTACTTTACCAAGACTTGGCCAAATTTATAATGATTTTGATGACACATGTACTACTATATATGTACATGTACTGTACATGTACAATGTCTTAATATTACAATAGTACAGCTACAATGTACATGTATATGTAAATGTATTTACAGTATGCATTTGTATATGTTTTTACAAACCGCATTAAAAAAAACTCTAGAATAACACACCTTTATATCTTTTATGAGTACCAGTATGCATTTTAGGTTAAAGTCTTTGTAATGCGTGGGGATCGATGCACAAGGAGCCCACTCCATTGTTCCCCTGCCTGACAAAACTCATATTGACATACCTCGAATGCAAATTTTAAAAAATGTGCCTCATTTCCAGTTTACCACAAAAGGTATCTGAACATATGCGATCAAATTGATTTGTTTTCTTAATTAGTTTCCTTTGTCAAATGTTTGTGTCTGTCATAACATTAAAAGACTTGTACCCCCCCCCCCTCCTAACATACATTATCACCACCCATGAATATGGTGGATCTATCCACTATTCTGAGGGAATTAGTACCAGACTTTTATTCACTGCATGAGTGATAATTAATTAGCCTATGAAGATGTTACAAAAATACATAATCTATTATCAAAAGAAGGCTTAATAAACACCAGTCTTTGACTTAAAAGACAACTTTATGAATACACATGTACACTGTTTATGTCTGCTTGCAGTGAGTGTATGCTGCAGTCTCAATGTGCATGATAATGTACTTGGCTAGCACACACACACACTACACTATATGGAATGTTCAATGCATATTTTGAACACAATAGAGCATGACCTTCCGCTGTGGAGACTGAAATTGATTTTTAGCCAGTTAGATACTTATACTTGTAAACTAGTGAGGAGTACACTTTTTTAATTGACGTAATTTGACATGAAGATCATACATCACAGACACAGTTGCAAATTTTATACAATGCACGCATGGTTCTTCCCCCTGAATTTCCACATACATGTACATGTACACTGACACTGTGAATGTTGTAGTGTACTGTCTATATTAATCATGGTCTAATACCCAGGACACACATGCATGCACATTCTGTACATGTGGGGAGGGGTGAACTATAATGGTGTACAATAAAAGTGTTACAAATTCATAATTTTTTTCCCCTCGTTTACTGTAGTTATTCATTAAGTTTAAAATGATGAAATACAGGCCTGGATTTTTCTCTGTTTTGGGTCATACTACACAAATCTGTCTTGCCTTTAAACTTCACTATCCCGTAGGAATTACCAAATTCACCCACTGCCCAAGTACATGTAATCCCTGTATTAAGCCGATGTGAGTGAATATTACTCCAAAAAAATTAAGAAAAAGTGTGTTATAAGTTGTAGACTGATCCACCTGGAAAACAATGGAATTTCGGACTTCAGAAGAAAGAAAAAAAGTATCTTCCCTGAGATAAAATTACTGAGTCTATCTGTGATCCTACAATCAATTAAGTTCAATCAATATTAATACAAATTTAAATCATGCACATAATTTGAATATGAAATGGGGGAATTTGGAACTACACATGTACATAAAAAAAGCCCTGTATATGCCTTGTATAACCATAGATCCCTAACATACAAAGTGATAATGATAATCAACAAACAAGAACAAAAAATATCAACACAATGGAGGAATATTTTGTTAATTATAACATGGCATTATATAAACTAACAACAGAAAAAAAACTATACATATTAAAGAGGAAGGAGTAACAAGTAATAAAAATCCTTAATAAATCAGTGTTACTATTGTGATGTCTAAAAATATGCATGTACAGTACATGTATTAAAGGGCAGATTTTTGGGTGGTTGGTTGAATTCTCTGAAGTGGGTAAAATGGAGAAGAAAAAAATAATACAGAAATACAAGTACATCTACACATAAATGTATGCTTGCTTTGACCTGTATTCCAAATAAGCACACAAACTTTGATAGCTAAATATGAACATGTTAATAGCCCTATGGTACAAATAAACAATTTGCATTTTATTTCTTCGCAAAATGATTTTGGCCTACATGTATCTAGACATGGGCATTTTCCCACAAAAACATGAAAATAGCATGAGGCTATCGCTAAAATGAGTAATGTTACAATACAGACCTATCTAAGCCTTGCTTCTCTATATCCACCTGAGTCTCTCTGCTGCCTTCGCACGGCATCTTGAACAATGATTGTGAATCGGTTACAGAAACATCCAGGTACATGTATGTGCCACAATTATTGAAAGGATAAGTGGGAATAACAGGATCGAAAGGCAATCAATGCAATAGACGAATCAGGTTTTACCACGAGACCATGAAAGATATGACATTTACTTCATCATGTACACCACCATCAAGCCAGGTTGCACAATGGCTATGGTCGGTAGCATTGTCATTTCGAAATACCATAAATCAATGCAGGCTATTTTGAGGGGAGGGAATTACCCACTTTATCTCCTGGTCTGTCTCAACTCTTGTCTATATTTTTTACGATCAATTATATTGTTACATGTCATTTTGTTAATGACATTAATATTAATGAACACATTGGTTTAATATTAACATTGGAATGTAGGTGGAATGTAGGTGGATAGTGGGGGAGGGGGGGGGGTGCAATAAATCCAGGGACATTTTGAAGAAATATACAGTTTGCAATTTTAATTACTGAACATCATAAATACCAGCCTACATGTTGTACATGTACAATGTTCATACAGCACTTTATTTAAAATACTACTCTACGTGAGAAAACATTTATAATAGTAGAACCTTTGAAAAAGGAAGATCAGCATATTCATGGACATTTATTGACAGTATGGTCATGATTTTAAAACATTCAATATGAGCAGTTAGCTTGATTGATGGTCAAGCATCAACGGTCAATATAGGTTTACATACATTTGCATGAAGTCCACATCCACACAATTTAAACCTTAATTGTCCTAAACTAATGAAACATTTGTGCACACATAATAGATATTTGTTGAGGGAAACTACCTTGAAAATAGATAATTTCCCACATCCTCCATAGGCCCACATGTACCTATACACATACGTGCCACTAAAAGCCCATGACAGCATACAGTACACTGTGCCTGTGGTGCAGGGGTCACTGCAAGCAGGTTTTGTGAATTTGTTTACATATTTTTGTATTTATAACAACCCATTTCCTGTGTGATAAGACTCCAGACAGCAACTTTCAGCCAATTTTTTTTCTTCAAATAAAATAATGCAAGCTACATGTACAGCTGCACTTTAAAACTGACAAGATGTGTCTAGAGAGGCAAGAGCGCTGCAAAAACTCCCTTGTTTATTTATTTTTTTACTTTATTTATTTTTTCATTTTATTTTCAAAGAGAGATCATGGTGACAGCCTATTGGTCATACATGTACATGCCACTAGTATTGCAGTTCATTGTATGCTTCAGGGAACAAATTAATATTTATTTTTCGGGGGCTACTTTTCAAGCTTGCCTGCATTAAAATAACACTCTAAAATTTGTTTTGCATTCAACTCTATGCAAATTTATGGGGGCTCTTTTGGGCATTTCGGGGCAAATTCGCCCTGAGCCCCCATGTATTTTTTTCACTGGTATGCTTGAAGAATAAATTTATGTTTTGGGAGAGTCTTGGGTTTAGGGAAATTAGGGTCAGTCCCGTTTACATTTTATAGGTTTAACTGTAGAGGTCTCGTGGATAAGTCACCCGACTGCAGATCACAAGGTGCGGAGTTTGAGTCCCGCTGCAACACTAATGTCCTTTGGCAAGACATTAATCTATATTCAATACTCTCCACCCAGGTGTTAATTGTTAAATGGGAACCCTGTCGGATGCGAAAGTTAATGTCCGATGACAGGAGTGATAATAACACATTGTTGTATCGATGTATTGGGCGCTATGTAAAAGTGGAATATTATTATTATTACCCAAAATGTACCCAATCATAAATAATGGGCGCTATATAAAACTGTCGTAAGTACAAGTTCACAGACAACCAATTGAAATGCATGTTTAATTTAATACATACGTTCCAATGGGTTGTCAGCTAATTTGTACTTACAAAGGTTTTGTGAAACTATGTGCAGGGGTACTGAAGAGAAACAGTATAATTAGTAATCATTTCTATTTCATAGAGATGAATTTTTGTATTTCACCAAGCTGCAGATTCATGACAATTTGAACAGGATGAAGATGTTGATCTTAGGCCTATAAACGATGATCAGATCGGGGGCTGATCTTGAGCCGATAGGTGAGATCAGATGATAATTTCCGATCGCTGATCAATAAATATGATCAGAAAAAAAATTGGCAGATTCTTTTTCTTTTCTTTCTCTTTAATGCCAAAAATTTTCAAGTTTTGGGGTATCAAATGCTTTAAAAACATGCATAGCTGGGATTATTTTTTAATTTAGAGTTGTGTAGACCATGTTCGTCGATATTTAGAGCCTTTTCATGACTTTGAAATTGATCATATTGGTCTAAGAAAAGAGGGAAAACATGCAGAAAATTTTCGGCATTGAATATATTTTATTTTAAATCTACTGATTTTGTTTGGCCGATACCAATTACAGGTGCGAGGATGTCGCTTCGATCTTCCGATCCAATCAAAGCCCCAACTTACAGGGTTAGTTAATCTCTTCAATCACCAATCATCAATGACCACTTGTGTAGTTTACTTCAATACATGGTCTGGCAACTGGCAAGACAGCTTTTGAGAAAACTTTACTCAATTATCATTAATATTTTACCAAACGACTATTAAGTGTACTGTAATACATGACGACTCTTGCATATATTTGTTTTGGGTAGGGTTGTCAAAGAGTAAAACAGAAAATAGTTGCATTTTAGTAAACTCAATGATTTATAAAAAAAAAACAATCAATTTATGATTATGGGCAAAACCATTTGATTTGCAATACCATCATGTCACCAGAATGATGTATTTTAGGTTTGGCCATTTACAGATAACTGTTGCAACCTTTACTCATATTTAGCAGTCTTTTTTGCTGTGCCAAATAATACTGATCATTTCTTGCCCTAACAACTAAGGCTGTGCACAACGGTGTAATGAGGTACCTGAATACACTCCCAGGTATTCAAACGCCATGTTTTTTACGTTGTTTTTTGTTGTTGTCACCACCATACCACGGGAGCAGTAACCAAAGTCCGTCTACGAAAACTCAAGCAATTTTACTAGAGTTGCAGTTGAAGGTGCCGATTTTATAATAATAACAGTAAACAATGCTGTTTTAAAAACCAAAGTTGGCAGAATAATCCATTTTCCTCTGAGTCCAAACAGAAATCCGGACATTTGGTCCCAGTTTCTGAGTGGTGAGTTTGATAGTTTGATAGCTAGGAAACATTTTTACCGACGGAACCATGCCGCCGGCTGGCGCTATCCCTGGTACAGGTAAGTATTGGCCTGGACAGTGCCAACTGGGTGACCAGGATTTTTTTTTTTTTTTTACGGCCTAATATTCGAGTACGAGAAATTGTACTTGAGTACATGTAGTTGTCAACAGTGCGAGTACTCGAGTATTCGACTACTCGTCGCAGCCCTACTTGGAACTAACACACAAAAATACTTTTCCTCCAAAATTTGTATGTCTGATAGTGATAAGAAGATCTACTCAACAGTAGGAGCGCTGGTCCGAGAATAATGATCGAGGATCGTCTTCATAAACGCAGACAGTATTGCAAGAGTGTCCACATTTTCGTTGACAATTTTGATTTCCCATCCGAAAAACGGATTCCACAATGATTTATTGATTTTCTTGATGCATTTTACATAAACTTTGTACAGAGACTTTCACATTATGAGCGATTATTCCTCGGGAAGACGGGCAAACCATAAAAGTAGACGGTGTGTACTGACTACCGAGGGTATTTTATTCCGTGGAATAATTTTTCGATTGGGAACCCAAAACCTGCAGAGCGCTGAAGAGAAAACAATCCTTACTTTTTCAGACGCATTTTGTCTGCATGCATATCCGAGGATATTCTAGTTCAAAAAGAGAATCCTCATTCTNTATATTTGTTTTGGGTAGGGTTGTCAAAGAGTAAAACAGAAAATAGTTGCATTTTAGTAAACTCAATGATTTATAAAAAAAAAACAATCAATTTATGATTATGGGCAAAACCATTTGATTTGCAATACCATCATGTCACCAGAATGATGTATTTTAGGTTTGGCCATTTACAGATAACTGTTGCAACCTTTACTCATATTTAGCAGTCTTTTTTGCTGTGCCAAATAATACTGATCATTTCTTGCCCTAACAACTAAGGCTGTGCACAACGGTGTAATGAGGTACCTGAATACACTCCCAGGTATTCAAACGCCATGTTTTTTACGTTGTTTTTTGTTGTTGTCACCACCATACCACGGGAGCAGTAACCAAAGTCCGTCTACGAAAACTCAAGCAATTTTACTAGAGTTGCAGTTGAAGGTGCCGATTTTATAATAATAACAGTAAACAATGCTGTTTTAAAAACCAAAGTTGGCAGAATAATCCATTTTCCTCTGAGTCCAAACAGAAATCCGGACATTTGGTCCCAGTTTCTGAGTGGTGAGTTTGATAGTTTGATAGCTAGGAAACATTTTTACCGACGGAACCATGCCGCCGGCTGGCGCTATCCCTGGTACAGGTAAGTATTGGCCTGGACAGTGCCAACTGGGTGACCAGGATTTTTTTTTTTTTTTTACGGCCTAATATTCGAGTACGAGAAATTGTACTTGAGTACATGTAGTTGTCAACAGTGCGAGTACTCGAGTATTCGACTACTCGTCGCAGCCCTACTTGGAACTAACACACAAAAATACTTTTCCTCCAAAATTTGTATGTCTGATAGTGATAAGAAGATCTACTCAACAGTAGGAGCGCTGGTCCGAGAATAATGATCGAGGATCGTCTTCATAAACGCAGACAGTATTGCAAGAGTGTCCACATTTTCGTTGACAATTTTGATTTCCCATCCGAAAAACGGATTCCACAATGATTTATTGATTTTCTTGATGCATTTTACATAAACTTTGTACAGAGACTTTCACATTATGAGCGATTATTCCTCGGGAAGACGGGCAAACCATAAAAGTAGACGGTGTGTACTGACTACCGAGGGTATTTTATTCCGTGGAATAATTTTTCGATTGGGAACCCAAAACCTGCAGAGCGCTGAAGAGAAAACAATCCTTACTTTTTCAGACGCATTTTGTCTGCATGCATATCCGAGGATATTCTAGTTCAAAAAGAGAATCCTCATTCCTTTTGCAAGCATTAAAAAAAAAATGTAGAACAGAGTGACTAGACCTAATCTGTATTCAATTGTCACCTGATTGTTGAATAACTTAGGCTAGCCATGTTTTTAAGACTGGGTGCTTCATTTTAGTATAATTTCAATGACGTAAATAAAATGTAACATTTGTACTGTGTCTTTCTGCAGCTATAATGATTAGTCTATGCATGTGGCTACAGATTATTCCAATCATGCAGTTTTCTATTTCCCTTCCCTTCACCCACGGCCCACTGCACCCGCAATGGGTCCCATGCCATGTCTTACCCGGGAGCCGCCGCAGCTGTTGAGCCTGACGATTGATTCTTGTTGTTTGGTTTCGGATTAGCCCTGTATCTATCCATCTTCAGCAAAACCTTCAGGTTCCCTACGAACCTAGCTTCCTTCTCGTTTTGAAAACACGACGATCAATTCATATTTCAGTCCTAGGCCCTGCCAAACAGTGCGATTATATAGTGAAATGAATGGACGACCGACATCCATGCATGAAAACGAAGTGATCATGTCATTGTGAAAACGATAAATTTTCAGACATTTGTGATAATTGATTTGCAGAATAATTCAATTTAACGTCTAAACCGTGATGAATAGTCAAATATCAAATTATAGTAACAATATTAATGTTGATTTTTATCATACAGATTATAAATTAACTCTTTTAATTGTGATTTTAAAGACTTAAATACATAATTTAAGAATATGACATATAGTACATGCCTGAAGTATAGACTACAACTCAGGAGCAAATCCAAAAGGGCCAAAGTTTAATATTACTCTCGGCTATCCGGGAATTCTATTACTTAATTTGCAAATGCTTCAAAAGCAGCTTTAAATCAAAAGTAGTTATGATACTGAGATGATAAAATACTCATTAACAGCTAGAGCTTTTGTTTTCTCTTCTTCTTTTCTTGTACTCTAGATGATTATAGCTAAATCCCCTATTATGATGTTTCACTATAAACTATGCTCTTATTTATGAACTGCATGTACTAGTAACACTTACATACAAATTTGCTAGTCAGTATAGTCTTATAGTTATGCATTCTCTCTTATTCCATGGTGTGTTTCTGACTATTTTTTTAAAGTGTACCTCCGACCTTCATCTTGTAGAATCTGTTTGGAGCCATTAACTCAAACAGATGAATATAGAGAGAGAGATATATATAGGTCAGTTTCAATGTGGTTCAAGTTTCATTATAATTATATATACATGTACTATCAACAGGTTTGTCAAAAAGTTTAAGTCAATGGGGCAAAAAAGAGAAGTGTGCCCCCTTACAAATTTAGACCCCAAAAGGGCATATATGAAAAATCTGGTAACTTTTTCTCCTCATCAAAAATTAAGCATGTGCCTAAAATGGGATATCTGCCCTTTTCCTCTTTGTTAGCCTAGTCAGAAGATTATCAGATTTGTGTCCCCCTTCTTTAAGTGAATCATAGACCTGGGAGGTGTTTCACAAAGATCCTAAGTTGAACTTAACTCTAAGTTGGACTTAAAAATTATGGAAAGCCATAGCATCTCTGAAAATATTTTATAAAAGTTATTTTAAAAGGCATAAAATGGTGATTCAAATCATTCATATTTTCAATTATCATGGGAGATTTCATGTTCTTGCTGTGGAATTTATAAAAAGTCTAAAATACTTGTTTTTTCACTTTTGAATATATTTAAATCTAAGGCTACCAATGGCTCTCCATAATTTTTAAGTCCAACTTAGAGTTAAGTTCTACTTAGGATCTTTGTGAAACACCCCCCTGCTCCCATCTCTAGCTAAATTTTGTGTCATTTCTTTTTTGATGCAGATTTAAGAATGGTGAAATGATACAGTGAAACGAAAAGACACACTTCTTAAAAATTGCTATCTAACCATGCCATTGCAGTAATACAATAATGCTGTTCAGATCAGGATTAGGATCATAAAAATTGCAACCAGCAAGTAATTACAGAAGGTTATTTATTGTACTTTGAGTAATCTCTTTAACTGAAAAAAAAAACAAATTTGTACTGCATGTTTTTAAGAGCATATATTTATTGCATTAATACATGATACATTCTTCATAAACTTGGTGCAAAAACTAATTCAAGTACATTGAAAACACAAAATAGATTTGTTTCCAGTTGTAGAAGAGGAAAAAAGAATGTAGACATCTAAACATTCAACAAATTGGCAACACTGTGTAAAATGTAAAATGACTATTTTAGTCAAATTTTGCTATATTTCACATTTGTTCATTTAAAAATATTTTTATTTTTGTCAAACTATAAAAGATAGTAAAATTAGATTTAAGGTACTATGTCCCATTTGCAGGCCAAAAAAAATGAAAAGGTTAAATTCCAACGGCAATTGAAAGACAATACTAATTTAGAACTTCCCTTTTAAAAAAGGGGGCTTAAACTTATGTCATAAAGTGGGAAAATAACGACTATTAGATGTTGAATCGACTTAAGAGCTATAGAGCCAGTACGTAATAGTCTGATTTTTCAGACCATTGTACCAAATGGTTGTACGTTTTATGCTGCGCAAAGATTCAATCATTTAAATTTTGGCCATTACAAGAAGTGGGTTATTGATGTAGACAAATGCTCATGTAACCTTTACAGCTCATTTTATGTATGTTATTACCAAAGATGAAAAAGGCCAGTCAGTCACTCAATAGTGTCTGACAGTGAGGTCTAGCAAGTAAAACGAGTTTCCTTGCATAACTTGAATATTAGGACACTGCTAACGTTTATATTTCACAGATAGGACATACATAACATATTCATAATTCCTGCAAAGTTCTACAGAATTCGATAAAGGCTGCAAAAAGGACATAGTATCTTTAACTGCTGCCGATTTGAAGAGAAAAAAAATGATTATAATACGGATTTAGAAAATATGAAGACTTTGAAATGATAATAATCTTTAATATATCTCTAGGGTAAAAGCACACTCTTTTAAACTCTTAAAATACTTGGGATAATACCCTAACCAGTTAAAAACTAACACATTATGAGATATGGATACTTCCAGGACTGTATGAACGAATCTCACAAAATCCATTTTTCTAAAAACTAGTAAGCTTAAATAATGTTAAGTATATGAGCAATAAATACAAAAGCCACCAAATGAGAAAACTGGGCACAAGGAATGACTTAATATACCAGCAAATAAAATATTACATGCACAGATGTAATACCCAAAGACAAATGAAAATGTAGAGTAACATATGGGGATTCAATTATCAACAGATGTTTTCAAATTGGTATAATTTTAATATATATACTCACACATGTAGAAAAATTATGTTTGAGTGTAGAATTGGCACTTAAGTCTCCCATACTGCTACCGAAGTTCATTTCAAATCTATTTATTTCACAATGATGTTGCATACACTTTTGCTCACTAGAACAGTAGAACATGAATGCTACCAACAACACACATACAGATTCAACTGCCTCTCTTTCTTCAGTATTTACAATTATCTTTGAACTTTGAATTGCAACTTTCGGTCACATATTATCTTTAGTTGTTGGAAGAAAAATGGGTCTTAGTCTTTGCCACATGACCCTTTGCCACAGGTACAGGGTATATACCAAGTTGAGTTAGATAACATTTTATGAAAGTACAAATAAAGCAAATAAATCTTCCTTGAATCTTTTAAGTACCGGTACCACAAGATAAAGTTTCTGATATTGTGAATTGGATATCCTTTTCATACATACAGGCAAGGAAATGCAACAAATAATAAAATGCATAAGTACAACAATGATCATAAAGAATCAACAAAATAATTATTTCAAGTTTACATCATCTAAAATGTAAATATTCTCAATAAATACCAACTATGTATATTAGAACATGGACCTATGGTTAGAACATCACTGCATTAGTGTCACTAAAACTTAGATTATACATTCAAGAACAAGTGTTTTCAGCTCAGATTTAAATTAATCTAACTGAGTGATATTCCTTAAATTTTGTGGCTGCTTTTTCCAAAGTTCTAGTGCTATCTTTAGAAATGCGCTATACCAATATAATATGGCCGTTATGGACATTTGGGGGAGCAGATTTTAGGGTATTAAATTAATATTTGATGGTAAATTAGCTGGGAGTAAGATAAGGCCTAGCAGTCAAGCTCAGATAATTGTGTTTGTAGATGTGAGACTACAGCGATTCTATGATATCTTTAATTTTCATGTTTGATCTTCAGAAGTTTCTTTGATTGTCGATCTCTGAAGATAAATATTGGTGTGAGACACCCACACACACACACACTTAAGATGTGTTTGTTCAAATACATGTACATGGTTGCCCTTTCGGTTTCTTATAAACACCTAGTCAACAATCTGCCCACCCAATTGTACATGCGTTCTCCTCTACCAACTGAAGATGGCGTAAATCACAAATTTGTACACCTGCAATTCTTAGCCGGGGATGCATTAATTGATTGAATTTGTTGATAACGCCATCTTCGGCAGCTTGCAGCAAGTGTATAGTGATAGTAATAGAGATACATCAAATAAGAACCAGACAGAAACTGGCCTAATGAGGATCTCAAATAGTATCATTGGCAAAATCTTTTGATAATGCAATTTGATGATTTAACAGAGGTCAGCTCATTTTCAAAGTGGTACTTTCCACACTATTAATATCTAATCACTAAATATCAAATACACCAAAAAAAAGTATAAAATCATGCTTGGGAACAAATACATTTTCTCTTTGAATCTTCTTGCTGCACTGCCATAGCTTCAATAACCAAGAGGCATATTATACAATCTTCATCGATGTATATTTCAATACTTTGTCTCAATAAATTCTGTATATCATTGTAAAAAAACAAAAGCAAAAATGCCTACCTAAAAAGAGCAGGGAAAAAAAACTGTTTGTATGTGGTTAGCGTAGGACAAGAAAAGCAATGAATCAAATCCTTTGGTATAAATGTGTCAATACAATCTTGGCCTGTCCTCTTGAGGAACGGTAGTAATAGTAAGTTACCTTAATTTTGTTTTTTAATATATCTTTATGTTTCACCATGAGCTTTCTTTCTTAATAATGTGTCGTTTCAGGACCCTTTTTTTTTTTTACTACACAAATTTTATTTAGTTCCATCTTTTCTAATGAAATAAATAATTCCTTGCATTTTCTTCTCTTCATTGATTCCTTAACAGTAAAGAGCCAAAAATGATTAAATGTTGTGCGCATATTAGAATTGCCCTGAATTATGTACTATTGATCCATAGAGATCCAGAGAAGGGTAACTGCTTGAAATAAACCAATCACCTTTCTGCTTTATTCTTGTTATGAACAATTTCATTTATATACATACTATTTATTTGTGCATAAGAAACAGAGCTATTTAGAATAAGAAAAGATAAACAGTGTGAACCTAGTATTTACATAAATGTAATGCTTCCTGGGAGAAATTTCAAATATTGAAACATATTTGTGGCTTACACCCAGTAAATAAGATCGATCAAGTATTCTTTTTAAGTTAAGGTCCTAATTGGTAGTGTTCAGTACATTTTCTTTAAAAAGGGAATTTTTTATTGCACTTTTTCTTCTACATATGCAAAATAAAGTAAACATACATAAAGAGCACCTTGTACTTATATATTTGAACAAAAAAACAGAGAAAATTATATTAACAGTACATGACTCTCTATACTCTAGACTCTAGTTTACGACTCTAGTTTACACATCTAGTTTACACAGAAAATAATAGGTGAAATTAGTCACTTCAGACAAATGGTGACAATTTGACTATCAACAGTACCGGGTAATAATAATTCACATTACAAAAAGAACATGTTTATACTGTAGGCCTTTGTTGAAACTTAGTCTTTAAAAAAAAATGTTCATTGTAATTCATCAACACCTCCAAACTTCACCCTACATATATATACAACAAAATGTAATAATACAATATGAAATTATTCATACATTAAGTATTTTACTCCTGTACTGCTCCACTTGACCATATGCTTTATGAATACCAGACAGGTGTAATACTGGTTATATAATAAGACACACACTTTTTGAACTCGTTAATGTTCCACAGACCTGACAATAAATCTAAAGAAATCCAAAGCCATTTCCACTTATTGGTTAATGATGACCATAAATGCATGTATAATGCAAAGAAGTTTTAATTATTAGAAGTTGTAAACTGATTTGTGAACCTTCTCATTCATTTCAAATCAGTTTGGAAGAATATCAAGAGGCCATCATAATCTAACTTGGACAACAAATAACTAAAAAAAGTTTGGTCCCCCCAAAAAAAAATCAACTCACATGCGTGTAGTCCCATATACACATTCTTGTGTGCAGTAGATATGTCTCTTAGGATCTAATCATTACCTTATCATTTAAATGAATCAGATGATTCCACACTATCTCAGTGTATTCCACAATATGTATGAATGTAATTATTATAACAGTCACAATCGTACAGTTTCTAAGCTCTTTACGTTGTAATTAGTATTACTAGTTCATTGGATTCAATTGCTAATGATAGTATACATGCTCCGCTCCCTGGGGAGTATGTACATTGCTTCGGATAGTTTCTTCTACAATGTAATCATATAACCAATATTCAACTTCATCTTTAAATGTGGTATCAAATTTTTAGGGGGCTATGATGAAATCTCCATCCAAATTTTTGGGGGTATCAAGATGAAAAATAGAAACAATTTATGCGTAGTGACATATTTTTTGAAAGAAATTCAATTGCTTTTTAACTTGAATATATTCTGCCATAATATTAGAGGACAAAGACGTAATAGGCCGATATTTCGAATACATGTCTATATCTTAATTACACTGTACAGGCAGTATTTTGACAATGCTGATACTTTTACGTTAAGTGTGTCACTTACTATGAGGAAATATATCTGCACTAAAAACATAAGCCTTGCCTGGTAACATCCACCGATCTTCAAAGCTCTTTTATTTCCTTAAAGGCATCGTTTAACAATGTTTAAAGTTTTTAAAAAAATGTTTCAGGTTAAAAATTGAACGTATCGGGGGGGAAAAAAGGGTGACTTCGGTTCAATAATACAAGTGAAGTCAAGAATCAAGTGTCTTACAAATACAACACATGTACCAAATACCATCATAAAATCATAATGGCTACAGGATTGACATTGGAAGACAGAGTTCTCTTTGTTTGGACAGTTGATAAAATGTGCATTTTTTTTCTCATTTTCTATTTTCATTTCAGACAAGAAATTGAGAGATGAAGTTGGTGACTCCTACCACGATGAAGAGAGAATGGAATGCTATGTGATACCAGCGTAGTTTACCCTGTCTCCTGGTATAAAGGAGATAGACGACCACCGGTAGAGTGAAGACGTAGGCCATACCACAGAACGCTCCAGAGTACCTGGGTGGGAGGATGGTGGAGGGAGGGGTAAAAGAGTGAGAAACGTGAAATTAGTTATTTTCTGGTCCTCATATTTACATGTCATTCAATATTTTTGTCGTTTCTAGAGAGAGAGAGAGAGAGAAAGAGTGAGAAACGTGAAATTAGTTATTTTCTGGTCCTCATATTTACATGTCATTCAATATTTTTGTCGTTTCTAGCTAGCCAAAGTCAGCAGAGAAGTGTGAAGTGTGAAGTGTAAACATTGAGAACTTCAAGTCGTTTTAAGACTGTATTTTTTATCCAATGCATGTTTAAGACAGTAAAGAAATATATTACAGACAAGACATGTACAATACTAATTCAAAAGATAAAGGATATATATACAGAAGACTATAGGAAAATGGGTAGATTAAGCTTAAGCACCTTACATATACATGTAGGTCTCTGTCATTCTCTCTTTCATTCCCTATCTCTTACTTCTCACTCTTCCTAGAAACATGGCAGTCCCTAAACAATACAGGCTTGTTCCCATGTTATGTGGTAAACCATTTTTTAAGAAATCATTAATTTATCTTTAATTAGTTTAACATACAATCATCTTTATAAACATACAACGCTCATGCAAGGCCCTAGGTCTTTTCTTTAAGTTCTCCTACATTCATTTCTTTTTATTCTTTTAAAGTCGAAGGCATTTATCTAAAGTATTTATAATTTCCTATGTTTAATTATAATGTATTGTATGTATCTATTTAT
>BEXV01000100.1:29719-43123 GCA_003118195.1 Hemicentrotus pulcherrimus
CCCCCCCCCCCCCCCCCCCCCTCCTAAGAAATCCTGGATCCGCGCCAGGTAAATTGTGTATGCTCTAGTTCTGTAGTAACACATGGTTATGAATAATGAAATTAATATACATATATATGCTCAAAAAAGTGTGTGTTTTTTTTTATTTTTTTATATATACATATTATTTTTGACCTAGGGGCCTCATTTAAACTGTTTATGCAGTGTCAGTAGATTTCCCATTTAATGTCATGTTTTTTATTTGTTCAGATCAAGAGGGTCTTCAGAAGTATTCAGAAGAAGGTGCCATGATGGGATTCACTGGTGAGTACATCATCTATGGCTCAAATTCACAAAAGAGGTTTAAATTTAACCCATGGTTTAAAATTGGCGCAAATTAAGCGTGACACAGTCAGAGGTCCAATATTAGACGAGCGCAAGGCAAGTTATGCTTAATTCGCTCTATTTTTAAAACATGAGTTATGTAAAGAAGGGGTTTAAACCATGGGTTAAATTTAAACCTCCTTTGTGAATTTGGGCCTGTAAGACTAGTTACCATAGTGATCCTACAAGATTTAGCAATCTTGATGTTCAGGTTCAAAAAATGAAGAAAATTTCCTTTAAAATGAGATATGTAGTAGTTTTGATTCATTCACACAATCATTCACACAATATTGGGTGAATTGCTTAATAAAATGGTTGCTAGAAAATGAATTGAAAGGGCCAATGTTGTAGGGTAAAAATATGCAGCTGTTGGCATCAACAGCCCTTAACTGTATTGTTTGACCTGTGAGTAATGAGAGCACTGTGTTATCTCATTTGATTTGCCCAATTCAATTTCCTCAAGCATTTAAATGCCTCGTATCTTAATTGGCCTTACAGATCTAAAATATGTGCATCTTTTGATACCAAGACTCAATGATTGGGGCAAGCAGTGCATTTTAGCAAGAGGTGCCCATGTATCATTTTTACAAACCCTTATTCCATACATTTTATGCACACATTACAATCAGAGATAGTTCTTCCCACTGTGTTCATATTTTGTATCACATGTAAAACACGGCTTAAAGGTAAAGACCAGTATTGGAAACGCCCCAATTTCAAAAAATGAAATGGAAGCTCTCATTACCAAATACCAATCATGTGAAAGAATATGTTTTGACTACGGTAATACATGATGATACAAAATTTGCCGGGAAACCACCTACTAATTCATATATTTGGTAAATTTGTTTCTCTCATGGTCTGTGAGAGATATAGGGTAGTCCCATATACATCTTTCTGTGCATACTGCTTGTAACTTTACAAAGAATGGGCCAAATTTCTTATCATTTTGATGATTCCAGAACCTTTCAGATGCTAGATACTAGATGATCAACCTTTTCTGATCGATTCCACAACGTTTCTTTCACAATGCAATCGCATGACCATAATTGGTCTTTACCTTTAAAGAGAAGGCTGTGTGGTGCCATGCATAGAAATACTGGAGCATTCTAAGCAAAAGTAAGACTGTTGATTTGAAAGTTACAGGAGGGTAAAGTAGAAAGGAGGAGGCGAGTTGACTCAGACGGTAAAGCGTCTGCTTGTCAAACCAAAGATCGTGGTTTCAAATCCAACCCAGGCAGATGACTGAAGCCTTCATTGTGTGTTAAAGTTCCCCTCCCCTGTTTCATAGAAGAAGGCTTTGTTTACAATGGAAGCATTTCGTTCCTTGGATAGGATGTTAAAATGAGGCTGTGTGTAGAGGAGAGTCACCACTTTGCACATTAAGAACCCATTGCACTATTCCTATAAAACTAGGGGGGCTAGTGGTCCACCTGCACGTTCAAAATCAGTTTCATACCAGGTGGGGAGACCTGAGTGTTACAGAGATTCAGATAGCTTTTCCCCTCCCAGGCCAGTGCCATGAAGAAAGGATCATGGTTATCTGTTCTGTGGTATCACTGGATAGCATACATATCTCAGATGATATGTATCTTGGTGCAGATGAACATATAGAATGTTTTCATAGGTGGGATCTCTGTCCCTCTCTCTCTCCAGGTGCCATGACTATCAACTTTGGCAATCATGTTATTCCACAACTTTCTAGCCTTCGTCAGGAGCTCCATTTTCCGTGCTATATCACACTCTCACCTTAAACAGTGATGTTGAGATACTTTCTGTTTTTAATGCCCAGTATTATAATATGAAATATGTTGACAGCTTTGATGTAATAGAGGCATATTTCAGAGAATAGCCACTAACGTCATAAAGCAAAGGTAGCTAATTTGCATACCTACCGTGTTCTGCATAGAGTAGGGTTAGGATTATGTTAGTGACTATTTTTAGAATCATGCCTCTACGACTGATTGCATAATGTTTGTTGATGTTTGTTTGGCAAACAGGTGGTTCATCCTACCCAAGTATCTATTGTTGAAAGAGCATTTAGTCTTATTTTGTCCAGAGAGGATACCTTTTGTTTGCAATGCCTAGTAGTTCAAAGTGAAATGTATTACAGTGAAACCTGTCTTTAAAGACCACCCAAGGGAGACAAGAAAAGTGGTCTTTATAGGCAGGTGGTCTTTTTAGAGAGGTGCCTATAGTACATGTTTCAATGAGAAACCATTTTCAAGGAAAACAATGTGGTATTTGTAGACAGGTGGTCACTAAAACAGGTTTTACTGTACATGTTTGTTTGTATGATGTACATATATGTTTGTATGATGTAATATTCACAGGTAAGCAGGTGATACATCCTACCCAAGTGTCTATAGTCCAACAAGCATTTAGTCCTAGTCCAGAGAGGATAGAATGGGCAACAGAGCTCTTAGCTGGCTTCCAACAACATCAACAAACCGGTCAGGTATGACAGAATTTATATTTTCTTTCTTTCTTTCTTTTTTTCTTTTAAAGGCTCATTAACGTAGGTCATTACCATTTGACACCATTTTGGTGTTTACCCAATAAAAAGGTGTTGTCAATTAGCAAGAGTGGACTTCACTTTTATGACCGACAGGTCTTAACCCGTTGACTCCTGAATTGTATAGGTCCAATAAGCTTTACACAGGGACCACCAGGTTCCCTTAAGCAAAGGGTTATGTAATGCACTGTGCCCTGAAAGTACCACCATAAGGAATTCTTGTCATAATATTTTCCCTCACCCTCAAGATACAAAGGCAAGCTGGAGTAATCTTCTGGTGGGTAAACGAGTTTCGCTGCCCGAGTGACCTGTCCACACATTAGTTGGTAATTAAACCAAATCTTTTTGATAGAAGTCATTATTTCTTTCTTCTTTTCAACCTTTTGATTGTTTTACACAAATGAATCCATCATACGAGATTAAAAACTCTTGGACAATTGATTCAAAAGACCATTCATGACAGTGGTTGGGTAGTGGACTTTGTCATCATGGAGACAATAGTGACTTTATAGCTGGAGTAGGTATCGTCCTCGGTCCACTTTCGGCTAGCGAATTTTATGGAATTGATGAGGTGTAAATAACGCCGGAGTGGCCGGCTGTAAAACGGTTGCCAAGATGGCCACTCCAAGCAATTTGACACAGGCATAAATAATCACAAAGTTTTAGATATACATATATTACCTTTGTTTGAATTCTTGGTCTTGTAAAGTCCTTGTATATTAAGAATTAGTGTGAGTACCGTAGAATTTCAGGTTAAAAATTCAAGGTCAAAGGTGATTTCATGTCAACAGACTTGGACTATGTTGTGGCATCATCATTGAAAACTTAACCCAAGGTTAAGTTTTTTAATTTCTAATATAATTTTGAAAGTATAAGTTCTTATTCAATGAAACTTAGACTAAAGGGTTATCAACTATCCCCAATCATTTGAGTAGAATTTCAGGTCACCAAGTTGAGGTCAAAGGTCATTTCAGGTCACAAACTTAGTCTATGTGGTGGTATCAACATCAAAACTTAACAAAAGTTACAATTTTGAATTTTTATCATAATTTTGAAAGTATACATTCCTATTCCATGAAACTTGAACATATGGGTTATCAAGTATCATCAATCATGTGATTAGTCTTTTAGGTGACAAAGTCAAGGTCAAATATAATTTAAAGTCTGCAAACTTAGACTTTGTTGTGGTATCAACATCAAGATTTTGAATTTTTAGCATAATTTCAGAAGTGTGTGTTCAAATTCCATGAAACTTGTACACAAGGGTTATCAAGTATCACAAATCATATGACGCAAATTCCAGTTCACAAAGTCCAGATCAAAGGTCATTTTAGGTCAGTAGACTTGGATTATGATTTCACAACTATAAGAATTAATAAATCAATTTTCATTATTTGTTCGTATTCCATTAAAGTTATCAATCTTGGTACAAATTCTAGTAAATAATTGTTCTGATGATTCTCAGCCAATATTCACTTTAAAATGCTTATTATATTCTGAGGTTTTCATTTTTTTTTGGGGGGGGGCCTGCTAATGGGCCGCCCTGCCTCTAAATAATGTTCCAAACTCAATTTTTCATCATATCATATTGCGTAAAGCAGGCGAGACCGCCAAGAATGTTTCCCTTGCTAAATGTATTTAATTAATCACATATCATTAAATTTGATATTTCAAAACTAAATTACAAACAGTCAATCCAATCTCAGGATAAATAGGACGCAGTAAGACAAGACTCGGTCGTTCGTAAAGTAGGCAAGTTGGCGATCACTACATAACAATGAGCCAACGGGAACTACGCTCCCGTGCGTAAAAAGTTTGCAAGATGGCAAAGGTATAGCAGATCTGTGTGCTGCCCTCTATATACCCAAGCTTGAGCATCTTTTAGAGATGTTGCAAATTCAAATACTTTTCAATAAATGTGAAAGCAATTTGTGAGTAAACTCGTGACAGAAAATTCCCACTTGGATTCTGTCTGTTCTTTCTTATCCTTCATTCCGTAAAATGCCTGGTAGAGTTTTCTTGCATTGATTTTATCTTTTGAGACTTTTTTATTTCAAGAGAAGGTTGAGTTCTGGGGAGAGGTGAAAAATAATGTGAGAGCATTATCATTGCTATCATGCTACTCATCTAGTGTGGAAAGAACATCAGAGAAAGAAAAGCTCCCCAAACAGCATGGTTTTTCAAATGCCTTCATATTCTAAATATGACAAGTAACAGCTTAAAAATGAGGCCTGATTTTTATGCCACATGTCTGTGTGGTCCCATGTACATCTTTCTGTGTACAGTGGTTGTTACTTTTACCTAGACTGGGCCAAATTTTGTATTATTTTGATGACTCCAGAACCTTGCAGTACACACTGGTTATGATTATAACAGGTTATTGGTGGTTATTTTACCTGTCTGCTTAGAAAGCATAAATACTTGTAAGTAAGCAACCAGACAGCCGACTGCTTTAGGTCCTTTCCGAAGGACCTGGTAATGAGGATTAATGCCTTACCAAAGGGCACTAGCGCATTGACTTGGTTTGCGACTGCTCTACCAACTGAGCTATCACGCCACCAATACTGTATATGCTAGATGATCAACGTTTTCTGATCGATTCCACACATTTTCTTTCACAATGCAATCGCATGACCAGAACTCAACTCTTTCTTTAAGTGTTTGATCCCCTTCCATTCCGTGTTCGTTCCACGTCGTCTTGAGTTTATCGAGGTCGGATTGATTAGAGAATCCCCTGATTGGATTCTCTGTTTAAAGAAGATGCTGGTGACTACTGAATCGTAAAAGAACTTAAGCTCTTTTATTTCTTAACGACCTCTCGTGCTCTGATGCATTTATAGCCGTCTCTCCTTTTTGTGCTTGCCTGTAGAGATCTTGTTTCTTGTTGTAAAAGGTCTTGAAATTGGGTATATACATGTAAATTTTATAAACTATAAGGTATGCATTGAAAGTTTTCCCCCAGCAACTGTGTTAATCTTTTTATAATTCAATATCATATAGTCTGTTCAATGAAGAATGACTTAGGCATTAACTCTGTGTTACGGTATATGATTTAGTCCCCTTCTGTCCCAAAACAGATAATATATATAAGATGTATACCACAAGGAAGTCTTGTAGGAAACTTATGATCAGTAAGAGTGTTAAAAGACAGTTTGACAATATTATCCTGACCCCTTTCTCTTACCTGACCTCTATTTACATCAATTTATCTGCAAGGTCTCTCTCTTGGGATTAGAATGAGATTGATTATTGAGTTTATTCAAAAGTTGACATTCCATTGCCTGGCTCATGAAAGAAAAAAATTGTGTTTCTTCTTTTCATTCTTATCCTTCTCTATTCTTCTCCTTCCTCTTTGTCTTTTTCTTTTGATCTTCTTTTTGGGAGACTGATGATCTGAAACCTTGAATAGTGCCATTTTTAGGGAAGGTCATCAAAGGTCATATTGGAAGAATTCTGCCATCCATGACTGGTGCTGTTTTGAAAGATGAAGTTTGCTAAAAGAACAAGCCTTTGATTTGAGCAAAAAAAAAGAAGGTCAATCTTTCGTGACTTGTCATCGATGATACCTCTCTTTTGAATTCTAGGATGTTATCCTATATTAAAGTTGCTCAAGCGTGGGTACAGTGTATATAGTCTTTCGTGAAATAGGCAACTTAGCGATCACTACATAACACTGAGCCAATGGGTATCACGCTCCCGTGTGTACGTTCTTGTGCTGTCCTCTATATACCCACGCTTAGACAACTTTTATCACCATAATCTGTTTGTTTGTTGTAAAACTCCTTTTATTCACCTTGTACTGGATTTATAAAGTTAGTATTCATTGGGATTCAGAAGGCTTCTCCAATTTTGAACTGTTGATAAAAATCTATTCTTAAAATGTTGAAAAAACATGCATGATGGAGGAGAATGAATTTTACTGTTTAATTGTTGATATTCAAAGCATCACTGGTGGAACTGTACATTAATGTGCTAGTATGTGATGTAAGCTGAGCATTATTATGCTAGATAAACATACATGTATAAGAGAAATTCCCGCAAATGGAAATATATTTCAAAAGATAGATTTGCCTCTTATCCATTTATCTGTGTTTACAAAAGTTTTGCATAGGGTTTGCATATGGATTGATTGCCAGAAGTACAAGAGTTTAATTTTTTTCAATTTTTATGAGCTTAATGTTCAAACATTGTACGTATGGGTATCATTCATACCCATTTAAGTCTTAAGCTTAGAATTGGACCAGTCATAAAAATAAACCTCCATGAATGCCACAACCGGGCCAGGAAAGGTGCAACATTTCAGGATTAGCAGATTGCCCTGGAAAATTAAAATTGAACTCTGGTAAGAAACAGAGGAATATATCAATATTATTGAAAGAAGTACTGGTAATCTCAAATTGACTACAGCAGATCTTCAATGAGCTGCCATAAATGATTTCTTTTTTTCCACTGCCAAGGAATAATTCAGAAATTACAAATTTTCTGTTGTGTTTGATTCATTTTTCAGGGTGCGTTTATGTTCAGAGGGAGTATGATTGACATGCCTCTAGTCTTACAAGCAAAGAACATCATGGAGTTAGCCAAGATAGATAACTCATCAGCAAGCTGATCAGGGTGCATTCATGTTCAGAGGAAGTATGATTGACATGCCTCTAGTCTTACAAGCAAAGAACATCATGGAGTTAGCCAAGATAGATAACTCAGGAAGCTTGGACTCTTAAGCTACCTTCACACTCACCGTTTTAGTTTTAAACTTCAAGTTTGTGAAACTTTGAAGTTATAAACAACAATCAACTAACAACCTGTGTGTGTGTGTGTTTAATTTCGGGTTTTACAGATGTGTATCAATCAGATATAATTATTTACGTCTGGGGACCGACCTATGAGGTCACCATCCAAAAGATGTGACTAGGTTTGAACCGGGGACGCCTGATCCAGTTTGTAGGCAAAGACCAAGAGCTGACCAAGTGAACGTGCCGCTAGACCAACTCATCTCCCAACGGCGGAAAGGATTCATTTTAACTACAAGCTGTTGCAGGTTTATTCTTCAGCATGAGACCTGTAGAGTGACCACCTGGATAGAAAGACTACCTTCTTCTAAAGACCACATTTCTTGTCTCTCTTCAACAGTCTTTACAATACATACAGGTTTGACTGTACAAACCATGTTTCTGATATCAGTCTAGTCTCATGGTTGTTGCATCCATCCTCACTCGCCGAATACTTAGAGTGGTACTTTTAAAAGTACCCTTTTAAACAATTTCAATTCAAAACACAGCTGAAATTATATCTGTATAGTTAAAATTTGACTTTTCTACTTGTAGATTATCTTATAAGCTATTTATTAAAATGAAACTTGCTTATTCATTCTTGGCCTGCCTTGATTGAAAGTTTCAGATGTCAGTGCGTTATAAATTCATATATTATTATTATGTGAAAATAAAAGTCTTTGAATGGTGCATAAATCTGTGCTCAATGCTTAAGTTCTAAATTGCTATTTAGTTTAGTTTAGACAAAAGATCTTATTTATCCACAAATTCCCTCTCTTTTTAAAGATTTCATTAAGAGTTTGCTTTTGTTTTTCTTGCCATCCATAACATTTTGGAGTATGTCGTAGCCAAATATAAGCTCATAAAACTTACAAGACTTATAGACACCTTATGATAGTCATACTGAACATTGTTTCTTCATTAAAAATTAAAAAACATTTGAATTTCGAAGGAAACATTCAAATTTATAATGTATATGTAAATGAGATAAATGATCACTCAAATAATTTTTTCAAGGATTATTGTTGGGTATAATGTACCACTTTGTTTCAGACTCGGGTAAATATGGCATGTATGGATGGTTGTTTTTAAATAATTTTTTAGTAAATGGGATAGAGGTCCTATGAAATCATTCAGTGATTATTATATCAATTTGAGCAGTAGTCCAAACAGAAAAGAATGCTTAAGTCATTGCCTATGAGAAGTTAATGACTCTATTATGAAAGCCTATAGAAACGAGAGATTTAAATCATCTAAATTTGAAATTTGCGTGATGCTTGCTCTTTCATTAGATACAATTATGAAATAAATCAGAAGATAAAACTTATAGTATTGATCAACTTTCAGTTATGTTATTTGTTTTGTGTGTGTTTGTTAAAGACAATATACACAAGATTCCAGTTCATTGATTAAAGCATACATATCTTTATTAATCTCTTCATTATACATCTTTAGCAAATACACTGTAGAGNCATTATACATCTTTAGCAAATACACTGTAGAGGAAATAGATAAATTAGTAACATACAACAAAGATAAATACTCCAATTGTCTCTTTTAAAGAGAAAAGATAAATAGTTTAAGTTGTTAAAGAATAGCACTGTATGGGAAATTACTTTGTGATTACATAGTTTAAGTTTCCCCCTACCTCAAAATTTAGTAGGCAAACTTTACAGACCAGAAAACCTCAATTCATCATGGCTCCAACAACTCAAATGTGTGGACTTTTTACCATTCACACAATTCCTTGCTGTTTACTGCCTCGTGATCATTGGAGCAAAGATAGGTGACCATGAAGTGCCAGAGTCCCTATTCAGTGAATGATTGATCCTTTTTATAATGATAGATTCTTTCACCGGCTTTCTTGACCAGAAGTGCGTTTCAAACTCGATATGGGCATCAGCCCATCCAATTGCGTAAATTCCTTATACTTTTCACATTTATCCTAAATTTTCACTAAATCATTTCCACTCTAGAGAACTTTGCTTATCATTGAAATATTGATACAATATACTGATTGGAATATTGTATTTTCCATCATTTTCCCTCTTGAGAACTGTGCTTTAATTCAATCGTTAGAATATTGATACAATAAATATTGATTGGAATATTGTATTTTCCATCATCTCCACTCCTGAAAACATTGCTATAATTTCCCTTTAGTACTTGTATTTTTACATTTAGAAAGTTCACTCACGTAGTAGATTATACAAAACGGAAAGGCATAAATAAATAGTATACTGACATGGTAAACTTAGCATATTCAAGCAGAAAGTGAGATTTAAAATCCATTACCAACTAGAACAAAATAAAGTAAATCAACCGCAATTGGTGACAATCATTTCCTGGCTACGAGACAATGATATACAGGTACCATACATAATTTAATTCAACGGGTTATAGTCTTCTCTTAATCAGAACACTGTGCGCTTAGAAACATCAGTATTAAGCGCCTAATAAATGTTATGTATTATTATTATTATTAACCAATATAAGTATTTGCACCATATTCTACATATAATAATCATACAAAACCAATCTGTCGCTTGTTTTATCATCATGTATTGAGTATTTGGCTTTCACATTCCACCGCTTATAAATGATATAAGTGAAAGTCTGTCTGAATTACTTACTGACACCAACACAAATGTGTGTACATTATAGATCGTTGCACTTTATTCATATCAGTAATACTCGATGTTGGTTAGTCATGATATTTGTTCACTAATTGGAAAGCTATTGAAACATTGGATCGATAATACGTATATATATATTGATTTTAGTCTTCCAAATAATAGTAATTATAATGATTTTAATTTTAAAGGGCAATCCAAGCCTTGGAATAAATTCACTTTAATGAAAGTAGAATGATCAGAAAAACAGATTGGCGAAAGTTTGAAATAAATCGGACCAATAATAAGAAAGTTATGAATGTTTGAAATAGGATATAACGATCATCTATATATGCAGAACTCAAATTGGCAATTTGGGTACTGGATTGTGGCACGTACGGTCGCGGATAACTCTCCCATTTGCCGTGTACAAAAATATAAATCTTTTCTGTTTTTCTCCTAAGTGCCCTCACCCTTGGGAACTACTCAAAATATAGTAGATGCTGCTTGTAAGCGTCGGCTTGCATGGTGATGTAGATACAGTAGGCTTGCGGGTGCACCATGTGAGAGAGAGAGAGAGAGGATTGAGGAGTCCTGAAAAGGACTCTTGGTAATCTTTCTTGAGGGTTTGTAGTCCTGAAAAGGACTGTTGGTATAGTCTTGAAAAAGACTGTTGGTTATCTTTCTTAGCTCATAGTTCTAAGGAGAACTAGAGCGCTTGGAGAGGGTGAGTGGCGGGAGTGGCCTTTTTAGTACTCCTCAATCCTCCCTCTTTCTCACATGCTGCACCCGCAAGCCTACTGTATATCAAAATATATTATTGAGAGTATATTAGTATAGGTCCTCTAAAAAAGAAAAGACCATATCGAGTCATCAAGGCATTTTGTGTGTTATTGGAACAAATGGGAAAATTGTCCTGCGCTACTTCATTACCGATTCAGACAATGTGTCCTTACATATTGATTACAACTTTCAAAAGTTCAAACTGTCTTGATTTTATTTACAGATTTCGTTTAAACTGTCACCAGTCTGCTTCTCCGATTTTACTGCTTTCTTTTATTAGTTGTTTGCTATTAGGTAGCATCTCCCTTTAATGGTTACATACATTACAAAACATGATGGTATTCAACATTGGTAATTGAAAAAGATATATTTTCGTGAAGGTGAAGAAGGGTACAAGAACATTCGGGTACTTTTTCGAAGGGAGATGAATGTTGACCTACTAAAAAAAAAAAAAGATTTTGACATGTATTTTGTGGTCTTAATCAAATCTGTGGTCAAAACAGTCCTGCAGCTATACCTTCAACAACGAATGGAACTTTCTCCTGACCCATGTTAGAAATACCCCCACCCTTGGAGCCTTTAAAGATAACTTACAAAAGCTCAACATGGGCGAAATAATTGCTAGAGCCCACCTCATAAATGCTCAGTCGACTGCGCCTGCATGTTACATCCCAGCTGAGGAGTTTATGCAGTACAGAACCAGAACCAGAACCAACATGCACACACATTCTTGATTTAACAATAATAATCATTTTGTTTACCCAGGGATCGAAGCCTCATCCGCTTCAATACCATTCTTCCTGAGGGCCCTGCAACTAGTATTACCCCAGCGAATGACAAGTACCCATTTACACCTGGGTGGCGAGTGGCAAACGTGGATTAATGTCTTTCCAAAGAACGTTAGTGCTGGGCTGAGATTCGAACCCTGCACCCTTGGAATGAGAGTCAAGTGAATTGAACCTCTGTATCACAACACCTCCACATCACATTCTGAACTGATCTTATTTCATAAACGTTCTGAACTGATCTTATTTCATAAACATTCTGAATTGATCTTATTTCATAAACATTCTGAATTGATCTTATTTCATGAACATTCTGAATTGATCTTATTTCATAAACATTCTGAATTGATCTTATTTCATAAACATTCTGAATTGATCTTATTTCATGAACATTCTGAATTGATCTTATTTCATAAACATTCTGAATTGATCTTATTTCATAAACATTCTGAATTGATCTTATTTCATGAACAATCTAGGTTACTCTCCTCGAGATCCTTCGAAGTATCTGAGCTAGGAGAATTCCCTTGGTCGACTGAGTTGCCTTGATTCTCTTTCCCATCTAGATCCTTCGAAGTATCTGAGCTAGGAGAATTCCCTTGGTCGACTGAGTTGCCTTGATTCTCTTTCCCATCTAGGTCCTTCGAAGTATTTGAGCTAGGCGAATTCCCTTGGTGTGAGTTGTCTTGATTCTCTACCTCGTGTACCTCAATCGATGCTTGATTTAATTCGATTTCTTCACCGAAACCCTCACTATCATTAATACTTACACCATCCAGATCATTGACATATCCATTGTTATCTACTCCGACATCATACCCACTGTCCTTACTTATAAGTGACCTATTTTTCCCCTTGATCAGGTGATCGTTACCTACTGTCTTCTGGTTGGCGTCATCATCTTTCACCTTGTATTCTTGTTCGTCTTGTTCACTGTTTTCTTCCGTCTTCCCCTGTCCCCTCTTCATGAACATATTATCTTGTCTTCTCCTCCTCGCTGCTTTCTTTATTTCCACGAGTTGATGTCTTCGGTTGAAAGGAGATGAAGTCGTACCTTGCGTGAGGTACTCTGGAAACTTCGCCCGGATGTAGATCTCATCGTCATCGTGATCGCATGTAGGAGGTTTGCATGTATTACAGCAGTGATGGCAGCAGTAGCAGAAACAACAACCGGTTGCAGTGAAACAGAATGTCAATAGACCCTGTAGGAATGGAAAGGTGGTTGAAAACGTTTAGTTGCTTTGAAGAATGTCAACCAACTTAAAGTATTCATGGAGCAGTTTAACTTGTTTATGATAGCACTAGGGCAAAACAACAAAATAACGTGTTTCTCGTCCGGACTTGAGGAGGCAGGGTATCATTACTATTTACTATTTTGCAATTTTTTGCACAAAATTTCCAAGATGCCATGCTAATTATAGCTGGCCAAGCCTATTTATTTACAGATACTGTGCTATGTGCATGTACTGATGCAATTTTGAAAATATGTGTGTGAAAATGGCGTTTTCTTGCATCTAATACACCTAAAAAAAGATAAGATTTCAAAAAATGGTCCCCGGATTTTTTTTTTTTTTTTT